>JBCLNQ010000112.1:0-337765 GCA_039119965.1 Talaromyces sp. DC2 | reverse complement strand
TGGGTGATGTTTGCGAGTACGGAAACTAGATGGCGTTTTCTGCCGTGATACAGGAGGACCAGGGAGTTTCTTTGCAAAAGCGACCGACCTCACGTTTGTAGATCCTGCAGGGTGTACACGAATCTGCCAGTTTCCGGAATTGTCTTTCTCCGGTAGGTCAAATACATATGGTTCAATCGTGTGTACCTGCATGGGTTTGAGGATCTTCGGACGCATTCGTGCTGGTGGAGGATGAGCCGCATGCCATGCGTTTGGCGGTGCCATGGCCGGCACGCGTACAACAGGCAGTGACCCAGCCTCACGATCCTCAAAAATTGCTTCTTCCTCCTCAACCTCCTTGGAAGCCACTTTACTAGAACTGCTAGGTTCGTTTGTGATTACTTGCCGGAGTGAATGCGGGAGCGAAACCGCCGCAGAAGCTGGATGAGACTGAACATCGAGCGGCTCACGGGTTGCAGAGGTTATAGCCAGAGTACTCCTCTTTTCAGGTACAGCGCTTTTTCCTAAAAGGCCATTTATACGGTCTTGCCAAGATGTGGCAACGTTGACCTGGCGAGTAGGTCGAGGCGGAGCCATTGCCATGGAAGCAAAGCTTGGTGGCTTTGAAGGTGCCGCTTTGCCCTTTGGTGGCAGCCTAACAACAGGTTTGGGAATGGGTAGATTGACCAAGGGACGGTGGATATTGCCGCTAAATGCCGGATGAGAGGAATGTTCCTCAGGGGGTGGAGGAGATGGGCTGCGAGGTCGTGCGTCATCAACGATCACGGTACCTTTTGTTGTATCTATGATTGTAGGGAAAAAGCGGGATCCACGACCAATGACATTACTGAAAGGTCGAGATTGTGTCTCTGTAAATGGAAGACCATCCATAGAAGCATCAAAACCAGGCAGGCTTGGTAAAGACGCTGCTGTTCCTTCTGTCTGCTTCACCACACCAACAACTTGCCTCTTTCCAGCATGCTCACCTGGCTGAACTTGGCACCATGTTTCGGCCAATCCACTAACATCAAGCGAAGCAGTGGGTTCATCGCGCATAGCTTCAAGCTCCCGTTGGAACCTCATATTATCTTCCGCATCCTGCTTGGCTGCAACCGCAGGAAAATTGTTCCAGGCTGCGGTCGCGCCATTTCGACGAGATTCAGAGTGCCAATGGGGTGGCTGAGAGTTTGGAGGTCCAATAGGCCGTGGCCTAGTGATGGCCTGAAACGGTTCATATGAAATATGGCGTTTCTCAGATGGTGGAAGAGCGGACAGAGGTTGACCTTCCTGTCCAAGTCTCGTAGAGGCAAACGGCTGGGGCCCGCTCATCTTATCTATATTTCCAGACAAAGGTCCCATAGGGGTAGATTCAGTCAAGGCCATAGGACCGCGTAGAGATAGGTCCCGCGGAGAAAAGCTGGCCAAGTTGCGATCGAATGTGCCATTTCCAAGTGTTTTGTCGCTGCTAAGAGGTTTCCACGGATTTGAACTCGGGGACGGGTGATTGTTTAGCTTTGCTCCGGTGCTCCAAGGTGAGTATGTGTTGGAGTTGATATTGCCCCGCCATTGTGCATCTTTTTCATCAGATGTGGAGCTTTCGGAATTTTGACCATGGGTTTTGGGAAATGATTCACCATGTGGCAGTATGCCATTCGGCTGAACAGGTTCTGATTTAGCATCGCGAACTGGAGACACACCACGACGGGTAGGTGCTGACACCGTTGAAGGCTTCTCGATGACACGTTCTGGATTAGGAGGGGCGACTTTCTTGACAGGCTCCGGTGGGTGAACCTTCATCATTCCGTACTGTTTAGGTTCTCCAGCTGGTTCAGGTACTGGGGGCTTCGGAGGAGATTGAACCGTAGGGCGCGTGCCTGACTCTGCACTAACTGGCTGTTCTTCAGCTTTGTGTTTATTTTCAGGTGCAGGCCCTAAGGCTTCCAGCTTCAAGCGAATTCGTTCTCGGCGTTCGGCTTCTTCTTTCTGTTCTTGTTCAATCCTCCTCTGACGAGCCTCCATCCTCTTTTCCTTCATGATGCGCTGCTGCATGAGAACCACATCTTCGTTGGAATTTTGCGAAACTTCCTGACTCGGCGCTTCCGGTTGAGAGACTGGAGGTGCATATGCACCGCTGTTTGGAACCCGGGATTGCCAGGGTGCAGCCCCGGATTGCTGGCTAGGTGAACGATCCTGCAAACCGACCTCCTTCACATGAGGGGCCTCATTGGGTTGTATCGGATGTTCCAACGTTCCGTTTACTTGAGAACCCCGCCTAGCGTCATGGGGCTTTCCAGGACCATCAGGTCGCCCAAACGACATCCGACGACCGTAACTTCCACTACCACCGCTGACATTCGAGGAGGCACGTCGACGGGTCCAGGGACCAATTTCTGGGTGAGTGGTCCTATGTGTTTGAAACGCAGCGGACGGCTCTGCAGGACCAGTGGAATCATTGACACCAGACCGTTGGAGGACTGCTGGGGCGCGCGAGTGGACTTCTTGACGAGCTGGTCCTTTTCTATTATCTGGAACTGGTTCATACCTGCCCGAATGAGAATTATAAAGCTCTCGAGGAGCATTTGACTGCTCATCTCGCCAAGAGCGGTTGAAATCATCAGCCGCTATTTCACGCGTAGGCATAGAGGCAGTGGCATTTTCTGGAACTGCTTGTTCTCTATTCGGCATTCGAGAAAGATGCTGGCCTGGAGCACCTTGAACAGGCGGGTTTATAGGCGATACTCTATCGACAGGTGGTAGTGCTGCCCACGGAGACTTGGCTGGTACAGGAGCGGGACTCTTCACTGTCAACATTGGCCTATCAGTACCAGATCTCGAGGCAATGGCAGCCTTTGCTTGTTGTTGCTGCCTTTCTGCATTGGCTCCCAAACGAAGAACGGTGGCGTTCGGTCCAACTGTAGTCGATGGTTTGGATAGAAGCGTTTTCGGTGCCTCACGTGTTGCGTTCTCTTCTGGACCACGTGTGACTTCTTTCGTTTCATGGGGTCGTGGTGCATCATGAGAAGGGGCCCCATTTTCAGCATGTGTGAGGTTGATCTTTGTCCCGTCGTTCCATTCGATGGTCTCCGGAGCCCAGTCATCTTCATCGTCGTCAATGTCTGCCCACTTGGCTTCTGTCCCATTCCCATCTTCTTGTATCCGAGACGTCATGTGAATGCCATATTGTTGTTTTAACTCTTCGTCGGTAAGATGCTTCGTAGGCGGGGGTTGGGCAGCTGCGCGTGTAAGATTAGCAAGGTTCGTTGTCTGTACCAAGTATGTTGGAAGCATACGCCTGTTCTTGTTCCAAACCTGACTTGGGTCAGGGCCGCTTGAGGTAGCCTTCAAAGAAGTATTAGGCTTTGACGATGACCCAAGTCCACTCGTGGACTTTGCAACCAGGCGCGGCCTTGTAGCAGGTTGTGGAGAAGCGATCGAAGAAGAAACAGGTGTGGTCGCTATGGTCGTTAGCTCAGTTTCCTTGAGAGAAGGAGAAGATGGTTGGACAGTACGTTTGTCACCGGGTTTAGGGACTGTCGAAGATCCTGGTGCCTTGGGTACTGAAAACTTTGCAAAAGACACAGGCTTGAATGCGGTTGGCTTTTTCATGGATCCAGTTCGAGCATGATGACGACCGTCGTTTCGACTCGTGTCGGTATCCGATCCACCAAGCGAGCTATCTTCACCACCATCTGAGAGCGACGCAACACCGTTTAATTCCAATACTCTGCTCGCCACAGAATTTGGCCCTTGTCTCCCAACATCCTGCCAATTATCAGCGCCCCCCTCTGCAGACATACAGAGGTCCCCAATACTTACCCCGTTGCCTTGGCCGACGAAATTTTCACTTTCATTTATATCCATAGCTGCCTTGCGTTGTTCGACGGTCGACGGTTTGTCTTGTTCGTCAAGTTGATTAATGGTTGTCCTCCCCACGTCCCCTTCAGCAGAAGTCTTGTCGTTGATGCTCGCAGGAACGTCGGATGGCGAGAACTCGCCGCCCGACCGGGTTTGGTTTACCACATCGTGACTGACCGGCTCTGCCATGCCAACATGCGCTGCTAAAAAGCCGATTTTGATAAGCCAACGGAAAGAGCCTCCGGAGATGACGACGCAGGTAACTTGACAGCATAAACACGAATATTGGGCAAAGTAGAGGGGCCTCTGAAGTGCATGTGAGAAACTCACTGTCAAGTATTGAAGGTTGCCACGGTGTTGTAGTGGGTCGTTGGCGGAGTCTTTAATGTTCGACTCAGTTGCCCAGATGACGCGAAACAAAGGGTCCTTTCCGCCAAATTACAGGAGACTCTTCGCAGGGCCCGGCGGAATCAAAGATCCTCTCGAGATAAACCGGCTGGTGCCTTGAGCGTGAACCCCCTTTGTGCGATGAAATTCTCGTCGCGTATGACGATGGACGAACCGATACGGGGCAAGCTGTACGAAATCGGGGTTGAAGCCAGAAGTCGCCGCTTTCGGTTAGCGGGCGAAGCACAGCATGACATGCAAGGCTGATAGGCGGTCGCCGGCGGCATTAATTATCGGCCTCGATGGCTCATTATGAGTTCCTATTATTGACCGGAGACACCCGATGATTGAATAGCACTGTGATTCAAGTCTTACAATAGTGGCTGAATGTCGCTTCTGAAGTGTTTTTGTATTATTGCGCCTAACCAAAAAGGGCCCTACATATGCCATATTTCTATGCATTACGAAGATCATGGACGTCAAAATTATCTCAACATATGAAATTGCGCAAGGTGCATCTGTCTTGACTATTATACTAGCTACATGAGTAGACGCGGACCAGCTGGGCTCCTTTTGGGCCGATGATTGTAGTGTCACAAGTATATGTACAGTCCGCTTCTCACTGCTTCTTCACCAAGAATCCCCCATAAGTTTTGATCTAGTGAGGGTGGTTCTTGTGGTGGCCTGCACAAAATTCATGTTAGCTGGAAACATACTGAGAAGCCGAGACGGGCTGCATACGGAGATGGTAGTAGTATTGGAAAGTGTAGTTCACGAGCAAGAGAGTTCCGAGGACGTGGACCAGGGCTGTTTTTGTGCGTTGAGAAATCGTCAGGTCATCAAATTCAAATTCATAAATGTTATATCGGAGTGCTTACGCATGGCGGATGCCTTCTTTCCGTTGAAGTAACGTGCTTGGTAACGCTCGAGGAGACCAGTGGGCTTAGGAGCAGGAGCAGAGCCACGGGGGAGGCGGGCGTAGAAGTTGACTACACGCTCCATACGGGCAGCATCTTGAGCAGCACCGATTGCCTGAAACATTGTCAGTAAACCGATAGCAACCAATCTCTTGGTTGAAGGTCCGAGGCCGCAATGCATATCGAATCCATCGTGTGTATGGCTCCACCACAACATGGCGATCGGGTGCAGCGGAATGGGATCGAAATAGTCTCAAGGGATCGGAAGGCAAGGACTCACGTTAGGGGACGCAATCTAGTTAACAGTCAGCGAAATTTCGCGAACCCGATGGGGGTGTATTCCTCGGGTAATCATACCTTAGGTGGGATAAGAGTGGACAGAGCCCGACGAGTGATGTAGCTCATTTTGGCGATCTGTAATTATTCAGAACAATAGTGTCAGTCGATTCCACACGCTTTGCGACGCCAATTGCGCGGGGTAGTACCTTGATTCAGCGAGAGACGTTTGAACGAAGAAACTTAAAAAGCGGGAGAGAAGGAGAGTGAAGTTCTCCCGACATCTGGCGTTGCGGACCACATCAGCCACGCTTATGTAATCCGCACCAGCCACGGGCGCCGGAAGTGACTTTCGAAGCAACACAGCAACGTCCGCCCCTTCAAGCTACTGCGATTCTTCTCACCAAAGATCACAATGCCAATCGTCAGAGCGCAAGGCATCGCGCAGGGTCTCTCCTGCCTTTGGGCAGGCCGAGCTGCTGGCCCTATCGGCGCTCGCTTTATCTCTAATGGCCCGGGCAGCGCTCCTGTGAAAACGAACCCTTCCGAAGCACCCACCACTCCTCAAAAGGGTAGCTCCCTGATTAGAAAGGAAGGTCCTGGAGAGGCAATGGCTCGTCATCAGCCAGATTACAATGCGACTATTGACCACGGCACCTCGTCAGTTCCCCTGCATCTATGATTGTGCCGAGTTTACCTAACTGTCTTCAGTACCTTTTCGCCTGTCCCGAAGCGAGTTATGGATGGAAGCGAGCCCGGAGACGTCGTTGCTGCTGCTGTTTTGTCCGGAGCACCAACTGACCTGCAGGCACGAACTGTAAGGTATGTTTGTCGAATAATTTCAATCGATGTTTTTTTCTTAAAATTAACTCCCGCAACAGAATTTATAAACCCGCGAAGCCTGCAACTCAGTCCGGAACCTGGCACAGTGCCCATTGGCGGATGGATTGGGATATTCTGCAAAAGGGTCACCGATGGGAAAACCCTCTTATGGGCTGGCAGTCTTCTGCTGATGCCATGCAGGGTACCAACTTGACTTTCAAGAGCAAGGAAGACGCTATTCTTTTCGCACAGAAACAGGGCTATGAATACTTTGTTCAGGAACCCAACGAGCGCAAAGTTGTTCCAAAGGCTTACGCAAACAACTTTGTTCACGAACCCAAGAAGCTCAAGCACATCAGGACAAAATAGACATCCTGTTGGGCCATGGTGTACATAAGACAGTGTTCGGCTTATTATGGAGTTTTGAATTTCCCTGCAATACAATATTAACATGATAGTATATTATCAGTTGTGAAAGAATGGATCGTAACGCTTTGCCTGAGCAAACTAGACACGATCAGCAGTATGGTTTGCAAATTTTACTACGCAAATAGCGCAATACCTTTGATGCACAGGACACATTACATATGCAGACTATATCTGTAATGAGAAGTGTACTCTGTCCTATATGTGTATCAATTTATCCATAGCCAATGTTTTGAAGGAACATCTGACTCCAGTGATGCAGGGTTCAAATGGTTGGACACTACTCAAAGTTTAAACGCACTGAATAAAACCAAAGGCATGGAAGAATCATTTAGCATATCATTTCTTCTCGAAATCCTCACGAGGCATATCATTGATGCTGCTCTACATACATAATACGTATTACATCGTCGGGTTGGTGTTTTGTGTCCTGTCAGAGATCAACGCCAATTGAATTGACCTGATACCCAATTCATTCGGATCCATATCAGATTACTTCCCTTATTAAGATAACTAGTCATACTAGATCGAGGTTGTTTTTATTTTCCTCGGTTGATTAATTATGTGTCAACTGGTTGTCAGTATCGATGGTAATTGATCCGCATGTACACCTGACCTGAAATATCCTTCTTATTCAAAGTCAGTTACCTACAGACTATTATCGCACTGTTAACCACTTTTAAATCTTATATGCATTTACTGACAATTAAAACATTGAACTTTAACTCATGGCATTTGCATGAAAATAACTTGGTACAAGAATGAAGATTGACAAACAACAATTTCTCAATATTGTTGGAGGCCGGGTCAGCACTGTGTCAAATATATGCCTCTTCAGCTCTAAGTAACCCCAAACAAGTTAAATGTTCAAATTTATTTTGACTAAAAAAGAACAATGAACCAGCAGTTGTGAACTTGTGTTGGTTTTACTGAATAGAATGAGCGGAATAAGCCCCGCCTCCCCGCTGTAATTTTTATCGCGATAAGATTAGAAAGGATAAAAAATCTTGCCTTCAACCCCAGCGTCTTCTTTACAACTACCTCGTATATTCTTAGCTTCAACACATTCAATACATTCTGTCTAAAAGCACACAGAAAAGCGAATTCAGTCATGTCTGGTGCATCAGACGACCCCGTCGCAGCATTGCGCAAAGTCCTAACGTCCGAAACGGAACCCCTCGCACGCAGATTTCGCGCGTTGTTTTCCTTGAAGCATGTCGCCTGCATGAATCCCCCTGTCGATCAGACACTGCCTGCAATCGAAGCTATAGCCGCAGCGTTCACATCCTCGTCGGAGCTTCTGAAACACGAGCTTGCGTATTGTCTTGGACAATCCAGAAACGAGAACGCTGTTCCCCATTTAGTGCATGTTCTCGAAGATAAAAAGGAAGATGCAATGTGCCGACATGAAGCTGCCGAAGCCCTCGGCGCATTGGGTTATGCAGAGAGTTTGGAGATTCTGAAGACTCTGAGGGACGATCAGAGCGAACTGGAGGTTGTTCGAGAAACTTGCGACATTGCCGTGGACAGAATTCTTTGGGAGACATCAAAAGATGGCCAGCAGGAAAAGCTCAAGCCAAGGTGAGTTCTGAAGCTTTGTTGCTGATATTTGAAGCATGTATTTATGTGTGGGATCTATCTACTAACGCTTTGGCTATTACAGTGACTTTACATCTATTGACCCTGCTCCACCACTGCCGCTGTCCGTGAAGGAGCCATCCATCCCAGAGCTCGAAACAACATTGCTCGACACTAAACTCCCGCTTTTTCAAAGATACCGTGCCATGTTCGCCTTGAGAGATCTTGCATCACCGCCCGATTTACCAACCGCCGTACCAGCAATCCATGCTTTGTCAAAAGGTCTGAAAGACCCATCTGCGCTCTTCCGCCATGAAATAGCATTTGTATTCGGTCAACTCTGCCATCCTGCATCAATTCCAAGCCTTACAGCCACGTTGAGCGACTTGAACGAAATGGGTATGGTGCGACATGAGGCAGCTGAAGCTCTCGGAAGCCTTGGGGATGAGGAAGGCGTTGAGGAAATCTTGAAAAAGTTCTTGGATGATCCGGAGCAGGTGGTGAGAGACAGCATTATCGTGGCCCTCGACATGGCGGAGTATGAGAAGAACGGCGATAAGGAGTACGCCTTGCTGCCAGCCGTTTCCGTGGCTTGAGGCCAATTTCCTTGCATATAAAAATATAGACTGTATTCCTTTCTTCCCCAAATGATGTCCAAAATGATACTTGTTTTTTGCAAAGCCAATCTTGTATTAGTTGTTGACGGTCTCCCTAAAGACGCATAAAAATTAAAATGGTTCGCAAATCCCCAACAAAGTGCACATACCTGTAACCACACACACATCGATAGAAGACCGTAGTGCCTTCATCAGCACTTCGAAGCTGAGCAGTGGTGAAGAACATTTCCTTTCGACCACACTTGTCGCAGACTTTCTGTGTAATAGCTTCCGTACTTCTATCCTCGGCGGTCAGGGTCTGCACGGCAGACCTTTTTGCTCTCAGAGCAGAGGGGAAGGCATTCGGCTTGGATTCGGAGAGGATGGTTTGAGGAAGGGTATCTAGGATGTCATAAGCCTCAATATTCCAGACATGCTAGAGATATATTCACCTCTGTTTTTTGCGCCGCAAACTTCGCACACCAGAATGGCATCCGGGGACCCAGTACTTTCTTGCAGCAGGTTGCCGCAGTCTGTGCAAAATATCAGAGAACCAATGGCCGACATGGTCGCAAACAAGCAGACGATAATGATAGTATGTTTGGAAACCAGCTGGAGAGAAGTGACGAAAAATAATATGAGAGAAAAAAAAAAGTTGTATGCGGCTGTCGGTCTTAGAAAGAACGCCTAGGTTAGCACCGGCCCATTAGTGTCAATGGGCCGGTGGAGCGGCATCAGCAAATAGCAGGCGAGGACGCGCTTAAGGTGCGGCAACTGCCTTGAAGGGCGCTCTCGAAGGAAAGTGACATTTTGTTGACGACTTCGTTGATGGCTGCCCCTCGTCGACTTCTCTCCTTTCTCTAATCATGCGCCTTCATGGATCCAAACTTTACGGTTTCATAGATCCAGCATTCCGGCCGTTGGGAGGAGCAGAACGCCATGGATCATCCCCGGCCTACAATACAGGTGGTCATCAATGGCCTGGGACAGCGTCAGGGCTATCCCCTCAGCGCGCAAAATGGGGCTCCAAAAGGAAGCGGACAGCTCCATAACCGACCGTTGCAAGTGGATGAAGCACTGCAGTATTCTCCCATGACCAGTGCGCCTGTGTTTGGCTTAGGTACACCCCCCCGCTTCATTTGGCCGTCATCGAACTGTCACTGATGAACCAAGACTCGATAACACAGCCTGACGTCGGCGGACAAGCCTCAACCAATTTCTCCACGTTCTCCCGATCGGCAGCTCGAAAAATAATCCAGGATCTCAACAATGAGACTCGTCTGGGCCCGAAGAAGTCCGCTCTGCTGGCAGCGGTTCGTCAAGAGCTGCTAACAGAACACTTGAATGGAGACAAGTTGTCGGATTTGTACGTTTGCCCACCTCTGAGAAGTAACCTTGTCGTTACTAATAGCATATGATCTCTCAAATAGCAAGTTCAAGCTCCCACAAGGCTTGAAGCAAACCGACCACCCATCGCAAAAGGAGGCTTCAACAATGACCGCGAAATTAAGCCCCTTTGCCAACATGGTGCTAAATGCTACAAACATAGCTTTCACCTGTAAGATTTTACCGCAAGCACTCGGTGAGATTGTGAGGAATTACTAAAGGAAACCTCAGATCCTCAACGTAAATCGGTCTCGAAGCCCGCCGGCGGCTCCTTCCCTTCCCATACCGACTCCGCCGCCAACTCGCGGGGTGATTTCCCTACAGTCAACGGTCAAAGACAGGTATTTCGTCCTGCCGTCGTCGTCCCCCCTCTCGACCCTTCGAAGAATTATCACTCGGGTGAGAATCAAGGCGCCGCCAAACGGCGAAAGCTGAATGCGGAGTACGAGACGTCAGTCACCGACTTGCGACTCAAAGACCAGAAGGAAGAAGCAGATGCGGCTCTGTTGAAACTACAAGATCTCATGCATGAGGTTTTTGAAACAGAAGACCGACTCGAGCCTGATACCTCTTCTGCCACTCTGGCACAGGAGTCAAATACCATGTTTAGGGTTCCAAATGTTTTGGAAGTGCGCGGGCCTATTCTTGGCCCAGAAAGCCACTCTCGACTTCAGAAGTCCTTACAAAAAGTCACGGGCTTCGGGCGATTGCACGACATTCCCTCTGAGTATATCACTCGTCTTCAAAAGCTGTGTGAGCAGCCTATAATATCTGCACAAGCCCTGGACCTAAGACTGGAGGATGCTTCGAACGATACTGAAGCACAAGCGTGGCTCTTCAAACTTGAGGATATGTACAACACTCTTCTTGCTATTGGAACTCTTCTCCAAACAATGTCAGGGCGACGGAGCGAGAAAGACCTATGCCCCGAGGATCTTATCCAAGCAGTACCAAATGTACTAACGGCTGTTTTTGACCACTGCATTATTCCTGCTGCTGAATGTCGACCTGCCGACAAAGAGTCAAGGCTTTTTGAACTTGTCAGCCGTGAAAAGAGAGTTATTGGCAGTTTGAATCATCAAGCAAGGAAGCTCTTAGTGTCCTTGGCCAACTTCCTTTCACGAATCGATGTTTCCGAGGGAGTGGTCACATCTACAATGTTTCTTGCGACCAAGTTGATTTTCGTCGAGAATGCGCACAATGACAAAGATTCAGCTATTGGCTATCAGAAATTCGAACCTGTTCGCCGTGCAGCTATGGATGTTCTTGCTAAGATCTTCTCTCGCTACCCGGATCAACGTCCCTATATTCTTGACGAGATTCTTGTGTCCCTGGAAAAGCTACCTTCCACCCGCCAGAATGCTAGACAGTTTAAACTCACCGATGGCAAGAACATCCAGCTGCTTACTGCCCTTGTAATGCAACTTGTACAGACCACGGCTATGGATACACCACAGTCCAACAAGTCCAGGGCCAAACGCCGACTTCCCGTCTCCCGTGACAACGATGACGATGAGCTTGTTAACACGAAATACAAGGAGGAAAGTGAGCCCGATGATGACGACTCCGATGACGGATTTACGTCTAAGGCGTCTTTAGAAAAGCTTGCAAGTCGAGCGAACAAACTTTACGACAATGCAGTTAGGAGTGCCCAGTACATAATCAAGTTCATCGTACAGCGTGCCATGACTTCAACAAAAACAGGGGATCAACCCTATCGAAACATTCTTGATCTCTTTACGGAAGATTTGATTGGCGTTTTGGGATCAACAGATTGGCCTGCTGCAGAGCTACTGCTACGTATTCTTGCATCTCATATGGTTGGCATCGCTGAGCTTGATAAAAGTTCTGCAGCAGCGAAGAACATGGCTCTTGAACTGCTTGGCTGGATGGGCTCTGGAATCTCGGAACTTACTGCTACTGCCCAACACTTGATGCCCTCTATGGAAGATGGGGGCAATAGTATCACTGAGTACCTTCGGCAAGCCTACGATGAACATTCCAGACATGCACTGCATCCACAGGATCTCGTGGCTGTGGATGGCCCGTATCGTATCACGTTGGAATACCTGCAGGATCGAGATCTCGACAACTGGCAACTTACCAGTGCTCGGGGCTACTATGTTGTACAATGGGCAAAAACGGTTGCGTCTGCGTATTATGAATCAGCCGATCGAGACACTTTTAGTCAAGACCGACGAGTGTATGAGCTGTTGGCTCTGCTTCCCAATCTTTTATCGGATTCAAAGTGGCTCGAAACCAATAGGTACGTATCTGATGTTCAGTTTCTAAAGCAGACCGAGACAGTATTAACCGCCAGACATGCAGTCATTATAGCAATATTTCAAGCGCTCAAGGAAAGTTCGCGTACATCTTGACTGTTCTCAACATGGGATTTTCTAAAGCTTTCGATACTATCTTAAAGGTCTTATTGAATTCAATTACTAGTGACCAAGCAAAAGTCAGGAGCCGCAGCTTGAAGAGTGTCATTACAATGCTTGAAAAAGACCCAAGTCTTCTCGATCGAGACTCGTCTGTCATGCGGGTAATTCTCAGATGTGCCACAGATGCTTCTCCTATGGTTCGCGACTCTGCTCTTTCTTTAATTGCCAAGTGTATTGTGTTGAAACCAGGGCTGGAAGAAGAAGGATGCCGAGCAATTCTTACTTGTGCTGGTGATGCCACAGCCGGTGTCCGGAAACGCTGCATTACACTTTCGAAAGACATATTCCTCAAAACAGTCCGCAAAGACTTGAAGCTTGCTATTCTCGACAGTTTATTGCAAAGAACAAGTGACTTCGAAGAAGGCGTGGCAGTCCAAGCTCGGCAGACTATGGAGGAGCTCTTGTTTGCCCCGTTTCATTCAACCATTGACACTTTGCAAGACGCGCCAAAAACAAAAGTGGCATTGACAGATCAAGTTTCTCTAGTTGTCAATTTGGTCCAACGCAGTGAACATTCTGAAGAGGGACTGGGATCATTCCTAAAGAAAATGATATCTGAGACCACGAAATCGCCCACTCAGAATTTCAAGGTCTGCAAAGCAATGGTTGCCAACATGTTTGAAAGCGTTGTCGACGACTCCGCCTCGCCCGAGAAACTAGGACATCAGGCCCTTCTTCAGACCATCACAGTCTTTGCCAAGGCTAATTCAAAGTTATTCGTTCCTGAGCAACTCCAAGCGTTGCATCCGTATATCGGTAACCTCGTTACTGCAGATGATCTATTCATTTTCCGGTCGGTGGTTGTCATCTACCGCTGTGTTCTCCCTTACATCTCGTCGGCGCATAACGCCTTTCTCAAAGAGGTGCAGAACGACCTCTTCAAAAGCGTCGCCAAGCTTTCTAGATCTGAGCTGAATGAAGTGATGGCATGTTTGTGGACTATCAATGGTGTTCTCCAGAACCCCGACAGACTGGTTAAACTCACAATATCGGTATTAAAAGGCATCGGTCAGGCCAAAGGAGTGGACCTCTCTGACATCAGTAAGAAGGACTTGCTAAACCGGGCTCGCAGCTATGTGCGTATTGCAGGTTGCGTGGGAAGACACTGTGACCTTGAGAAATTTGAGCCACACTTCAAAAAAGCCTTTCCTACATGGAAAGGTGGCTCTGTTGCCGGTCTTTTGGTCGACTTTATCTTGCCATTTGTAGATAAACACCAACCGCTGGAGCTGAGAACGATGGCACTCGAGAGTCTTGGGTCTATTTGTCAATCATGGCCTGCTCAGTTTAGCAGGGAGGAGCCTAGACAAGCGATCTCAGCCGTTTTTCAAGACGAAAATGCTGCCCTACACAACATCATCCTCCGGGCATTCTCTGACTTTTTCGCCATCCATGAGGGCAAATCGGAGAAGCTCGTTCAACCTCAGGCTGAATCCACTGACTCAGAAGCTACAACCAGATTGGGTGGCTCCCTAAAAGCCAACGATAACGACGGTGCGGCAGCATTAATTGCCCAGCACTTTCTCAAAGACATGCTACGAATCGCTCAATCAAGGCAAGATTCATATTCGTTGACTGCCATCGAACTCATTGCAAGCATTAATCGTCAAGGTCTTGTCCATCCCAAGGAGTGTGCTGGTGTCCTTGTTTCGTTGGAAACGTCAAACATCCCAGCTATCGCGAAGGTCGCTTTCGACACACACAAGATGCTTCATCAGCAATACGAGTCTATGTTTGAACGCGAGTATATGCGCGCCGTCCAAGATGCTTTTATCTACCAACGGGATGTTGTAGGAGACTCCAACGGAGCGCTAGCGCGCCCTTATGCTGCAAAACTCGCCCCCCTTTTCGAAATCGTCAAGATTAGCAATAGCAAATACCAGAGGAAATTCTTATCCAGTTTCTGTTCAAAGGTGGATTTTGAACTCAAGAAACTTGACGCGAGTGGGAACCCTCCGGAACATCTACTTTTAGCAAGATTCGTGTGTCAAAACCTAGCATTCTTCGAATATGCACAGCTAGCTGAGCTGCTCCCAACTATTGCATGCATGGAGAGAATTGTCTCCGCCACTGGAACCGTCGTTGCTCACGCCATTGAGACTGAAATCTTTCCTCCTCAGATGGATCCTGTCAAGCAAGAAGGTGGTCTTGATAATACTATGTTTAACGGTCAACCGGAGATGGCCCCTTCGGCTCCTTCTCTACCCACTATTAGCCCTCGTGTCCTACGGCACCTTGCCACCGCGGCTGCTATCCTGTCGATGCTATGGGAGGCACGGTCACATATCAGGAGGCAATATGGTATCAATTCTCCTGTCAAGGAAAAGGAACGCAAAGGAAACGCGAAGGAGCTCAATAAAGCTCCGACCAAAGTCCACAGTATTACAGGCGATCGTTTCTGGGAAGCCATAGGTAGGAATATGGCCTGTCTTGATAGCGAACAAAACATGCTCGAGAAATGCCGCTCCTTCGCCACGCTACTTTCCATCGATGATGAATTGAAAGTTGCTGCTGATGATGATGCTGATCGAGATAGCCTGGACGACGGCCTTGACGATGATGTTGGCTCGATCAACGGAGGCAAGCCTATGAAAAGAAAGAGCTCTCACTCCGGAGGACTGACGCCGAAACGTCCTAGGAACAGGAGCCGCAATGGTGTCAACAAAAAACAAATCAGCTCCGAGCCTGAGGAAGCTGTCTTTTTCGACTGAACCCGAACCCATTACCTGCCTCTATTTGCTTGTTTTCTTATCTCATTTTATAGCATTTGGCTCATCGTTCTAGCGAGGTGTTAGCTATATAAGGCGAAGATCTGGATATGTCGCAGATCATGATTTGATCTTCTTCTTTTACTTCTTCTTCTTCTTCTTGTGTTTATATTTAGCTAGCTCTACTTCCACGCGTGCTGTGGAAATACTTGCTTTGGGCGTCTACATCCTATTCACTTATATTCGCATGAAGGAGCTGGTCGGCAGCCCAAATGAAATCGCGCAGTGTATTTTTAGTGCACAGCTTTTCTATCCCGTCAAGCATTTGAATTACACTTCGATACAAATTTCCTAGCAGTGGGTAGTAACTAACCACATAGTTGCATAAAATAATTCGGAAGATGTCTTGCCACGTGACTCGGTGTCTTACAAAGTTTACGATGCCGAGAGCCGCTCAGGTGCGGAGCGATGACGTCTGCTGTTGGCGCTGCTACCTACCACCAGACGGCATCACGGCACTGTTTTGTCTTCCTCTTATCTTCACCGGACACCCCCCATCTAATTGACCGGTTCCTCTTTTCCTGCCAATTACTTGAGGCATGGTTTTGTCGACTTTTTGAACGCCTCTTCGTTCTCATCTCCGGCTTTTTGATTGCATTGACGCTCGTTATGCAGGCCAGACGGCTTTCCGGTCTTCCGGTCTTTCAAAACGCTTCCTCTTTTTCACGGCCACTGAGAACGCACATTCGCTCGCTTGCGCCTCCTAGACCGCTTGGAACTCGCTCCATATCCCTTCACCATGTGCAGCGCATTGCCCGTTTACGACAAGTCGCCCAGAAACCGCCCTTCGCTACTGCCCACAGCGTTCGCTCCATATCGAATTTCAAGAAAGCTATTTGGCGCCGCCCGATGCTAAGAGCACTGTACCACCTTTTTGCATACTGTGGCATTATTATCGTCGGTGGTGGCATTTTGGTTACTGGTGTCTTCCTCTATGATGCCTCGACCTATCGCGAAAATCCCGTCATTGAGGATATCCCTGTGTCAGAATTGGCGCTGAACCCCAAACGCGGCGGGCCGAAGAATTTGCCAATTGCAGAGATATTTGTAGATGATGAGGATAGCGATGCTATGCAAGAGCAGCGCGACAAACCGAAGCTGGTGATTCTGGGCACCGGTTGGGGCAGTGTTGCTCTTCTGAAGACGCTCAACCCTGGAGATTATCATGTCACCGTGGTTTCCCCCGTCAACTACTTCTTGTTTACCCCGATGCTGCCATCTGCAACTGTTGGCACACTGAGCTTGAAATCTCTGGTCGAGCCTGTGCGACGCATCGTTTCTCGCGTACGGGGTCACTTCTTGAAGGCTGAGGCAGAGGACATTGATTTCTCGTCAAAATTGGTGGAAGTATCTCAATTGGATTCGAAGGGGGAGCGCCAGCACTTCTATCTCCCCTACGACAAACTTGTCGTTGCTGTTGGTATGCGAACTTGGCTGGTGTAATATGATTTTGTTTGCTGAATAACAGGAATTCTATAGGATCTACCACAAATCCGCACGGCGTCAAAGGACTGGAGCATTGCAACTTCCTGAAAACAATAGACGATGCACGAAAGATCAAAAACAAGGTCACGGATAACATGGAGCTTGCCTGCCTACCCACGACTTCGGACGAAGAACGCAAGCGATTGCTCTCGTTCGTTGTTTGTGGCGGCGGTCCAACCGGTGTAGAATTCGCGGCTGAGTTGTACGATCTGCTCAATGAAGATCTGAGAAGGAACTTTCCAAAGATATTACGAAATGAGATATCTGTACATGTTATTCAAAGCCGGGGCCACATTCTCAACACCTACGATGAAGCTCTTTCGACATATGCAGAGGTATTTGGCACCCCGTATGATTTGGGATTCATGATCTTGTCTAACTCGTAGTAGGCGCGCTTTGCTCACGACCAAGTCGATATTTTGACAAATTCCAGAGTGAAGGAGGTTCGTGCAGACAAGATTCTGTTTACGCAGGTGGAAGATGGAAAGACGGTGACGAAAGAAATACCTACTGGTTTCTGTCTATGGTCTACCGGAGTTTGTAAGTGCCCGATTTAACAAGTCATTGTTTCGGCAATAGCTAAGTGCATGTGACACAAAAAAAAGCACAAACCCCATTTGCACAGAAGATCGCCAAAAAGCTCGAATCACAAAACAACAAGCATGCATTAGAAACCGATACGCATCTGCGACTAATTGGTGCCCCCATGGGCGATGTTTACGCTATTGGCGATTGCTCGACTGTCCAGAACAACATCGCCGAGCACATGGTAACATTCCTCCGTACAATCGCGTGGGAGAAAGGCAAAGATCCGCACAAGGTGCATCTCACCTTCAGCGAATGGCGCGAGGTAGCCGATCGCGTCAAAAAGCGATTCCCGCAGGCTGCAAACCATCTCCGACGCCTCGATCGGCTGTTTGCCGAGTATGACAAGGATCATTCGGGGACCCTTGATTTCGATGAGCTGCATGAGCTATTGCTGCAGATCGACTCCAAGCTGACGTCACTTCCTGCAACTGCACAACGCGCCAACCAACAGGGCGAGTATCTTGGTCGCAAGTTCAACCAGATCGCCAAGGCACTGCCGGGCATGCGCGCCAATGAGATTGACTACGGTGACTTGGATGAGGCGGTATACAAGGCCTTCAAATACAAACACCTGGGCAGTCTGGCATATATCGGCAACGCCGCCATCTTTGACTTTAATGGCGTCAACTACGGCGGCGGTTTGCTGGCCGTGTACCTCTGGCGCAGCATCTACTTTTCGCAGAGCGTCAGTCTGCGCACTCGTGCCCTGCTAGCCATGGACTGGACGAAGAGAGCCTTTTTTGGTAGAGGTGTGTTTAATTTCTTTCCTCATACAACATTTATGAACTCAATACTGATGAACTATGCAGATATAATGAGCTTTTAAAACAAAAGCGAATGTGTGTATATATACATTCATTTGTTCATCTCTCTTGCGCCGTTTTAGATGTCTAGACCCAAGTCATCGATTCTGGTTTGTGATTCGTTTTTCTCAATCTGTAGCGTTCGAAATGTATTTATTATGATTTTTCATTTGGTCTTCCTTGCATCAATTGATATAGTCAACGTATTTCACCTAATTAAAGGAATACATAGGCTACATACGTCGCAGTATTGGGCATTTAAACAGGACCAGCTACAAGGCTACGACATGAATGAGCAACAAATAGTGTAGTGCCAAGTGAATTGTATAATGGATATACAACTAGTTTATTTAACAAAATAATATCCCCAACGCCTCGCTAAACGGAATGAGTTCTTTCGTATACACATGTCAGGGTCATAAAAAGAAAACTTTGCCTCCCACTGGAAAGCTCCAATCATTTCAAAATGATAGGGAATGGTAATGCCACAAAATGTCAAAACTCGAGTTTATACAATCATGGGGTCGATGGTTCCATCGTTTGTCATGACAGCATCATCAGAATTTCCATTTGCACTAAGGTGGTGGTGGTCATTTGATTTCGATTTATCGTTGCAGAGTCCGATGTCAAGATGATCGGGAATCCCGGGTCTTGTCTCTCGAGCCTTTTGCTCCGCCCAAGCGCGGAGCTTGACCAAATTGCGCAGTCGAGCCTCTTTACGAGCTCCCTGGTTTTCCAAAATGGCTTGGTTGACTCTCGTAGCAATATCTTTACGCAAATCGGGATGAAGAAGACTAGCCAATGCTGGTGTCAAACTTTCCGCTGGGAAGATGAGAAGTGCTAGAGTACGCTCCAAGTCCTCAAGGAATTGGGGATTAGTTGGTGCCCGCGGTGCAAGTCGAGACGTTGCAAATTCCAGCGCGGGGGTAATGTCCCCGTTAGGGATGGATGTACATTTACGAATCAATTCCACAAGCTGCAGGCGGAGCAACGAGAAATGGAGGGATGGATCCGCATCCAGAATCTGCCATCAGAACTTGTTAGTCACTGATAGAAAGGGCAAGCCAAATTGAAATCGCAAGGAACATAGTCAAGGCAGCAAAGACTTTTTTTTGCTCATACTGAGGACTGAAGATGAGTTTTTTTCATCAACACCCAAGAGGGTATATGAGTGGTGCATGAAACTGGTATAATCATAGCAAAAAGAAAGAAAGGCGGTGGGAGGAGGTAGTAAAAGGGACAAAAGAGAGGCATACCTGAGGATTCAGCTCGTTTATCTTCTCAATGGCTGTTTGGATATCACCCGAGTGGATCGCACTGCGAATCTCTACTCGTTCCTGAATCGACCCAATATCAGCTTTCGGCTGGATGTTGGCTTCGACGGCAAATCTTTTTGCTGCTGCAGGATAACCGTTGGTCACAAGGTAGTCCATGACCAGAGAATTGATGTCACTACCAACGAATCGTTAGCTTCAGTGTTGATCAATGCACGAAGTAGCCAATATGTTTTGAGGATGCAACACAAAATCAGATAGCAAGTTAAAATAGTTTCCTCAAGATATCTTTTTTGGAGAGATTCCCAACTTGAATTTGACACATCATGGAAGACAGAGCAATAATGGGGCACGTAAACCAGGCCAACTTACGATTTGGACGGCTTAACTTCTTCGACCTTTCGGTCGAAGTTGTTGTGCCATGCTGATGGTGGAGATGCAGAAGTAGGAGACATCTGGACGTTGTTAGGACCACGAGCAAGCCCGAGAACAAGCGTACGGCGGGGCTCCTACGATGTTGGCGGCGGACATGGCTGCCATCACATTCCTGGAGCTGTACCAAGGACGAAGCAAGTACTGGGATGGCTACCTGTCGTCAAGACAGAGGCCATCAGGTCACCAAATGTTTTCGGTCCAAGGAGCAGAGAGGAGGAGAAGTAGAGAAACAAACGGGAAGGGACGTTCGATTGGAAAAGCTCGGCCGCGCTAAAACCGGGACGTGAGTCGGCCCGAGACCATTTTGCCTGCTCGCCTGCTGTGGCTGGAGCTGGTTGTGATTACCTCAACAGCACCGCACCGCCACGTCTCTGCGCCACAGGTTGCATCACAACGCTTGCCTTACCTGTTTAGGAAAGGCGCCAGACAGCTTATCGTCGGCCTTGCTCCACGCGCTGGCACACGACCAAAAGTAACGTTTAAAAAAAAAAAAAACCATTTCGCTGTCATGGTTTGATTGCAGTTGTCATTGTAGGCTTGGGCGTGCAGTGTACAAAGAAAGTGTCTACGAACACCCACGCTCTTTAGCCTCTTCGCCGAATTTACAACTGCCCGCTCCTGCTGCAGGTACCAGCAGCATGGAGTCACTCCCTCCAATCTACTCAACGGCTACCGATTTGAAAAAAGGCTATTCGCCGCCATGGGAAGATCTCAGTATTATTGGGATTGCAGGCAGCTCTGGTTCTGGCAAGACCTCGGTGGCCATGGAAATTATCAGATCTCTCAACCTCCCATGGGTTGTAATTCTTGTGATGGTACTATCTATACCTTGACTGGGTTAACCCGAGGTCGACTCTAATGAGTAATCGCCTCTCAGGACTCCTTCTACAAGAGCTTAGATGCCGAACAGCACGAAAGAGCACATAGGAACGAACACGATTTCGACTGCCCGGAGTCGCTCGATTTTGATGTTCTTGTGCAAACTCTGCGAGATTTGAAGCAAGGGTAAGATTGAGCCTTTACATTTTACCTTTTTTTTTTTGTAGTTATGCGTATACTTACCACATGATTTTCGCGATGAAGGAAGAAAGCGAGCATTCCAGTCTATTCATTTAAAGAGCATCAGCGACAGAAGGAAACAACCCCGCTTTATTCACCTCGCGTGTTGATCTTAGAAGGGATTCTCGCTCTGCACGATCCAAGGATACTGGATCTGCTCGATGCGAAAGTATGTTAGCAACAAACTTATCTACGTCTGAGAAGTGACTAAGAAGTGTCTAGATTTTTGTGGAGGCTGATATGGATGTCTGCCTCGGCCGGAGAAGTATGTCACGTCCCTAGAAACGTGAAACCGGACGATGCTAACGCAAATCTCAAAAGTCATACGTGATGTTCGAGAAAGGGGGAGAGATGTTGAAGGCATTATCAAACAATGGTTCACCTATGTCAAGCCATCATACACCAAATATGTTGAGCCGCAACGACATGTCTCAGGTTTGTCGTTGCATGATGCGTATGGCTCATTTACTTACAATTTGAAACAGACATTATCATACCCCGGGGGATAGAGAACAAAACAGCAATCGGTATGATCTCGGTGATGCACATTGAAGGCAAGTGCTAACCAAATGAAGCTATGGTGGTCGAACACATTAGAAGGCGGTTGCAAGAAAAGTCAGAGAAACACACTGCAGATCTTAAGAAGCTGCAAGCACTCGCGGCAGAAAAGGAGCTCTCACCAAACATCATTATCGTAAAGGAAACACCCCAACTCTTGGGAATGCACACCATCTTACAGGACCCCTCTACGGAGCAAGTCGATTTCGTGTTCTACTTTGATCGACTAGCCTCTCTGCTGATCGAAAGGTAAGAACTTATGTGAATGAAGTAGAACAAAACATATTAATCGAGTATTCAGAGCCCTGGATTTCACCGAATACATATCTGCTGCTGTCGAGACGCCTCACAAAGAAAAATACCACGGTATACACCCGTCGGGAACAATCTCTGCAGTAGCCATCCTAAGAGGCGGCTCATGCATGGAAACTGCCTTGAAACGAACTATACCCGATTGCATTACAGGCCGAATTCTTATTCAGACCAACAAGCAATTACTGGAACCGGAGCTTCACTATCTCAAATTACCGCTTGCAATTGAAACTCATTCGACCGTCATGCTTTTAGATCCTCAAATGGCCAGCGGCGGTGCAGCCCTAATGGCAGTGCGAGTCCTGATTGACCATGGCGTTCAGGAGCAAAATATAGTCTTTGTGACTTGTGCTGCTGGGAAATGTGGCCTGCAGCGGCTGACGGCTGTATATCCGGAGGTGAAAGTTGTCGTGGGCCGCATAGAAAACGAGGACGAGCCTCGATGGCTTGAAAATAAGTACTTTGGATGCTGATATATCCCATATTGCCAGCAGCAGCCAATTCAGAACACTTTGCTGCAAGTTGCCAGCATGATGGGTTATATAGCTTGTAGAGGGATCGATGTCGCCAGGACAGTCATAATGCGCACAACTAGCTTGTGCGACTTGTCATTTGCATAGCATAGCTTGTAGTTATTTTTTTCAATACATACCAAAATTCTCATATATTATTTTTTCTCTTTGCCCAGGCGTTTCTGCAAGCAGCCAGTCAGATAACGGTCGACCAGCCGCGACGATAAGCGCACGGGCCAGATCAAAAAAAAAAATGTATCTCCGCTTGGCATATCCAGAGACCTTGATAAAACGACCACACATCACTTTATCCTGACAACTCCTCTCGACGTTTTTTCTCGCACTTAGAAAATCAGACCAATTGAATTTACTTGAAGTGACTGCTACAACCCACAAGTCGATCCAAAATGGCGGAGCCTAGCCGTAAGAAGGGAAAAGGCCACAGCAAAGCCAAAGACGATGCTGCAACTATTTGTAAGACCTTATCTCTCCATTCGCCTTTGCAGTTGCCATGAGATAGATATTTTACTAACGTGTGATCAACCTGAGCAGCCGATAAACGTTTCGCCAATATCCAAAGCGACCCTCGCTACCGTCTGCCTAGCAAACGTCACACTCATGTCAAACTAGATAAGCGTTTTGCGCACATGCTGCGCGACAAGGACTTTTCGCGGAATGCTGCAGTGGACCGCTACGGTCGCAAATTGGCTCGCGATGATACCAAGAAACAACTGGAACGATTTTACCGTTTGGAGGATGAGAATGAGGAAGAAGAAGAAGAAGACAAAGGGGAGCACAATACCGACGTTGCGTCAGCAGTGGGTAGTGTTGATGATGACGATGTAGTTCTCAAGGAACTGCAAAGAGTGGAGAAGAAAAAGAAAGATTATGACCCTGCGCGTGATGGGGGGTTTTCTGAGTCATCTTCTAGTGAGGAATCTTCAAGTGATGAAGACGACGAGGCAGATGTTGAAGAGGATGCGGATGACGTCGAATTCCTCGACAAAAAACAATCAGACGTTCCTCTTGGCGAAGTGACGAATCGGATTGCCGTCGTGAACCTTGACTGGGACAACATTCGGGCTGAAGACCTCTTGGCCGTGTTTTCAAGTTTTGCAGCTGGAGGTCGCATTTTGCAAGTCTCGATTTATCCTAGTGAATTTGGAAAAGAGCGAATGGAAAGGGAAGAGATGGAAGGTCCTCCCCGAGAGATTTTCGCATCTACACACGACGATGATGACGAAGAGCTAGACGAAGGGGACGAGGACGAAGACCAAGACTCGGAGAGTGAGGAGGAAAACATTAAAAAATCTATTTTGAAAGAGGATGAAGGAAACGAGTTCAACACGACCCAACTTCGACAATATCAGCTTGAACGGCTACGGTATTTTTACGCCATCATCGAGTTTGCGTCCAAGGAAACGGCAAAACAGGTCTACGATGCTATCGATGGCACAGAGTATCTGTCTAGCGCCAACTTCTTTGATCTCCGATTTGTTCCAGATGACACGGACTTTTCGGGTGACAAGCCACGGGAACAATGTCAACGTATCCCCGATGGATACAGACCTACAGATTTCGTGACGGACGCGCTTCAGCACAGCAAAGTGAAACTTACGTGGGATGCCGATGACAAGGCGCGAAAAGAGGCACAAGCAAAAGCGTTCAGAGGTGGACGCAAAGATATTGAAGAAAACGACCTCAAGGCCTATCTAGCTAGCGACAGCTCCGATGATGATGACGATGAAGAGGAAGGGGGTGTTGAGATTGTTGATACAACTTCAAAGCCATCGAAGAAGGAGGCTGAAAGGCAGCGAATGCGTGCCCTACTTGGCCTGCAAGACGAGCCTGTCAAGTCATCGAAGGAGAAAGGGCCAGTCGGCGACATGGAGATTACGTTCACCTCGGGACTGGCAGGCGAGCCAGCTCGAGACTCTGTGTTTGAGAACGAACCAGTTATTGAAGAAACGACAGTCGAAAAGTACATCCGCAAGCAGCGAGAACGCAGGAAACAACGAAAGGAGAAATTGAAAGCATCTAAGAATAATGGGGCTACTACGACGGACGATGTCCACGATGGGGAAACGCAGCAGGTTGCCGCTGAAGAAGAAGATCTTGGATTCGATGATCCTTTCTTCGACGAACCAGAGGGCAAACCCAAGACAAGTCAGCGCAAGGAGGAACGGCGCAAGAAGCGCGAGGAGAAAGCAGCGGAAGAAGCAGCAGCAGCGGCCAAGCGCGCCGAGCTTGAACTCCTCATGGTTGATGACCAGTCCGTGGGGATGAAGCATTTCGACATGAACGAGATTGAAAAGGCCGAGAAGCGAGCTCGTAAGAAGGGGAAGAAAGGCAAAGGCAAGCACAAAGACGACCAAGCGACTGTCAGTGACGACTTTAAGATGGATGTCAAGGACCCTCGGTTCGCCAATATGTATGACAGCCATGAGTTTGCAATCGACCCTACCAACCCGAAGTTCAAAGCCACATCGGGCATGAAAGCGGTACTTGAGGAAAGTCGGAAGAGGCGCAGAGCATGTGATGATGGCAATGACGATGAGCCCGTGGAAGAGACCAAGAAGCAAAGGAAAGGGTCGTCTAAACGCAGGGACGCAGAAGAAGTGGATCTGAAGAAACTGCTGGCGCGAGTCAAGAGTAAAACGAAAAATGCGTGATGCAGTACGTCGATCATAGTCTACTCGACAATGCCGCACACAACATTGAACAAAACATGATAAAGAAGTATACAAATATACATAAGTACGCGGGACAACGCACCAGCCACTGGAAGCTGACAACGTTGAACAAAATTCAAAAGTAAATATTATCAAATAATGATTGATTATGGATAGCATTACCTGCTGCATGTCATGTAGGACAGAAAATGGCATTATCCATGGCACTGACACGTAGGTTGACCCGGTGAAGTGTCACGTCTGGTGATGTTGATCTTTGCTGTCCAGAGCAAACGCCAGCCAACCAACCACATATCTCTGCGATGCAAGCAACGCGGCTGTCGTCGGCGTTGTGGCTAGCCTGCTGCATGCTGCAGCTGGTCCTTGCTTCACTTAGTACTAATAGTAGGCCTGTCTGCAGGCGGACGGATTCGTGATAGTCACTTTGCAGCTGGCTATCTTATCGACCATGTGCTGGGGCAGAAGGCATGTCGGCAGTTGGTAGAGCCGCAACACATATTCAAAAAATAACAAGTCTTCAGCAGTAGATCTACTCTTTTAGAATATATTCATATGTCGCTTACTGAACAAACATATAAATAAAAGAAGAAAATTTCAATTACCGTCGAGTTTCTTGGACGCCTACTGGCAGCAGCAGCCAATGGCGGCATTGGAAGTGGAGCCCGCGCATGGTTGCTTTCCCGATTAGGCGCAGGGCTTCACCGCCCTTCCGCATCCCCATCGCGAACGCTCGTCTTAATAATTCTTATTAGCTCAACTGGTTGTTCAACGCTCTCCGCCTGGCTCCGCTGTTGTTGTTGCTGCTGCTACTCCCCTCTTCCATCACCGCCCTCGTGCCATTGCTCTATCCATCCGCTTCCTCGCCATCTTCTCATCGACCCCGCGAGTGTCGTCGAGACCAGTGTGCATCGAAAGCGGCTTTGTTCACCCTCACCCCTCATCACCCAATCCACCCGTCGACGATTGGCGTCGCGTCGACAGTCTCATCGTGAAACAAGGCCCTGCTGTCGAGTTCATCCTCATTTCCATGATGGAGGTTTCACGATAAGCAGCTCGCCTATCGGACCATCACACCTCAATTCTACCGCCGTCATTCACCTTTCGTCTAGCAAGAACCGTCCTTCACCATGCTGGGACGCTTGCTGAGCACATTTAGCCCGAACGCATACGCATCACGGAATTCTGCCGTCCTAGAGTCAGTCACTGAAGAGGAACATACCTCTGGCCTCCTCTTTCCGGACCCCCGCCTGCTCCACCGCTCGTCCAGCTCGGCCCATGCCTTCCAAACCAGCTTCAATTCGCCCAATGCCTCGAATACTGGCGGATACGACGACCGTGGCGGACTCGAGTTAGATGTGATCAAGGACTTTAGGATTATAATTGCCCAGAATGCCATCGGCGATCGAGATGAGCCGTGCATACTGCTCGACTCGAAGGGAACTCCGGACACCTCCGCGCAGGGCTTGGGTCTGGATCCACAAGTGTTTGAACAGCCATCAGGAAGACATTCACGGACCTCAAGTCTGTCTCAGACTCCTTCTCGCCGAGGCTCTTTGCAGTCTTCGTTTGCCGACGGTGGCGGTGGCTTGATCTCCCAAGCCGCAAGCGCTCGGAAAATACCACCCCCTGTTTCTGGGGGGGCCTTCAGTCGTGCTCGATGCAGAAACTCGATCAGTTCGGTGACTTCCAATAGTGATAGCATTCTCGAGCCATATCACAACCGAACTACTCCCGAGAATGGTGACACCGGCCTGCTCAACTGTATATTTGGGAGCAGTGCTTTCAGCTACAAGGGTTCTTCTACCAAGATGCACATCCTGTCAACAGACTCTGATGTAAAGGGTATATCACCTGCCTCCCGTGAGGTTGACGCATTTGGTGGGCGACAAACACCGCGCACATCCCTTGCGAGGGCGTACTCGTCTGGCACTCAATCCCCAGGAGGTTATTTTCTTGAACGGCCCCAACAGTCTTCTTCGAAAGTTACAATCCTCGTTACTCGAATGTTTAGTGTGAACCTTCCCGAGTCACGCGATACATCTGGAGATTCGCCCGAGTTATTCGGCTCTTTGCCTGCCGATGCCATGCAGGAGGGCGCTTTCCCTTTTCCCGACTTCGCCAAAAGACGCAAAATCAAGGAAAAGAAGACACCGATGTATGCGGTAGCTATTACGATCCAAGTTCCGCTTGCGACGCGTAACCATGGCCGGCCATTGTCGCGGCCAAACACGCATACCCATGGACCGGACGGCCCGAAGCAAATGTCATTTTCTTTAGACTCAGACCCGCATTGGAGTAGCGCTTTCATTGACGATAACCATTCCCAGTCTTCGGGCCTAGACGACAGAATCGACCTTCTTGTCGATCATTGGGACGTGATTACCAGGACTTTGACCTTCCTGGAAAAGCTGGCTCGACGTGAGATTCTGGTCTTACTTAAGAAGGTTGATGCACAGGTGTCTCATGCGCCAAAGCCAAACGTTCCGAAAGCCTTGAAGATGCCCAATATGCAAAGGACAAATCAGACCATCATTCAGCTTCGACCCAATGTGCTTGCATACAATAGCAAGCTCAAAGAAGAACTTCTTCTTAATGCCCAGAGAATAGCGGCCGCTTTACGCATCCCTCGAGTTGTTCTTGGCCAAAGTCGGTGGGGTGTGTGGCGCGAGGAAGCACGCTGGATTGCACGCCTAATGGCTGATAAAGAGCATGGATTGTTCTTTCTGGTTCTCATTACGGCTTTTCTCGGGAATCACACAGAGTGGCTTGATAGCTTGGGACCCGACTGGTACCGCAGGCGCCATCAGCTACAGCAAAAATTACAACAAGATCTTGAGCCTACAATTGCCAATCGCACTGTGATAGTGTCAGACAACAAGATGGTAGCAAGACGATTGATCTTCATCCTCTCTGCCTTTCTCCCAGCCAAGAATCGCTTCGACTACGTGAACTCGCCTATGCGTCCAGGGACATCAACGTCAACCCGGCCGCTTTCCCAGAGCCCACCAACATTTCCTCTTCTGAGACAAGAGTCGCTTCGTCGTAGGATCAACCGAAAGGCAAGGGCACAGAAACTCAATACTGAAGAGCCCGAAGTTCCTCAGAGATCTGGCAGCGTATCGTCTAGCGAAACTGCGCATAAGAATACCGATGAAGCTGAGCAGACTTACCAAGCCGACTCGCCGTTGTTTTCAAGCCACAGAAGAGATTCTGATGTCCGCTCAATCACAGCGGCTAGTCTGCCAATACATGCAACCGACGCTCGCACAAGAGCAACGACATCTACCACGACCAACAATTCAGCCGTACCTGTGCCGCACTTCGCGTCTCGCCGACGCCATATACGAGATGATTCGGACCGAGCGGAAATGGACAGTAATGATAGCTATGCATCTGCGAAGCTTTTACAAAACTTGCGTCGAAGCGAAACCAACATGAGCTCAGATGGGATTGCTCCCGCTGGTGGTACTAAATGGGTGGGCAATATCTTGTCTGGGCTATGGACTGGGCGACCTGATTCTTCCCGAGGAAGTGGTGGTGCCGCTTCTGTCCGCCGAGCTTCATTAGCACAAACTTCCGCAAGCCAAACTCGATCTGAAGATGATAATACCGAAAGTATTACCAATATCTCACAAATTGAAACATCACCAAAGGTCCCCAAGCCTCCTTCTACCTCGGATACCATTTCCATTGCTCAGTCTTCTACAACCCCAAACAATACATTCAACCAAGACGAACCCGAATTGGCCCCTACCGATAATGTTAAGGACTCCCCTTTGAAGCTCTCAGTGCGGGGCGATGATGGCGTAGTTGATGTCGATCTTCCTCTGCGTGGTTTCGTATCATTGTCATCGTCGAATGATTCTACATTGGCATCGCCCAAAAAAGCAAGGACTTCAGTCACAAGCGCGGATGTTGGAGGATCGATGCAAAGTAGTTATTCCAATAACAACTGGGGGTTGAAAGACAATGAGAGCCCAACGTTGAATGTCGGAGGTTGGTTGAAAAATTTCCATGAAGACTTCCTGGTCCAAGCGGTTAGGCCATACCACGGCATCGAAGCCGACATCAAGCGCGCGATGCAAGGAGAATCAAGCCCACATACTTCGTTTGACACCGACAACGCTAGCATAGCAGATCGATGGGTTGAGGTGGCCAGTACGTTAGTTGCCGATACACGAAGCTGCACAGTAAAACGGATTCGCCTTTTGCGGAAGATTAGCGCAAATCCTACGGGATCTGCGGGTGTGTCCTCGCCTGCTACGGTTCGCCAGGGATCGGATGCTCAATCTACTGCAAGTCACTTCCCTGGTTTGTTTGGTAGTGGACGCTCGCGGAAGGGTTCCATTGCGACACTAGCCGAATCTATTGACCTAGATGAAGCCGAAACGAGGTTTGTCGAAGAGCCCGTCGTGGATGTCGATGGAACTCTAGTCGACGCCATTGAACGAGTTCTCGTTCAAAGTGGACAGTCATCTCTGGCGCATTCCAGAACACCATCGCCCCACAGGACTGTCAGAGTAGACGAACGCGAGCGGCCTGCTGAGGACGTTCCACATGTTGAAGTTCCGCGCAATGAATGTCGCAAGACGGTATTGGGAGCCTTGGAAGAGGTTGCTCGGACTGTTGCTGAAGACCACTGTCGAGACGACAATGATAGTGATTATGGTATTGATCCAACAGACAAGAGTGCAAAGCGACGACCTTTTCGGCCGGACAACACTTTACGAGAAGGTGTTCGCAAATGGCTTCTCGATATTGAGGAAGCTCTATAGAGACTTTTCCTCTTTCTTTTTTCTTCTTTCTTCTTTCTATCTTTGGTCTTTTTTACAAAGTTCCGTTGGCGATCGTCTTTTTATGTTTCGCCTTGTTGGCTTTATCATGATGATACCCAGTTGTTTGTCTCTTGCTTGGGCTACAATTTTTTAACCCTTTTAATGCTATTTGTCTTATATTTTATTCTTCCTGTCGCTGAATTGGGAGGATTTTCTGGGTTCTTATTTATTTTTTTTCTATTCCATTTCCCAATGCACAAGGCGTTTGGTATTAATATGGGTGGATCATGGCATTTTTTTTATTAGTCTTGAGCTAGAATGTTTTGTTCCTCAAAGCGTTTGAATTGCTATTTCAAGCTGAACTGGTATCCGGTTGCTACGAATTCCTTTTCTTTTCTATCAATTTTTGATAAGAGAATACAAATGTGCAACTCAAAACTTCCAATAGTTAATAATCATATAAGGTAAAACGTAGAGTAGATTTCACATCAATATATAGATAGACTTGATACAGCGTAATCATACATGTGTTTCGTTTTGTAATACTATCTAACCTATACATGTTATGTTATATATGGATATTGACTTTTGCAACAAGATGAGAGCCAAGAAAAGGGGAACAAAGGAAAACGGAAAACGGAAAACGACAAATAGGGTATCAATATGTTCTTTCTTTCTTTTTTTGCTGGGTTCTGCTTCGTGTTTGTTTTATTATATAGCCCTGTTCACTTAACAGGTTTCTGATCTTCGCCTGTCAGATTTGGGCTTTTGTTGCTGCTAATATCTGTCTGGTTTGATTCTTTCTCTTCGGTGGTAGCAGAGATAGCAGGCGTAGTCGGTACAGCAGCAGCAGGAGCGGTAGAAGACTCAGGTTGCGGAATGTCCAGATCCGGCGAAGGCGTGACAGGATGGACAACCAGGCTTGCAGGCAACTCGAGCGAGGGAATCGACGCTTCCATTATCGCCGAGCTTGTTGCCGCCGAAGAAGAAGATTGCATGCCGTGAGAAGAAGAAGAAACAGTAGTAGCAGCAGCAGCAGCAGCTGTAGTCGTGGCGGTAGTCACCGGACCCAAACGTGTCGAGCCGGGGCGAACAATGGTGGTAGGCTCCTCGGCATAAAACTGCCGAAGCCGGTCTGGGTCATTGCAGAATTCTTCGACTTGCGTTTTCAAGTACTCGGGCGTTTTGTACAGATTTGAAGTGTCGATGATGGGACTGGAAGTTGGATTGGAGGAAGGAGAAGAAGATGATAGTGATAGAGGAGGTGGTGGATTGAGGGTTAGATTTGATATGTTGTTTGTGTGCTGGGATGAGGGATCCCCCGCAGGTCGGACCAAGGGCGATAGACGAGGCGAGAACATTGGATCATACGAGTACGTGTTTGAGCGCGCACGGTGCAAGTCACCTCGCTCACCGCGGTCGAATCTTGGGTGATGATGATGGTGATGAGAATGGCCCGTGTCGCGACCACCGGCTGCGCTTTTCGTGCTGAATAGCCGGTTGGCAAGGAAAATGAACTCGCCTTCCTCTGATATTTGAGCCAGTAGACAGCCTGATCGGTGGATGTATTGCGGGTATTGATATTCTGGCTTTCCCCACGAGTAGAGGACTTCTACGTCCGGCGGGAAAGAAGATGCTGCCTCGAAATCAAGGACAAAGTCAAACTTGCGGAGTATTGCTTTCTGGTAAAAATGCTTATCTGGCTCGCCCCGTTGTGAAAACGATGTGGCCCCGAACGTAAGAGATCCCATTGGAGGAGGTGGAGGTTCCACACTCAATTTCACGCGATATAGCCTCCTGAATGTTTGTGCTTTAACGGTGGCTGCTGCTTCTGCGATGGGTACTTGAATCAACTTCAATCCGTATTTGTCTGCTGTTGAGGCCCACGAGGCTACCGCGTCTTCGACCAGCTTCGCAGTGGCACTCATCCAACTTAGTTCAATGTGGAAACAGTTCTCTGGATTGTGCAGCCTGTCGTAATGAAGGTCAACAACTTCTGGCCGATTGGAGCGTTTGCGCGGATCCACGTCATACTTCATGGTCTTGGAGAGCATGATGGTCACTTTGTTTTTGGTCTTTGAAGGGGTGTCCTTTGTAGATGTGGTGGTTTCTTCGGCTTTTTCCGATTTAGCTTGTTCTAATAGACCGGGTGAATCTTTGCCAATAATGTCTCCTAATGGCGTAGCAGGAATAGAGCTGTCCGACTTTCCAAGACCTGGGAACCATCCACTCTTCGATTCTGGGCGTGGAACGCGGTATTGGCTAGCGATTTGATAGAAATAGTTCCCATCTCTAAAGTTGTGTCGTTTCTCAACGTGGACAAACAATCCAAGTTTCATGAGCTCATTCCCAAACTTGACGGCTTCTTCTCGACTGTCAATGTCCCGGAACGTCTGTACAAGCCATGTCGTGAACTCAGAGCCAACCAGACAACTATAATGTAGCCGCAAATGCCACCTTCGATCCATCAAACGCACACCCTTTTCTCCTTGTATGATATAAGCCAGTTCCATGAGGGAAGACGGGCCAAAGTCTGACCTTTCGAGCAGCTCTGAATCTGGAAGCAACTGGGCAGGTGGATTATCGAGCTGAGGGTCAGTAAGCAGCAGTCTGTTAAACTCGGCGCCAACTATTTCAGATGGATTTTGAGTTTGATACAGGATGTTCAACGGGTTTTGGTCCTTTTGGTTGCGTCCAGAAGATTGAAAGCGCTTCTCGTCCGGTGGGATATACTTGTTGCGTTGCCATAGGCTGGTCAACTGACTGATGCCAAGCAGGTGAATTTCCTCCTCGTTGTCTTCGTTGAAATGGCGCCTCGTGTGAGCAGGCAAATGCATAGGGATAAGAACAAACCGAACTCGCCAAAATCGCAGCTGCCTGGTTGGGTCTATTAAATGGTCTCTATGGCCGGCAATATAATTATCTGCATAATTCCAGTTGTACTCTTCTGCAGAAGAAAGAAGTTTCACCTCGCTCAGATCGTACGACTTGGCAAGGATCGTTCGAATTGCCAGGGTATACGTGGGCGAGTCTTTTTTATCAAGGTCTGAAACACTTGACAGGCGAGTGAATCTTGTAACTTCTATTTCACCACCAGCGACACAGGATAATCTGTGTATTAAGTTGCCTTTGGAGAGAATAACCGTGGCATCATCTTTTCCGAGGTCTTTTGTGTCGAAGACATTCAAGAACTCAAGTTTAGGCTGGCCGGTAGCTTCAGCCACGGCACTCCCAATCACGATCTGAAAGCCATGGGAAAGTCTCAGAGCAACCATCTCCCGTAAAATTGCGTCCTGCCCTCGAAGCATGTCGCTTGAATCGTTATCTTCGTTAGGGAAAACTCTATATGGAGTTTGCAGGTAGTTCGCGGCCAACTCTTTTGGCGAGGGAAACTCTTCCGTTGTTAGAGGCAAGATTGCAGGAGTTTTCAGACTTTTCCATTTCACGACAGCAACATGAGGTGGCCGTGGATAAGCATGCTGCCAGCGACCGAACCAGGTCGCATCTCTCAAAGATGCCCTTGGAGCATTTGACGGGTTAATGGATCTAACCCAAGGAGCGAGTGTCTTGCTAGGCGATGTGCTGGTCGCAGGCATGCCTCGACTTCTTCCTGCCTCATGTTTGAAGACACCCCTTGTCATAGGGAATGGCCCATGTGTAGCTCCAAGAGTACCTGCTGCGGCTTGTGGTTCAATAGCCGTGGGTACAGGGATTTCAGCGCCGCTGTGATCTGTTCGAGAATCGTCAAGTGGCCTCTTACTCACACTTTTGATTGATATAGGCCGTGCTTGCGAGATTGGACGCGGTTGAGATATATCCAGGTTTTCGGTAGATATTTTAGGTGTAGGTGAGCGTTGAGGAGAACGGTGGACACTACGGACCGAAGAAGTGTCATCAGTCGTGCTTGTCGTCGACGTTGAAGGCCTCTTAGGGGCCTCAAGGTCCGCTATTGGATTCGAAGAGGATGTCCTAGCCGGTGTGGCACGGCCCTGGGCGTGTTCGACATTTATTTCAGTGCTAGCCTGAGCTCGTGGGGGAGGAATACCCAGTCCACGCAGAGCAAAGCTAATAGAGCGCGAAATCCTGGGTGTGCGGACGGATTTAATTGAAGACTTTATTGGCGAGAGGTCCTTGGCACCGAGAGCAGGATATTTAGGTGACGATCTACCGGTTTTTCCCTGTGAACTTGACTGCCCCGAAAGCGTCCGTTCCAGCTCGTGCTCACCCCGCTCTCTCAGGCTTGTATTGGACCGCACGGAGAGACGCTCTTGCGCTCGAGATGCCTGGTTCTCTGGTTCCATCAAGCGTTTCGCCTTTGCAGACTTGCGAACGGGGCGCTGTTTAGGAAATGGAACAAACACATTTGCATCGTACTCGTCCATCCAATTGCTTATTTTCTTTTGTTGGTTTGTCGCACTATTTATTATTAGACTTCTATGGTTCGAAAAGCTTGGGAGGAACTCCTCTGGTCTTAGACTGTCACTTAGTTGACCCTTGAAAGATGACCCGGGAGAGAGTGAATGATGGCCAGTACGGGGAGTGGAAGCTTTTGAATGCACCTTCGAGTCGGTTCTCTGAAACCCAAAGTTCTTTTCAGAGAGATATGGGATCGAGATATTGGACTGTTCACTTTCCATTATCCCCATCATTTGAATCTCGTACAGCCGTACCCGAGGTACAAACTGTTTGGCTCTTTTGTTAACAGTAAAAGGAATTGGGGCATTCATATCATTCTTCGTAATTCGCCGATCCTCTTTATAAGTGGCGGGATTCCAAAACGAAATATCAAGCCAATGTGGAATTCCATAGTTCCACTCCTTGGACTGGCCAGGAAACATTTCTCGTGACAAAGGCCGTACAAAAGAGGTAAAATGCGCGGTTTTGAGAGAAAACGGTGGCGACCCAAAGCTTGCACTAGAGGGTGGAGGTTCCAAGGACCCAGAACCAGGAGCTCCGCTGATGTGCCAGTCATTTTGCTTTTCCTTGGGACTCTTGTACTTGAACAGAGGAACGGAATGGAGCGGCATAGGGCTCAAACTGACGAGGTCAATGGCAATCCCAATGTTAGTCACGGCATCAGTGGTGGCAGCTAGAGATTCATATGAAACCTCGAAAAGTCCAGAACCAGGAGTAATTACAACAATTGAATGCCCGGTGCGGGCCATATCGCGGTCGATGTGTTCATAGGACAGGTGCGATGTCGCTAGATGAATAGCCTCGAGGATATTGCCCCGTATTGCAGCAGTAGGACGCCCTGAAATCGACGGTGCTTGCTTTGTCGAACCAGGGCCAGCAAAGCTGCTGAATTTCTGAATTGAAACATCCCTTAAGAATGTGCGAAAATTCTTTTTAAGCTCGTCAAGAATGGCTGTCCAATTTCCGCTTGCAATATCGTTGACAACAACTCGGTAAAAGTCCCGGGTTGGAACACTGTCGTGATTCGACAGGTTTTTCAAGTGCTCCATTCCTTTTTCAACCGGCATGTCATATTCGACTCGAGTAAACAGCACGATGGTGACTAGGTGTTTTGCGTCGATGTTGGCCCAGCGCTTGAAGAGTTCCGGTAAAAATCCATTAATGACCCTGCTGAACAAAATATCACCTGTACCTTCAGCGTCAAAATCCCACATTTCTTTTGACATTTGGATAAAGACGACATATCGAGCAGCCTCGCTTCGAAAAACAGGAATCGTACTAGGAGCAAAATATCCTGACAGAGCCTTTTTCCCTTCAATAAATATATTTTTCACAGTCGCTCTGATGCTCCCCATGAAAAGAATTTTCTGCCCCTTGTAAATAGTCTTGTTGACCAATTCTGATGTGACCAATCGCCACATATCTGCTCGCACCAGATACTGATCACGGAAGGAGATATCAACGTGAGTCGCGGAACATTCCGAACGCTCGATTTGAGATACCGCAGCATGGCATCCATTTTTAAACCCAAAGATATTCGCAACGGCCCGCGTTACGGATATCTCCAGTTTCGGTTGACGTTGTCGGATGTCCTGAGGCATAGGTTTTACTACAAACAGACAACGGCTTTGAACCGGCGATGAGAACTTTGCATGAGCCCCCAGGTGGGCATTCATCTCGCCTTCGATGTTGCTTTCACTGAGTGGTTTCCTCGAGCCCAGCTCTGCTGAATGGTCCACGCAGACAATTTCGAGAACATCACCGGGAGTGATTCCGGAATCAGCAAAAGCCGAATTATTGAACAGGAATTCATCCTTTGAAAAAGTCTCATCGTGGATCCAAAGTGTACAGATCTGGCGATACAGGCCTCCGGCTAGCGGATTATCCAATTTCGCCGTGGCTGGAGCTGGAGCTGGTGGAGAGTGAATGGACGAGGTGCTTTCCAGGCTAGCGGCACTAACCTGGCGGAGATGCGACCCCTTGGAGGGCGCACGCCGTTGCAGCATCCTCTTGTATCGAAGGGACGGGTTAGGCCATTAAGCGGAAACCGATACACGGTCTGGGCGTATATATCGAGCTCATTTTGAGCGACGCGTCGTTGATTGAGGTTGATGGAGGTTCGTGATGCTACTGGCTGAAATAGGAAGGCGGTACATAGGTCATGTGATTTGTGGTACAGCCAATCACTTGCGGGCTTTTTTTGTGGTATCAGTTATTCGCTACAAAGATTACTGATTTTCGATTTTTGATACTTCATAGATTCGTCTTGAGCAGACATACCAGGGGCATTATCGCCGTATATATTGATGTACTACTGTATCTAGAAGACTATTTTGATATTCAACTTCGAAAGCTACGAGTAAAGCTACGAGTCAAAAAAGTTGTACTGTCTTCACTAATCATATTCCTATAGTGCAGTTACTTCCAAAAACCAAAAAAAAAAAAAAAATTCAAGGGCATATTCTCGTACTCGCATAAGCACTTGAGTTACCTTTTAGCCACTCTATAGTACCAGAGTTTGTTTTGTAATAACCAATTTGCGGTTCACGCCGACCGTCCCTCGCCCAATTGATATCCAATCTCTCGAGCCGAGCAAGGTCTTGCGTCTCTTTTCAGTGGTACATGAGACTATGCCAGTTTTCAGTTGGATTTTGTCCTCCAAGCTTTACATAGAAAAAGTGCCTCCGAAAAATTACTTGGCCGGCCAAAACAGTATCCATTGTTATACTGTTCTAGCGACTCGTCAGTCGAAGGACTCTGTCCAAAGAACATTGAAAGATGATTGTTTCAAAGTGTTGTCAGCAAAGAACAAATATGTGATAAATCAAAGACTGGCTGCCCAAGAAAAATTTGTATTTTGGTGCACTTGTCAAGGTATCAATTGACGCTACGGTGTTGACACTTGCTATACCATAGCAATCAACAAGGTGTTAGGATACGAGTCTTCCTTCCTCTAGATCCTACTCGGATTGATTATTTATCAAACTTTGTGAGCCACCACTGCACTGACAAGTGTTACTTTGAGTCCTTTGTTTGTTTAAGCAGGTCTATCCTGGGTCTCTCTTTCTAATAAGCGTATTATGGCGGAAGGCAGATAAAGCTATTAACAATGATAATGCGCGGCCGGGGATCACTCCAGATGTCTGCCTTATACGTGCCATAGCCTTTAAATTGCTATAGTGGGGCCATCAATTCTAGTGTGTATTGAAATTCTTAGAGCCTACTATTCCTGACCAATAGTGATACCACGTACGGAGTATAAACTTTGACATTTTTGTATTGCTTGTTTGTTCTCGAAAACTCGACATTCTTTTAAAATATATCGCAAAGATGTTCTGTTTTATCCTAATGTAGAGCATATTCAGTATGTACCCAATACAAAGCTATTTAACATTGGTTGTCTCCATTGCAAGAGCCCGCACACTGGTATTGGCCGATCCAGCTGTCATCTCCATAAACATCCAATCCCACCATCCAGCCGTTGAATATTTCGTGAATATAATCCAGGTTCTGCGGCTCACCGTTGGACTGACCCTCAGAAGAGCAAGGGTAATCAGCAGTCAACCCCTTGTTGTTGTTCAATCCACTTCCAGCAGTGAACCATCCGTTGTAAGAACCAAAGGCCTCAATAGCGTTACCGTTGGATGCATTAAGTTGGCCCATCAGGTAATTGGTTCCAGCATTGACGTTATCTTGAATGCTGTCGGTACAGACACCGTTAGGATAGTTGTCGCACGACACTTGCATCAGCCCGGGCGTCGGGCCACCTGCATCGGCGTTGCAGGAGGATTCCTGCATGGCGATGATGGCCAGGATCACTGGGTTGACGTTGTATTGAGAGCCGGCGCTTTGGAAGTATTGGTCGTATTGCTGGCATGCAGAGCCGATTCCACTGTAATAAGAGTCGATGTCGATGAGGACAATGTCGTCGAGGGCCATGAAGGGAGGGTTCCAGCCATCACCATTGATCCCGGTGTTCAGCCAGTCTTCGGATCTGTTGATCTAGACAATCAGGAATATGTTTTTTCTAGTAGTATGGCCCAATCCATCATGGCATTTATTTACCCGTTTGGACCGGCACCAGGGGTGACCTCTTCGGTTGCTCCGGTTGCATTCTTGTTGACCCCGAGACCTGGATCCGCAGATTGTGCTGCAACAGTTGACGTCAGGGCCAGAGAGGCGACTGTGATTGCTCTAATGAAGGTCATTGTATAGTATTTATACTAAAAGATTGACGGGCTGATGACGAGAAAGGTCGAGGGATACCAGTAAAAAGACCGGACACATCACGGTGTATGTATATATACCAGTTGACTGTCAGAGATCGCCATGGAGCTAGCTGCGTCGAGTTTCGAGAAGAGACAGTTTTCCCAGGCAGTATCCTAAAAAGGGAGCCAGGTTCCCCATTGCCTTTTCTGCCCCTTACCAGATGAGGAAAGAAATGGACATGCTTAACTCAGGAAGAGGCGACTTAACGAGTTTAACGCAAATTAACAATCGCAAAAGTCTGGGGCATTTTCTTATCCGGGTTAGCCTTGTGGGGCCCTTATGAACCTGTGGGCTCTTCCCGATAAGAATAGCAACATGGAGTTATCAATATTATACGACGCCCATGTGATATCCTGCAAGTATTTCACCGAGTGCGACATTAGACCTGAATCAAATGGTTTTGGACGATTAAATCGGAGAATTTTTCGGACCCTTTCTTAGCGAGGTCAGCATAATCAAATTTGGCCTGTGCACGCCAACCATCTGTAGCCTGTAATGCGAGCCATATATTACGTACTGTGAAGAAACAATATTAAATGTTAAGCGGCGTCTGGAGTTTCAATGTTATTCATCATCGTCGACTTTTTGAAAAAATTAGGTACGTACTTGGATGTCAACGGGATTAATATTAAAGAAATACAAAGAGAACTTAGTTACAGTTTCTCGTGTATTGCAGTTTTAGTTTCAAACTCATAATTGCCATATCGATTTATTTCTTATTTCTAAACACTCCAAAAAAAAGCCACAGACGCCTTGCTAGCCGTCAAGACCGTGATCACGTGCTATATTCGTCCTGCTATGTACTTCACCTTCCCTATTTCCCTCGCCGTTTTATGATTATGTGACTATTGCTGAGACCTATCAGCCGCCACTGTCTATCATCGTCCTATTTCTCGTAGTTTGGTGGTATTGACCATATCAACAGTATAGGACGCAACCTGGTGAATGGCAGCTGTGGTCGTGTCAGTTGTTCATACAATATGACTATCTATTGGTGCAACGGGCTAAGTTACTACTTGAATTTGCAGGGCTGGATATGTGAGTTCTTACTAATTTATTTTCTTAATGTAGATTTCTGAAAAATATTATCTCAAGTTCCATGCCACTAGTATTATTTCTGGCGCCCAGTTCCTTTTAGACAAGTGCAGTAGAGATAACACGCCCCGTAGGGGGGGAGCGTTAGGGTTGTTATATGCTAGCCCTAAGTATCAGATTCACCACAGAGAGTCAAAACTTATATTAATATAAATACTTATAAATATTTTTGTATGTTTATAGATACAGTATTTGATCCAATATCCCATAGAGAGGATGTGCCGCAGTCTAGACTGTGACAACATGGAATTGCCAAGAACCAGGCAAGTTAATTGCCGATGGCTAAGAGAAGCGAATCACAACCTCGTGTTCCTCATGTCACTGAATCTCCCGAAGTGTTCCGGTACCTGCTTGAAGCTAATGACCGAACTTTCTACAAAATCTGGCGTGGCTCTGCCAGTGGCAACCAAGTCGACGAGCGCTTGAGCATGTTCCAGCGGTAGAACAATTCCGCTACCCACTGTCAGAGTCTTATCCCATAGGGAAGAAATATAAAAAATGGGTCTCTGCTGGGATAGTATCGGCGTACGGGGCACCGCGGGTGCTATTCTGTCTGCCGGTGTAGACCCCTGCGATGGCGATGCCTCCTTTGTCTGCAGTGACTACAACCAGATTGCGGGGGACTAAGCCAACCTCATGCTGACCGGCAGCATTAACAGACTCGAACCCAACACAGTCCAAGGCTCTGGTGACACCATCCGGCTCATAGCCTAATAACTGTTGCACTGGGTCTGAGGCGTTGAACTGGATCGGCACAGCTCCAAACGAGGAGACAATCGGGCACTTGATCGACCGAGTACACACGCTGTGCGCCGCAGATTCAATGGCATGTCATTCATGAACGCGGATTGGCTTGGGCGTATAGCTGACTGGGTGTTTCGGGTACCTCAGCGGATATCTATTATATATTTAGTAGCTTAGCAACGAAGGTGGTGAAAAAATTCTAATACCTGATCAGCTTTTTTATGTATAGGCTTTGTATATATCCAACTTAAGTCTTATATATTCCTAATCTTTTCTACCTAAACTCTGTAAGACTTTCTAATCTAAACCCTGATAGTTTTATATAGTGTTAAAATAAATATATAAAAAGAATAATATACATGCTAAAAACTGAGTGGGTGTTAGAAATGGTTGTTTGTTTTTTTCCTACTATTTTTGATATCCGGTAGACACGCGCTGACCTACCCGGCGAGCTGCAACCCGGTTTGGCTTTACTAGCTCATCGAAACTTCTAGTTGAGATTGGGGAATAGAGCAATAATACGCCAGAAAGTATAGGGAAATGTCCACGTGTATCAATGTTGATTTACAAAAGAAAGCAAACATATACAATCCTTCAATGCTACACCCATTGAACGAGGCCGTATATGAACATGCCAAAAGGTTAGCAAGGCAAGCCATCTCAAGATATACATACGGACATCTGGAGCATTGCGAGATCCTCCAGCTCCTGTTCAAAGCTATTTAAATTAAGGAGTGTTTAGTACGGAGTACTATACCCACATCATTTCCTCAATCACAAGTGGGCCGGATGATCCTGGTTGTGAGAACGGGAAAAACTCTCCTGTTCAGGCTAGAGCAATCTATTTTCATTCAGCATAATTATAAATAATAGCATTTGGAAAATAATAGACGGCCCGCAATGTTTTCGAACGTTTTCATCTCAATACTATTGAGCAAGTCGTCGGAAGAAAATTTACGAATGAAACAATTCGTTTATATTTAGATCGCCAGGCCGTTCGCGCATTTAACTAGTTCGGGACTGGACTCTTGTTATGTTTGCGTGTATGCGCTAAAATTCAAGCTCTCATAGGGCGGTTTAAAATAGCCCGAGGATATCCTATTCAATCAGAGCAGGACTTGAAGTGTTGGAAGTTGGGTGACGTTACATTCAAGTCACTCAGCCGCACTAAACCGCGTCCTTCTCCTGCCATAAAACACCAACCAGATACAGAGTATAATCTAGTAAAGACATAGTGTCTCCAACAACCAACGCTGAGGCCGCTGCCTTCTGCAGTGCTTAGCAATATGATTAGTGGATTTTTCTGGTCGCTAGGCTTAAAATTCTGCCCTAGTGTTCGTTAAGCCTCTTGTTAGTGTTTTACCAGCTTAGGCATGGCTGATTCCGGCTGAACCACCCGTGGCTAATATTGTTATTTCCTCAGACTTTTTCCTTCTTCTGTTTCTTACGTGTGCTATCCAAATGACAGGTATGCTTGCACGATGAGGCTGCCACTCCTTTCTATGGCCTGCTTCGCGGCCTCGTCGTCGCAAGCCCTTTCGACATCATCGCTTCGTTCTAGACAGGTCAATAGTAACGTTGCAAGTGCTGATTTCCTGAGAAGAGCATACCATTCTTGTAAGGATATTCGCTTCTACAGACACGATATGGCATTTTTCGTTAGAACTAACGTTTCTTGCAGCTGGTGTGCTAAATAGAACTGTCTATATCGATGGAGGGGAATTCTCATATAACTCTTCAAATAGCATTGAGTATAGTTATTGTGAGTCTCTACCCCCTCAAAACACAATCACAGACTCCCCAAACGATCTCCTTTGCGACAACTGTACTAACGACAGGGGTAAAGCATCAAACATGATCGCGATCAGCCTTGATGAGGACTGGACAAACAGCACAGTGACACTCCAGTCGATATCGAAGCCGAGCGGAGTCCCCGATCTTAGTGACGGTGGTATGTGGGTTGACCGCAAAAACAACGTGCTATATACAGGCTTTGCGGGACGTTTGCCCGAGTTCGGCAATGAGGCGTTCCAGCCGAATGGCCTCTGGCAATATTCGCCGGCTACTGGCGAATGGTCAAACTTGAATAAAACGGCAGACTCGTTCACGGATACCTACATACGGCCAGATGATACTCTAGTCGCGAGCGGAAACGGAAAAGGATACTCCCTTGGTGGTAAGTTGGATAAAATACAAACACCATTTTAAAGGAAAATTTAGTTGATATGTATTGGCAAAAGGGTTTACCGGTGGTGTCAATGCCAGCGGGCTTCTAATCTACGACTTTAACTCACACCAGCTGTCCAACAACACCGTCTCTCTGGCATCCACAGATGGTGGTATTGTGCAGTTCGGCCAGATGATATTTGTACCCAACTTTGGACCCTCCGGAGTCATGGTATCCATTGGCGGTGCCCAGGAAGGAAGCTCAAACCAATTATTATCCATGGACTCTGTGCAGATATTCGACCCAGCAAGCGGGAACTGGTATGACCAGGCTGTATCGGGCGCTATTCCGACACCACGACAGGAGTACTGCCTCGCCGGCGTCGCTTCGGAGAATAATACTTTTGAGATATTCCTCTACGCTGGCTGGGGCGGTAATCTCGGTGCGGCGGCGGCGCCCTTCGATTCAGCATATGTGCTTACGCTGCCTGGATTCCACTGGGTGCAAGCTAACTACCAATATTCTCGCCCCCGACATGCCTTGACTTGCGAATCAGTCGGAGGGGGACAGATGCTTACCATTGGTGGTTTGGACACGCTTATAGTTGATAACGACGACTTGTATGAAGGACCTTTTCAGTCGCCCGACCCGTTCACAAATGGCCTCGGCATATTCGATATCAGCACTTTAACATGGAAGAGCTCTTTCTCGTCTAGTCAAAGAGTATACACGCCGTCCAGCCAGATTATGAGCTTTTATCAGACAAAGTAAGTCCCGTCCGGCCCATAATAACTGTCGAGTTATGTACTCACAATCCAATCCACAGTGATCGACTCTCAGCCTTGACTTCCACGAGTCTCAAAGATCTATTCTCAACACAAAATTTCACCTCTGTTCCGACCTCAACCCCCTCGTCATCATCCGGCTCCGGTTCCACGACTACCCCTTCGCCAAAAGCAACGTCCGGTCGCGGCTCCAGTTCCAGTTCCACAAACTCAGGCGCTATTGCCGGTGGTGTGGTCGGCGGTGTAGCCGGAGTAGCACTCATCGCTGCCGGCGCATTTTACTTCCTTAGACGAAGTCGGCGGCAATCAAACTCGCCCGGAAACGCCGAACTCGACGGACATAAATATAGCGGGGTTTACAACGGTGTCAACAACGAGCCTCATGATCCTGAGATGCCGCCAGAACTCTCCGAGACCGCTGCCAGCGTTGAGTTGCCAGCACATGCCAAATCGGTGGTTAGACATGAACTCGGTTAGTTCAATGTTGTGATGGACCTCAACTTCACTCTACTTTTCAGCCTGTGATGTAGATTTAGAGGGAATATGTGATGCAAAAGAACTTGAAATAATTATAATAATAAAGTGAAGTGTGATGTTTTATCAATTGATCCATTATTGGACTATATTCAGTTTCACTCGGTAAATGGAGATATTGCAAAGCTCTGATTAGACTACTTCATATGTTCAACCTTTATCGCCTACGGCTGGAATCAGATGATCTGAAAAGCATTTGCAAAAATTAGACCCAAAAGACATAATGCATACGAAAATAGGAGATTAATAGCCATAAGAATGAACGTCGCAAACGTCCAGGAGATGATCGAGATCTGTAGAACCCACGGCTTTTTGCATTTTCAGAGCGAGAGAGCGAGTGGCAAAGTTCCTTTACTCCATAGACACAGTTTTGTTCTTTAGATTTGTTTTCTTAAAGATATTAGAAAAGAGAACAGAGAAATTTCATTTTATACATACCAATTGATTTGAAATCTCTTTCAATACATCTGTCACTCAAACAGCTTTATTGCACTTCTCAGGGATCTTTATGATGATGATGTCAAGATAGTGAACGTAGACGAGGAAATTCTAGCAAGCATTGTAACATCAGATGAGTACGTAAGATTTTGAAATGAGTGTCAAAGTCTTGTGAATGACGATTACTAGCCATTTAGTAGGTTTTGGTTTTATTCGTTAGGGTTTTGTTTATAACGTAGAATGACACTACAGGCTGGTTTGGTTAGGTTTATAGAAGGACCACAACATTCGACAATGAAACTCGGATTAATTAGTTGGCTTAATATTACAGTGGTTTGCAGGTTCGGAGTTACAACTCAAGCTGCTTCTCTTTCTTCTGAAATAGGGCCAGGGATGGGCCTAGTATATATGTGGCTAGATCCGGAATAACCCTGGCTCGCGTATTTTTCTTCGTTGGTATTCTGCATTCACAGAATTAACACGCCTGTAAATTACATGTATCGCCGTTTTAGCTTGGATAGATTTCCATTAACTGTTAACTAACTAGCTCTATTCCTGCGTAGTGGTACTAACCCATGGTTCTTCGAATAAGATTCTTAAGTTTGCGCTCAGGCCCAACGCGGACAGCGAGGGACAAGGCTACGCGATGTTCAACAAAGCACAAGGCTCCACGCAACTTCCAGGCTGAACCGCAAGTGAAATCGTGTTTTCTTGGCTGCATATTTCCGTATGTTTATTGTCTCTACTGGCCGTGGACTATGCAACTCGACAATGAGCCGACCGCGTCTTCTGCCAGCAACTTACACTGTGGCATGGGTGTCTGCCCTGCCTCTCGAGTCGGCAGCGGCCGCAGAGATGCTGGACGAGGTACACTGCGATCCTCGAAGCAGCGGTAGCAATACGGACCAATATGTTTTCGGCCGGGTAGGGAACCACAACGTCGTGATGGCCTGTCTACCGTCGGGCCAGATGGGAAACAACTCCGCCGCCGCCGTCGCCGGGCGGCTGACAACTGCATTCCCGTCGATCAAGTTCGCTCTGATGGTGGGAATCGGCGGTGGAGTCCCTACAGCGAGTGCAGATATAAGGCTCGGGGACGTTGTGATCGGCCACCCACACTCGCAGAATGGAGGCGTGGTCCAATATGACTTTGGCAAGACGGGTCCAAACGGAAAAGTATACAGAACAGGATTCAACAACGCACCGCCGAAGGTGCTCCTTAATGCCATTGCAAAACTGCGAGAACACCACTACCGTCGTCTGAACCACATCTCTGCACATCTCTCTGTGTTCGACCGGTTGGCACAATTTAATCGAAACGCAACAGGCCCTGATGTTCTCTTTCAAGCGACATATGAGCACAATGGGGGAGACAACTGCGAGTGCTGCAACAAGCAAATGATCATCGAACGGCCTAAGCGAGAGTCCACAGAGGTGGTAGTTCATTATGGCACAATTGCCTCAGGGAACCAGGTAATGAAGGATGGCGTGACCCGGGACAAGATCAGTGGTGAGCTCGGTGGAGCGTTGTGCTTTGAGATGGAGGGGGCCGGTCTGGCCGGTGCATTTCCATCAGCGGTGATTCGTGGCATCTGTGACTATGCCGACTCGCACAAGAATAAGAGCTGGCAGCCATATGCTGCCGCGACAGCGGCGGCAGTTGCAAAAGAATTGCTGCGGGTTGTCCCGGCCGAAGAGGTTGTCAAGACTAACATATCTGAGAGAGTAAGCGGTAGGTGTGCTTGTCGTGTTATGACAGGGTTGTATTGCTAATAAATACATGTTAGACGTCGAAGAGTATCGAGTCTCATTTAGTCTGAAAGGCATTCCGCGAGGTAGATTTGTGGATAGGCCGGAAGAAATGAGACGTCTAGAACAAGTTCTTATACCACATGGACAGGCTCAGTCAGAAGAATATCGGCAGCAAGTGGTAGTGCTGCATGGCCTAGGCGGAATAGGCAAGACACAGATTGCCGTTGAGTTTTCCAGGAAGCACCAGGCCGCGTTCACGGCGATATTCTGGTTGGACGGAAGCAGTGAAGATAGCCTGCGGCAAAGCATTGCTGATAGTGCAGGTCGTATTCCAGAAGGGCAGATTCCCGAGACAAGTAGGAAATACTCGTCTAGCGCACACGGTGACCTAAATGCTGTTATCAGTGATTTCATGGAGTGGCTGAGCAGGACAGAGAACAAGCGCTGGCTGATTATATTTGATAATGTGGACCGCGACTACCAGCAAGGGACTGATATCGACGCTTATAATGTCAGCAACTACATACCCGAGGTTGATCAGGGATCGGTTCTGATTACCACGCGGCTTGCAAACCTCCAACACCTGGGCGAATCTTTGCAGCTAGGGACCGTTGAGATGAGCCAAGCGCAGGCTATGTTTCGGAAGTGGTACAACCAAGACTTTGGTAACGCAATTTGATGTACATATCTAGTAGTTGCATGGTATGACTAACTGGGACGTACAGATCCGAATGACAGCCACGAGCTACTTCAACTGCTTGATGGGCTGCCACTAGCGCTGGCCCAAGCGGCGGCCTACATGAGCGAGACCGGGATGAGCTTTCGTACGTACACTAGGCTATACAAAGAGCAGTGGAAGGATCTGATGAAGATTGAGAACACGGCACCGCTAAAAAGCTATGGAAACCGCAGCGTAAGCACGACGTGGACAGTCTCATATAATGCGATACGAGCCCAGAATGAGGGTGCAGCAAATCTTCTTCTGCTATGGGCCCACCTTGACCATAAAACACTGCCGTTCTGGATTCTTCAAGCCGGAGCACATCGTTCTAGTGCATTGGCCAAAGACTTGTCGGCTTGGCTGAGGGATGCCGCCGATGATGAAGTGAAATTCTTGGAAGTCGTTCGACTTCTACGGAGCTATTGTTTGATTGATAGTCTATATGGGAGTTCGACCAATAGTACTCATCCTGTAGTGCACCAGTGGGCATTCAATATACAAGATGAACGTCAACGGGCAGAACTATCACGACTAGCTCTTCTCATCATTGGATATGCTGTTCAAGACGAGTACACCACCGAATATCACCAGAAGCAGCGGCAATTGTTTCCACATGCAGAGTCTTGGATAGAAAGAACGGAGCGAGAAATAACGAATACCATGGTAGAAGTGAGTGTGGAGGTATTATACGCCCTAGATATGATGGGTATGCTATTATCCGATCGAGGGAACCTAGGAAAGGCAGAGAAGATGTACCAGCGGGCGCTGGAAGGCAAGGAGAAGGCATGGGGCCTTGACCATACATCGACTCTCGACACCGTTAATAACCTGGGCATTCTCTACGCTGACCAGGGGAAGCTAGTAGATGCGGAGAAGATGTACCAGCGGGCGCTGGAAGGCTATGAGAAGGCCTGGGGCCCTGACCATACATTAACTCTCGAAACTGTCAATAACCTGGGCCTTCTCTACAAAATCCAGGGGAAGCTAGTAGATGCGGAGAAGATGTACCAGCGGGCGCTGGAAGGCTATGAGAAGGCATGGGGCCCTGACTATATATCGACTCTCACCACCGTTAATAACCTGGGCATTCTCTACACTGACCAGGGGAAGCTAGTAGATGCGGAGAAGATGTACCAGCGGGCGCTGGAAGGCAAGGAGAAGGCCTGGGGCCCTGACCATACATCGACTCTCGACACCGTCAATAACCTGGGCATTCTCTACGCTGACCAGGGGAAGCTAGTAGATGCGGAGAAGATGTACCAGCGGGCGCTGGAAGGCAAGGAGAAGGCCTGGGGCCCTGACCATATATCGACTCTCACCACCGTTAATAACCTGGGCATTCTCTACGCTGACCAGGGGAAGCTAGTAGATGCGGAGAAGATGTACCAGCGGGCGCTGGAAGGCAAGGAGAAGGCCTGGGGCCCTGACCATACATCGACTCTCGACACCGTCAATAACCTGGGCCTTCTCTACGCTGACCAGGGGAAGCTAGTAGATGCGGAGAAGATGTACCAGCGGGCGCTGGAAGGCTACGAGAAGGCCTGGGGCCCTGACCATACATCGACTCTCAATACTGTCAATAACCTGGGCATTCTCTACAAAATCCAGGGGAAGCTAATAAATGCGGAGAAGATGTACCAGCGGGCGCTGGAAGGCTACGAGAAAGCATGGGGCCCTAACCATATATCGACTCTCGACACCGTCAATAACCTGGGCCTTCTCTACGCTGACCAGGGGAAGCTAGTAGATGCGGAGAAGATGTACCAGCGGGCGCTGGAAGGCAAGGAGAAGACATGGGGCCCTGACCATACGTCGACTCTTGATACTGTCAATAACCTGGGCATTCTCTATAAAATCCAGGGGAAGCTAATAAATGCGGAGAAGATGTACCAGCGGGCGCTGGAAGGCTACGAAAAGGCCTGGGGCCCTGACCATACATCGACTCTCGACACCGTCAATAACCTGGGCCTTCTCTACACAGACCAGGGGAGGCTAGTAGATGCGGAGAAGATGTACCAGCGGGCACTGGAAGGCAAGGAGAAGGCCTGGGGCCCTGACCATATATTGACTCTTGATACTGTCAATAACCTGGGCCTTCTCTACAAAATCCAGGGGAAGCTAGTAGATGCGGAGAAGATGTACCAGCGGGCGCTGGAAGGCTATGAGAAGGCCTGGGGCCCTGACCATACATCGACTCTCACCACCGTCAATAACCTGGGCATTCTCTACGCAGACCAGGGGAAGCTAGTAGATGCGGAGAAGATGTACCAGCGGGCGCTGGAAGGCTACGAGGATGCCCTCGGGCCCGATTATATTCAATCGTACGTTCCTGCGCTTCATAACGCCTATAGCTATGGTATGCACTTCGAGGTTCAAGGCCGCCTAAGTGATGCAAAATTAATGTACTCAAAAGCGCTTGCAGGGTACAAGCTTGTCTTTGGAACTGACGATCGCTGGTATCAGGCAGCCCAGGAGCGCCTTAAGAACCTGGAAACCTCTCAATTTTCTCGCTCTACTTCACCAACAAGCCGCCCTAGTCGACTTAATCAACATGTAGACATTTCACCTGTGGCTGAATAAGCCGCTTCCAAATCATCAAAACGACTTAGGTTTCTTAGGCAGCTCAAGTTGAGATAAATCACGCTCACGTAAAGTAATAGTATGCTGTATAACCAATTCAACGTGTTTAGAAGACTGAAAATGTGCTTATGGCGTAGATTAGTTGTAAGTACTCCATAGTCAATTCTTTCATACCCCTAACAGCCATGGGCATAACAGCCATACGCTTGGTTTACTGGATAAGTAAATTACACCGACCACTTCATGATAGTTACACAACACTGCTAACAACAAATTGCCAGATTTACCAGGTAGATTCACAACACGTGTTCAGACTTGAGAGCCGAATATTCCGGAATTGTTTTTTTATCACCATACCTGTATTGTAAATAAAAGCCCGTATGAAGGATACTGTATTATATCCGGATTATTGTTATTCCGACACTATTCTATATTTGCTATAGTATATTCTTGGCACTGTTTCAGGGAAAATAGAAGGAAGTTTGAGTTGTAACTCCGAACCTGCAAACCACTGTATTAACCCGGTCTCGGTGGGTATTATCTGAGTACTATCCCTGGTCAAAAGTTGGGCCAACATTACTGAAAGTGACTTTTTCTGTTGGTTAACCTGAAGCTTCTTTTTTACACTTTTATCAAAGCTTTAACAAAGAACAAAATTTTTGTAACAATAGAACAGATAAAAATAAAAAAATAAGTTGATTCAAAGGCGTACTGAGTGCAAGGTTGATCAAGTGTCTTTGAAGCCCTCACCAACTGCACTGATCGACTGAAATTCAGCTCAAACTAAGCGGTTAAAATCAATTTCTGAATTCATTGCGCATTTGCTGTTATTTCGAGATACTCAGCCCTTCTAAAACCGAATCAAATCCAAATATTTGTTTGCTCATAACGGAAAAATAATAAAATTTGCGCTGCTTACTCCGCATAGTATACGCCCAGATGAGATCAGCGTTGCATGGCTCAGCACTGTCAGTCAGCATAAAAAACGCCGGCCACGCAGACCGCCTTGTCAAAATACAGTAAACAAGATGTTGGGCTTCCCAAAAGGCGTGAACGATGCAGCAGCTGGAAAGGCAGCCTGAACTTAAAAAACGTCGATGATGTGGCTAGGCCGATGGACTGGGCTAATCAGGGTTGTCTGCGTGGTGGATATGGACGCGCATTGACGTATTGAGCCACACACACGTCGTACTTTAAAAATTCTGGAAAATGTATGCCTTGTATCGTAGTACGTACGTAGGTGGCTGGGCAAGAACAATTGATTAATTACGTGCTATGACTGAGATGGATTGACGTGGCGATGCTAGCAGTGTCCAAAGTTAATTAAGTAACACCAACAGTAGTACGGGGAAATAATTCTGAATCCAGGTGTCCGCTCGCTAGCTCCCCGAAAGAAGATCAGCTCGCAATCGCATCCGCAACAGGAAAACACGTATTATTAAGGAATTCAGTAAGCGAGGAAGACAGCTGCGCCACGTCGTCTCACAAACTCTCAACAAACAGCGCAGCTTGGCAATAATTTATGAGGAAAGAGGGCAAAAAAAAAAAAAAAAAAACTCAGGGATAATGCCAAGACGCTCGAGTCTTGATTTTTGCAGCGGGTGGGCCCGCTCATTTCCCCTGCCGGGATCATCAGCATTATTGCTGGCCTGTTACATTCTAGCGCCGGGCCGCCAATGATGCCTGACAACGACACTCAGTATATAATAAATATACAATCATAAATGGATGGCAAAACGAGGATAAAAGGTGCAATTGTTGAGTTAAAGAGCACAGCCCGGCGGCAAGCTGGCCCAGTCACAGGCACGGCGAGGCTTGCGCCACAAGAGACCACAACTCATCGCGCCCCACTTTTGCCAAATGCAAGAGATTCGTCTCCACTGGCTCCCAAATCTGCCCCTGATTGGACACTAGGGTCCCGCCCCATACTTTCCGGCACGACCATTCGCACGCTACGTCTCCTGGGGTTGATCACGCTAAGCCCAACAGAGCCTGCTCAGCCACACAGCGGTGCTTCAGAGGACAAACATCACATCACAGCGCGCCTTTTGTCCTCTTGTCACACTCAGAAATCGCATCCTAGTCACCGTCTGCAGACTCACTGCTTCTACATCTCTAGTCACCGGTCTGTCACTGCCCAGTCAGCCCGCTTGCAGGTGTAACAGTCGACTCCAAGTGACCGGAATAGTGACTTGTATGTGCATGACTCCCAGTCTGAATTGCAACAATTCACACATCGGACACCCTCGCCAAAAAACGAAACTGACCGAAATTGCTGTCTAGTCGAATATCTGCACTCCGTCTTGAATCAGAGCGCGTCACCATTATCTATTTTCTAAAGATGCGTAAGTTTGAACCCCAGCTCAGACATTGTGGTAGCCCCCCTTTTGTTGAACGTTGTTTGCACAACAGACCGATATCGTTCCTGGGCCCGCCAGTCGGCGTGGTACGACAATGAAGGAGAACCCAGCACCCACAACCCGTTTAAAAAGTTTCGTGCCAACAAAAGGACTTCTACCAACACCGCGCGGCAGCTGGAAATGGGCACCTTGACCCGGAGCGCGACAGAAGGTAATATTGAATCACCAGCCGAGATCCGCCGGCGCATCGAGCTGAGCGAAGGCATTGTACCTTTAGGACACCCTGACACATGGTCACAACCTTCAGGAACCCGGGAACTGGATCTTGGAGATGCCGACAACGTCTCTGCCATGGCCAGCAGCCAAGATCCCATCAACCGCGGTCTCGACGATGACAACGACAACCAACCCAGGCGCCGGAAGAACACCCCGAACAGCGAGGGGGAGACTTTGGCTGCCCCATCTGAGAAGGATATCGAGGATGACGGACAGAAGCCTCATTTTACCGTTGGCGGCCAGCTTAGAGCTACCATTTTCAATTCCTGGATCAACATACTGTTGGTCTGTGTCCCAGCCGGAAGTATGCTCTCTCTTTTTAAATGTCGCCTTTTTTTCTCTACTGACCCGCTTAGTTGCCCTAAACTACACCAATGTGAACAGGACTGCTGTCTTTGTTGTCAACTTTATTGGCATCATGTAAGTTGATGTACGGCTACGCACGATTAGCAGAAACTTATTGTTATCAGTCCTCTAGCCGCCATGCTTAGTTACGCCACGGAAGAGGTCGCTTTCCGGTCTGTTTATATATCATACATTATGATTGCAATCGCTAATACAGTGCAGCACCGGCGAAACCCTTGGTGGTCTTTTGAACGCTACATTTGGCAATGCTGTTGAACTGATTGTCGCCATTATTGCCCTGGTAGACAGGGAGGTGACTATTGTGCAGACCTCGCTGGTGGGCAGTATGCTGTCCAACCTGCTGCTGGTCATGGGCATGTGCTTCTTCTTTGGAGGAGTCAACCGCATTTCGCAGAACTTTAACGAGGTTGTTGCGCAGACTGCTGCCAGTCTGTTGGCTCTTGCAGTTGCCAGTCTGATTATCCCTACGGCTTTTAGGAAGTGGGCTGCAGGCGGAGCGGACCATACCGATGAACTTTCACGAGGTGGGTTTTCTACCTTGTATCAAATACAAACATACTGATGAGATGTAGGCACCAGTGTTATTCTGCTGCTCGTTTATGGCGCCTACCTGTTCTTCCAGCTGAAGAGCCACACGGAAATCTACAACAAGCCCAGCGAAAAGACCGAGAAGCGCAGGAAGCACCGCGACGAAGGCGACACCCAGAAGGGATTGGCCGCGATGGGCGGATTGGGCGCCACCGTCTCTGGCAAGCCCGTCCAGCCCGAGGTGCCGGAAGAAGAGGAAGCCAAGGAGGAACCCCAGCTCCACATTTACGTCGCCCTTCTGACTCTGGTTATCTCGACTGTGTTGGTTGCTCTGTGTGCCGAGTTCATGGTGGACGCTATCGACGCCATCACATCGGGCAACAGCGGCATTTCCAAGACGTTTGTCGGTCTGATTTTGCTCCCGATTGTGGGCAATGCGGCCGAGCACGCGACCGCGGTGACGGTGGCTTGCAAGGACAAGATGGACTTGGCTATCGGTGTGGCTGTGGGATCGAGCATGCAGATTGCGCTGCTGGTGCTTCCTTTGATTGTGGTGATTGGATGGATTATGGGCGTTGACGATATGGTGTGTATTATCATCTGGTGGTGAATCGATGAATCGACGATATACTAACGGGGAAATAGACTCTTGACTTTGGCGACGGATTCCAAGTGACCGTTTTGTTTGTGTCGGTATTGCTGGTGAACTACCTGATTGCAGACGGCAAGTCGCACTGGCTCGAGGGCGTGTTGTTGATGACACTGTACCTGATTATTGCCATTGCCGCCTGGTAAGCCTGACCTGTGAGCTTTTGATGAATTTAGTGCTGACCAGTATACTAGGTTTTATGACTCATAAATCAATCTTTTGACTTTTTTTTTTTCTTTGCTTCTCATAATTTTCTCCTGATCGGTTTCTGATATACTTTGTTTCTTTTGCTTGTTATTTGTTTCGTCGGATTATTCCTCTGAATTGCTTATATAGAGATATGCTGTTGAGAATGATACCCCTTTCAACTTGAACAGCCTTTTTCTTTTGGTCTGCATTCGTTTGCTATTTGAATATTAATTTGATTATGGTTATTCTAATTCCAAGTTATAAACCAAGTAGGGCTACTGTTAACACGTGATTCCGCCAACAACCTGCTGTACCCGTGGCCAGCCGCCTCGCTGGTCGGGTAGATAGACTGCGTAACATTCATTGTACCTGTCCGTTCGTGTCCGTGCCAAACTGTCAAAACCTGAAAAAGCCCAGCGGTCTTGGCACGAGTGACTTGGGCCACAGATTACTTGTGTGTGTGTGTGTTAATAATTAGTTGATAACTTGTGGCCGATTGGACTGGAAATACACAAACTCTCTCGGTTAGCTGAGTGTTCTCGCCCAATTACCGGACCCCCAGGAATATGCATGTCGGCCTGCCGGTCAGTCAAAAAAACCGACTGGACTCGACGAAAACGCGGAGGATAGAGAGTCGGAAAAAAAGGTGGCTGTCATATGACAATACACAGATTAATCTAAAACAAGGCATGTCTATATAAAGAAATGAGTATAGATAATAAATAGATCGATAGATGATAGATAGATGGATAATATGAATACGAGTAGAGAGTACAGCGAGAGCCCGTCAGTGTGTCCATGCAATCCGGGGATTAGTGTGGGGTTAGCTCTCCCCGGCCCACAACGGCGATTGGCCACGCCGGGCCTCGGAGGCCCCAGCCATGACTCGCCGACATGGTGCTCGTTCCGGATTGATCCTACAGCAGGGATGCAATGTACAGAGTTCACTGTTGCACAGTAACTTTTTTTTGCATTACATAGTTTTAACGTTTAATGTAGGGCACAAAATGAAAGAAACAAAAGCGGGGTTTCTCGGAACACAAGAGCAGGAAAAGAGGAAATTACCTAATGGATAATAAATCGTGTGAAGCAGCCCGAGAGTCGCGGTTAAGGTTTGCCGAATGCCCACGACTCGGGGCCTGCGGTCGTCGGCCTCCCCGGTCGGATGTTCCCCCGGTTTCTCCGCTCGTCTTCTCACCTGGTCTGCCAGAGACAGTCGTAAATAGTATAAGAAATAAGAATAGAGCAACATATAATGTTAAAAAAAATAATCATCGAATAAAATAAAAATTAGAAAGGAGCAGGTACATCATCCATCGTTATAGAACCGTTCGGCATCTCTCGTGTGCCTGAGCCGCCCTTCTCCACACAGCCTGGACGCGGTGGACACGGTGGACACTGGTCACAGTGACATGGAATTTATCCGAAAGGCAGTGCCGCGTGTCAGGTTGCACTGTTACCGACGTATAATAGCCGGCGGATAATGGCAAGAGACTGGTAAGATGGTTAAACTAAGAATTAATACGTAGTCATTAATTATATTAATTACTACCACTGGTTACTGTTACATAGGACTGGACCGACAGCGTTATTAAGCGGAGCCCCGGTCCATGTGCCCCGCGAAACACTAAGGCAGGCTAAAGCCAACGCGGGCTTCGGGCCAATGACTGCCCTGGCGAACCCGATCCCGTCACTGAGCCGAGAGTGTTACTGACACCTGTCGCCGCGGACTGGCTATGATCCAGGTCATACATGTATGACCTCGAATAGGAATGGCAGGGGAACTGGCCGGATTCATGGTACAGTGTTCTGACGTGCAGAGTAATGTAGGGAGGAGCAATCATATGTGGAGGACAGTCGGTCTACTCTCGGCCCGGGTACAGGCAATGGGGAATTGGCATATGCTTGACGAGACAGCCACTAATCCCAGAACTAATAGCCAGCTGCCAAAACAGGACATGCCGACCAGACGCCGGCTGCCGAGGGCCTCAGCCTTCGAGTGCTCTGTACATTATTCATTAATTCGCTTAGTGTGCACTGGGGAACTCCAACTCCCAGCCGGTCCCGCCCGGGGCTGATGCTTCCCGGCAAGTCGGGCACCTGTCCGCCCCCAGACGATCGTGCCTGCCTTTGCACGCTTTCCCGCTCCTTCCCCAGCCGCTAATTACTCCGACGCCCACGCGCTCCTTCCTCCTTCCTGCTCGTTCGCTTCCGTCTTCCTCTCCCTCTTCCTCTTCCTCTTCCACATCCCCAGCCGGGACGTAACGACTTGCTTCACACCTTCGCGATCCCCCTTTCTGCCTGCCGACCATCCTGGCTGATCTGTCCGTCGACTCAGAGAAACAAGGAAAGAAAAATTGATGCTTCCCCGGATCTACCACCCCCGGCTCCCACTCCAGCTCTCACTCCAGCTCTCACTCCAGCTCTCACTCCAGCCCCAGGCCCAACCACGCCCACGCCAATTCCACCTCCATCCACCGACTGTCGCCGGTTCGTCGTGAATGTCTCGCTACTCGAGAAAACGGAAACAGGAGCATTCTTCACCGTCCTGAGATGCGGTCCAGCATTGCCTGCTCCCGGTGCCGCCGGAGCAAGATCAAATGCGTCAATGCAGGCATCGACACCACCTGTCGCGCCTGCGAGTCCACCGGCCGAGATTGTGTCTATCCAGCCCCAGCCATTGGCGGCAGTGCCGCCAAGCGGGACCTCGCCGCCACCCTTGATGGTGACGACCGTCCTACCGGAGGCGACTGGGACAATAATAATCCCAAAAGGCAGCGCTCGAGAAAAGTCCTCAGCGCTGCAGCTGCAGCTGCCAAAGACGCCGCCAAGGCCAACGGAGACGTGCTCGAAGCGTCGGTCTTGTCGTCGCCCAAAGTATGGGAGTCCCTGTTGGACTTGTTCCAGGCGCATTTCGCCACTGTCCTCCCATTTATTCATCCTGCTACCTTTCTGAACCAGGCCCGCCAGCTGTCTGCCTCGCATTCCGATGGCCACACCGATCAACCATCCTCTGATGATAGCCCCGTGCCCAAGCCCGAGGTCTCGCCCTTGATTCTTCTCGGTGTCTTGACTTTGACTGCTCGATTTCACCCCCAGCTGGTCGCCTATCATTCTCCCGCCGCCCCGGCCAAGCCGTCTAATCCCTCGGTCGCTTCCGAGTATTATGCCTCTGCTCTGCGAAACCGCCTGGCCGGCGCTGATGGCATGGGAATCGCCATTCCCGACCTGACCAGAGTCCAGGCTCTCTTGATGCTGGCCTTGCACGAATGGGGCATGTGCCGCGGCAAGAGTGCATGGGTGTACGTCGGGGTCGCTATTCGCCTGTCGCAAGCGATGGGCCTGCCGTATGATCTGGAAAACGATACGCCATCGAATCGGTCCCCTGCCTTCAAGGTCGAGGCCGATCATTTTGGCGTCTCGCGCCAGAGGGACCAGCCTGACCAGAGCCCTGACGATATCATCGTCTTAGAGACGAAGCGGCGAACTTATTGGGCATGTTTCATCATGGACCGATGTCTGAGTAGCGGGAAGTACCGACCGCGCATGATCAACGTTCCCGACCTTGCAATTCAATTACCGAGCGACAACGCCTTTTCCTTTGGCGAACGTGTCCGGACATCCCGCCTGTGCGACAGTCCAGCTCGTCGCCCGCCTAGTTTCGATGGCCCTGGTGTTCAGATTCCTAGTTTGCGCCAGAGTGTGCCTTACAACACAGACGACAAACTCCGCAATGGATCGACCGATGCGAAAGCGTGGTCCCCGGTGGCAACCCGCAACGACTCTGACCACGACATTGATCGGTGGGAAGTCGGAGCTGAAGAGTCGGTCTTGAGTCGCGTCATTCGGGTTATCCGAATTTGGGGCAGTATCGCCAAGTGGGCTTGTGCTGGAGGCCGGCGGTTAGTGCACCGCTTTTTAAACTTTATTGGCAAATATCTAACTTTGATAGAAACGAAACATATGGACCATGGCAAGGCGAGTCTCATTTTGCCCAGCTCAGGACCAGACTGGCCGAGTTCCAGGAAAGCCTTCCGAGAAAACTGCAGTATTCTCAACGAAACACCGACGAGTACATCACCAACCAGAAGCATTCGCTACCGGCCTATATGCTTATGCATGTGGTGTATTTTCTCTCGTTGATCGTGCTCCACCGAGCCTACCTTCCCTTTCTTCCCCTCCGGTGCAGCGAGCCTGTTGGTCCACTCGACGAGCCAACATTCCCACGAGACAAGTTTGCCGTTCCCGACGGTTTCTGGCGGGATAGTACCAGGGAACTGTTCCGAGCGGCACGGCAGATGATGGATCTGGTAACCACCTGCCAGGGAAGAGGTATCCTGGTGGAGACTCCGCTTGTTGGATTCGCAGTTTACAATGCTGCTTTTATAGGAATCTACGCCGCGCATTTCAACCACATGGACATTGATGGCTGTCTATCCAGTAAGCGTTCGTTATCGCCTACCTCGGCCGGCACAGTCGGCCATCCACAGCTGCCAACACGGAAATCGCTCGATGTCCTACGCGATATGCGACCGCGACTCAGTTTGGCTGTTGGCTGGTTCCGCACGCTGAATCGGCTGCACAGCTACTTTATCAAAGTCAAAAAAGATTTTAGGTCTCATTCACGCAATGGCGACAGCGCTGACGGTATGAATGGCTTCAGACCCATCCGCGACGGCGGACTGGGTGGAGGTCTCGAGGAGTTTAAGCTTCTGGAAAAGGTGTTTCTTGACTTTGGCGAAATTGAAGACCGCATACCCGAGGCAGGATCCTTGGAAGAAGATGGAAATGGGCAGGCTATTGGCATGTCGGACCGAGGACATACGTTGAGTGACAATGGCAGCAACGCAGTCAAGAGTGAGTCTGGCGACTCCCAGATGGATGGCGTTGCCCATCAAAGACGGGAATCCTGGGTTCCTGTGAATAACTCCAACACACTCCCAGGCTCTGACATTGATCGTCCACGGTCCGAGATGGATCGCCGACCAAGCCTGCCTATGCCATCGCGAGGCCTGTCTTCTCCGTCACCATATTCCCTTCCTTCTATCCAACACCACAACTCCATTGCGTCGCCTACATCTCCCGGACTGCCATCCTTGACATCGACCGCAGCTTTCAGCTCAGCGCCTCCTAGCCAACCTCTCTCTCAATACGCCCCAAACCGTCTCCAACCTATCAACTCGTGGGTCACGTCCCATCAGCAAGGCCCGCCTGCATCCTACTCTCACTCTCACTCTCTACCTCCTATTAATTCTACCACTTCCCACTCCTTGATGCTCCCGCCGCCAGGCTCCGTCTTGCACAACGGCGCTTCGTCGACGAGCTACGACGCCAGCGAATATTCCATGTGGTCCACCAGCCTCGGCGGAGACGATGTCGTCGCTTTTCTCGATGGTGGAAGCTTTGAGCAATGGCAATCCATTTCCGAGTCTGAAATTGGCTGTCCCACTGGCTGGCTCAGCACAGTCTGGCACGACCTCGCCTAGTTTTTTTTACATTGGATTCCTCTTTAATGTCCACATGTATTATTACCTTGTACTATGCTCCTTTTTTATTTCATTTTTATTCCTGACGAGTTATGATGTGCTTGGGATTTGGGAACATTGGGAAACGTTACGTTACGTTTGGTTTGGTCTGGGTTTTGGTCGATCAAAAAAGCTTAAGGTTTTATGTTATTGGCAGGGTCTTTTCTTTCTGTCTAGTTAAGTGATACTCGTCTATAGTTATCGATTGATTTCTGCGATTTTCCCCAGATCGTTACGCCTTGTGTGTGCTGTATGTTTTTGAGCCTTGCAAGCGGGTCTTGCGGTGATTTGTGTGGGAAGAACTACATGGATAGATTCTTTATACATGCATGTATGTATGCATATCAATTGATGCTATATGCAATCGAAAGCATCTTGATATTGCCTCTGATTTTACAACTTTTATGTCCATACATAAATACTAGACTATAAGCTGGATTTCTGAGACATCATTTTTCCTCCATTTCTTCGTTTCAATGTTATAAAAAAGTTTTAAAAAGTGAAAAAAATAAGGGTTAAGCAAGTTAAGGCAGATATTCTCATTTCAATGCTAACTAACCACCACCACCACCACCACCAACAACAATAGACATCCGTCATTCCTTGACGACGACGACGCCGATGATGATGATGGGTTGGTTTGATAAATGAATAATAGAGTAGCAAAAAGAAAGCCTTGTCTATTATATTAGCCAAATGCTACTAAACTTGCTTTTTTTTTTCTCTCTCTCTCTCTCGCTCTCTCTCTGTCTTGTGTTCATTCTTCCGTCTCTGTTGCGACTCTGGCTTCGTTGTTGTCGGTCCATCCATTCAATATATTTGTGTAGTGTAGTTAGTACACATCTCAAGTCCTGATTTCTCCACATGATAAAATCACTGCTCTCCCCCCCCCCCTCTTTTTTCACGGCAAGAAAAAGTGAAATTGTTATAAAAACAATAGGCCAAAAAAAAGTACAACAGACGCAAACAAATCGTGACCGACCCGAGGGGAAGGAAAAAAAAAATTACAGGCATGGGAATAGTTTTGCATATTGCATACATACACAGGTAGAGGAAATCGTTAAAAAACCAGAACAAAGGGGGGAAACAATAGAACCAGGGGGGAAAAAAATCTTGCCGGAAGGAGAGAGAATACAGCCTTTATCAGTGAAAACATCTCAAGTGCGCACACGTACGTTGGTAGGGCCATGGAGAAAAAAGTCTAGCGGAATGGCGGACCGCCGAGCATTGCGCCTCGGCCATCGCCGCCTGCTCCATTACCCTGGGCAAACATGTCGAGAAGATGGCGCGACGATGGAGGTGGCCCCGACGATCCAGCTCCCATATTCATCATAGCAGCAGCGGCCTCGGGGTTATGAGGCATGGGCGGAAACCCGCCTGGCGGAGGAGGAGGGGGGGGTCCATTCACATTCATGTATCCCGGGGGAGGCATCATGCCGGGAGGAGGAGGACCAAAGTTATTACCGGACCCATTACCACCGCTGACACCGCGCATAAACGGTGGGCGCTCATTTGGGGGAGGTGGCGGTGGCCCAGGAGGCATGTTTGCGCCATGCATAGGCACTGGCCCGTTGAGAAAGTTACCTCGGTTCGGAGTGGGAAGCCCAGAGCCCTGTTGCGGTGGCATTTGGCCAGTCCATCCCGGGGGAGGGGGTGGTGGCATTTGTTCAAATCCAGGTGGTCGTGGGATACCCATCGGTGGCGGATGTCCCTGAGTTCTTCCACCAGCACCTTGAACCGCAGAGCCTCGCCCACCTTGCGGACCACCAGGAAACGGCATTTCATCAAAATATCCCATTGGAGGGCCATTGAGTGGTCGTCGTGGTTGCTCGTGCAAATCAGCATCAGGTCGTTGCATGTTGGCAATGGCCGGATCGTCCAGGAAAGCTTGGTTTCTGGGAGCTTTTTGCATACCCTGTGGTCGAGAAAGCAAATCAGGCACATTCAAGATACCCGGAGTATGGCCACCCTGAGATGATATTGATGCATTTCCATGTTGGCCTGGTGTGGTTGGAGACACTTTGACCTGCTGCATCAGACGGAGAAGGTTGTCACGGTCACGGAACTGGGCCTGAGGATCACGGGGAATCATGGACTCCATCCCAGGAGGAGGCATTACAGCGCGAGGAGCGACGCCATCCTGCGGAGTCATAAACTCGTGCTGCCGATTCAACGCGTCCCTCGATGGAGACCCTAAGCCCGGCGGCGGCGGTGGTGGTGTTGGCCGGTTTTGGTCGGGGTGTGAATAAGACGGTGGGCGAGACGTCTGAGTGCTATCAAGTTGGGGAGTAGCGTTGCGGGATTTGCTACCACCAAGCATCTGAAGAATGCGCTGGAAGCCTTCTTGGTCAGCGTCGGTGGACACGGGCCGATCTGGTCGAGATTTCTCCAGCACGGGCTCAGGCTGCTGCTGCTTGCTCGGGCTGTCGGGAGGGGGGCTGAATAGGCCAGCAAATCTGGATGATTTGGAGGCTTTGGCAGAAACAGAGTCTTTCTTGAAAGTATCTGCTTGGGCGACTGGCGAAACTTCTTGCGGCGATTGCTTTGACTCGCGTAACATCTTGAAAAAGTTGTCCAGGCCACCTATGGGAGCCTGGTTGGCTGCAAATAGTTCACCGTCTAGATGACTCGGTTCCGCCTTGTGATGTTCACGAATATGTTGTTCAGGCTCGGCTTCGACTTTTTCTTCGAATTGTGATTGCGGTGCAGCAGATCCGGCTTTCATCTTCTCTTTCCATCGCTGAAAGTCTTCTTGCGTGTGAGCTTGTCTGGGTTCGTCACGGTCTGTGGAATCCATCCACTCAGGATCCTGCTCAAATCGAGCGTTGCGGTTTTTCCAGTCACGGTCAGGGACCTGTCTTTCACCACGTCGCCATTCTCTGTTTCTCATATATGGTTTCTCTTCTTCAAGCTCGCCAGTGTCGGGTGCCGTTTCATCCCGGAACCAGCTCTGCTCGTGTCTCCCTCTGGGTTGGGCCTCTCGTCTGACAAAGCGTCCGTCCTTGTCTTTGCGGTTGAATCCCGACTCGTCTGGTCTGTCTTTGCCGTCCCATCGAGTGGTAGCATCGCCATTGCGCCGGAATTTTGGATCTTGTTCATCTTGATTGAATGCGCGGCGAGGCCGGCCACTATTCCAATCTTCTCGTTCGTTGCGACGGCCCTGTAAGCTTGCAAACTTATTGTCCCGTCTGTCGAGGTCATCTCGGTCTTTGGCGAACTTGTCTTTAAAGTTGAAGCGATCGGTCTTTGCGTCGTCAGAGTCGTTGAAACGAGAAGTCCGATCGGTCGCATCAATTGAACCTCTGCCAAAGAGTCGAGTCGCGGAGGAAAATGCAGTTTTCGGGGGTCCCAGGACAATGTCCTCTGCAAGCCAAAGTCAACTTTCTGTTCCTTTCTATGATATCACAAAGTCTTGTTGGCTAGTATAAAATACATACCCGAGTTTGAGTTTCTGGAGATATGTCGCGGTTCAAATAGATTCGGTCTTCGGTTCTGGTTATCATTCTGAGTTTGGTCTCTTGGATTTATCGGTTTTCGCGTTGTCGGGTCTGGGATAGGTCTGTAATAAATGCAAACAAAACTTGTTTAGCTCCTCAGCTCAGTAAACATCCCCCTCACACCACTTACCCCATCCATTCCTCAATTGGAGGTAATTTGTCGGGTTTTGTGACTAGCGGTGAATTGCGTAGCCACAAAAGCTCCTCAATCTCATAGCGGCGCGCCATGGGGAAATTGAGGGGGCGGCTAGGTCGATAGGATTATATAGCGGGCGGCGATCACAGGATTCTCATGGTATCGTATCGAGGGAAAAATTTGGGCGACGCTGGATGGAGAGAGGAAGGAGACAGTATTGTCAATGACAACGTAAGGAGAAAGGGTTTCGTCCCCGATAAGACAATATAGAGCCCTTGAATCGGAGAGTTGGAAGAAAAAAAATGAGATGAAGTGCTGCCTAGGGGGACAGGCCCCGTAGCAAGGTTCGAGTTTTTGCGTTTGTCGAGGAGATGAGAGATGAGTGTAGTGAGGATCGGTTTGAAAAGCGGTCAGTCAACGCACTGCGCGGGGAGGAGGGTGCGACTGGACAACTAGGATCGTGGGACCCAATTCGATGCAAAAGGTAAGCTGGTAACTGTCGGAGGAGATGGTCCTTATGCACGAGGATGGTTGGTGATGGGGAAGAAAGAGGTTTCGGGGGAGGGAGATGGGCAAAGTTTCTGCGCATGTTGAGGGGAGCGCGAGGTGTGGATGGCCGCAGATGGTCAGGCGGGTCTGCGACGTCGATTGATTGATCCGTCGGTTTGCCTGCCACAACCATGTCCTGGAGCCAGCTGCACTTTGTTATAATTGTTATTAATATTATTGTAATAGATTTCATTAAATATTGTAATATTACTTATTCACCAAACTAGTATATTTACTGCATGCATGGAATCGTGCCTAGCCGGCTATCCTATCTACAGCTTGCGATACGGCATGCCCACTCCAGCTGTCGACTCTCGTCTTATCACTCGTGTCGTAGGTAGCTCGAGCCAGGCTTGCTAGCAAGGCTGTCTCAGAGTCCGAGGCTGCTATGCGACTCTCCATCCAGCTCATCACTGCAGCCCGCGTGATGAGCGTCGTGCCGCCACCAACCTGCGTGGCGCGGAAAAGTAGGTGCAGGATCTTGCTTTTCACGCCCTTATTCAACGTTGACGTGTTGTAGAGGGACAGAATGTGCTCGAAAACGTTTGCCCGACGGTAGATATCCAAATCCTGTATCAGTTAGCATATATCTCTAGAATACGTCTTGTCCATGTCTCCTTACCTGGGCTGTGCGAAGGCCGCTGACAAGCAAGTCCAAAAGCCAGTTCACCTCATCAAGATAACCGTCGTCATCTTCAGGCTGGTGTAGTACTACTTTATCAATCCAGTAGGAAGGAATCTTTTCTATTTCCCAGGATGGTCGCTTTTGGAGGTACTTGTTGACCTTTCCATACATCTTGTGCAATGGATTTGTCAACACCGTCAAACAACTAGCACTAAATTCCCCAGCAACATAGGGAAGAGGACGCCCGAATCCTAATACGTTGACCGTCTCGCGGAGTTCTCCAATGAGAAGATAGACAGATCTCCATTCGGTGTAATTCGAATCCTGGACTCATTTAGCTTGTTTCTTGCATGTATGCAAAGTTTTCCATGTCTCGCCCGTACCTTGAGTTTTGCCATAAGACGTGTGAGAGCTGCGAATGCTTGACGCCGGAATTCGTCGTATTCTGAGCACAAGCATAACACTAAATCTCTTATGTGTCCCTGCTCAATGGCGACATCCATCTCGTCGTTTTCCCACTTGTACAACTCTGGATGGTTTTTGCTTTCAACTGGAAGCATGCCGAATATGTCTACGAGATCAGCAGGTGACTTGGCATGTATATTTGTTTGCTGCTTGACGTTAGCATCGGGCATTTCCTCGTCCTGCTGCTCCGTCTCATCGACGCCTTTGAATGCCTTTTTGAGAATAGATCGAGTCCTTTTCGACTCGGAAAGCTCGCAAAGATTGTCTCGCACGGTTTTTAGTGCAGTCTTGTCTTCACCAGCCACCTTGAGATGTCGGAGCAGCGAGGCCAACCAGGAGGCAATGGATTCCTCTTTCGATGCGTCTTTGTTTTTGAGCACAAAAGGCCATTGCTCGTTTACCGCCGCAACCAGAGCACTCAAGCTTTCCTCGCGACTATCGAGGAGGGACGTAACCAGGTCCTCATAGTGGACCGGTTTCTTCGCTATACGGCATAGGCAGTTGTCTAAGAATTGCAGCCTTGAAAGCAAGGTGTCCGAATCAGATTCTTTCAGGCTGAGTGCCAAGGCATCAAACGAAGCATTTGAATTGGTCAAAATGGAACTCTCTACCAACACAACTTGAAGTAATTCACGAATTTGCTTCATGGAATTCATGTCAAGGGTGGTAACCAGGACCTTCAAGATGCACGTAAACGCAGAAAACTGGAAAGATGCTGTCGAAATTAGTTACGAAGGAGTAAAATAAGTAGATCAGTATATTACTCACCTGGTTGTTGCCACCAGCGCATGGATGCCGAGCGATGCGCGACGTGTAAAGTGTTCTGCAACAAGCTCAAAGCTGCAGTTGAATCCTCATCAGACAAGTTAGAATCTTCCAACTGCCTAAGAATATCCACCATGACGATGGTAACGTCAAAGTTCTCCTCGCACGCGACTGATGGGACCACGTCGTGGTACATGAAGAGCAGCTCCATGACTGCTTCTTGCTGGCTAATATCTTCTTTGGGCGCCCGCTTGAACGTAAGAATAACATCTTTAACCGAAGGACAACGATCGCAAAATTCCAAGACTAGTTTCTGTAACGCCTGATTCCAAAAGGGCTGGGAGCGACCATGGTCACTATCAAATATTTTCAGAACAACACGAAGCTTGCGGAAAGCAGCCGTCAGAAGGCGAATAGCAAACAAGGTAACGATTTGGTCACTATTCTGAAGCAAACATCGCGTCAACATTTTCTGGCTCAGTGGACGAGGCAATATATTGTCAGCCACAATGGAAACTGGCGGCGGAAGTGCGACAAAATTCCCTTTCCAGCCACATTTGGCCGGAACTGGCAACTGAACGGTAGAGAACAGAAACGCCGATTCACCAAGCCATGCTGGTGTGGCCTTGGGCTCTGCAGTAAACATGATTCGTTTGGTGAAAAAGTCTGCAACAAGTTCGGGTGCCGATTTGAATACTTCAAGTAACAGTTCTGTTTGCAGCGTGTCGGACTCTGGACGCAAGGCCTGAATGAGTGCTGATAAAATGCCGTTCCGCACTGGAATAGTCTCCTTGTATTTTTGTTGATGAAACGGGGCATCCAAACCCAAGTCAATAGAATCTTCATCCTCGGCCGCCGGGGCATCAGAGTCATTTGGCGACGATGGATACCAGCCGTTCTGCGGAAGCAACACCCCCATCTCTGGGACCGTGCAGATCTGTAACAAAAGTTTGTGTATCTCAATAGGAATCGAGACATCTGATTCTTCGGCATCCGAGTCTTTGTCGTATCCGTAGAGAGTGACTAGTCGCTCCAAGTTCCATTTGTTGAAGAATCTTGTCTTGGTAGTTCGGGCAATGGAAGAGTCGTGAGCAACGTCTCGGTCAATGGACCTGATAACTTCTGTTACAATATCACGGGAATCACGTCGAATGAACTCCAAGAAAGCCCGGATAATTTTGTGCTGTTCGATAAAATCGCTCTTGGCAGGGCCCTGCAAGAACCGCATATTCGCTAAAACATAGCGCATAGCATTTCGTCGGAGGGTCGACTTCTTCTTAGGCTGGGTCAAGTCATCTTCCAGTTGGTTCTTGTTGGGTGTCAAGAATTGTTCCAGTCGTTTGTAGGTAAGGTCCCGCTTGGCATAAACGAGACGAGCTACGACGCCACCATCGAAGCTGACAATCTCCGTAAGCAGTCGGATGCAAGGAGACAGCAGATGCTCTTTTGCCTTTGGTGCTGTAAGATGGCGGTTAAACAATCGCAATTGGTCCTTGTGCAATAGACTCTTGCACAGCGCGATGCCAAAGTCCCGGAACTCGAGGTGCGTAGAAACGGCCTTGAGAAACAGAGCCAATACCGAAGGCACCATTACCAGGAGATTCTCATGATTGTTATTTTCGGCAAGACTCCATGTTTGAAGGAGATCCGGGAAACAGACGGCATCTTCGTTCTGGGGTGTTTGCGAGTCGCAATAGGCCTTGAGGATTTGCAGCTTCCGAGCGGTTGCGCGCTCCGCTTCTTCTGACTGGTCGATTGATGTGAGGAATTCCTTAAATACGTTGATCCCTGGAAATAACTAATAAGCATGTGTATAATAATAGAGCGAGTGACCGCGAGGAGCCCACCTCGGTGTGCGTCTTGGGGAGCTTGCTGAGGAAGCAGCAAGTCCTGCAGCTGCTTGTGAGACGATATCTCAACAGCAGCACTGGTCGGCGCAGAGGGCCGCTCTTCCTGCGATATTCTCCGTCTCTTGTTTCTATGGCCTGGAGAAGGAGAGCGCGCCATTTTGCGAGATCACCAGCAATTTGGCAGCGTAAGCAGTGTTCAGCAATGCAGTTGAATAATTTCCTCGGAAGGACCCCATCAAATTTTTGTAGCGGCGACGTGATTGGCCCGGAGGGACTGCAACAGCCGCCACTGCCCGCCGATAAGATAAGAAATAACCACCACGCCTCGTTCTCGCCATCCACAGTTCAATACCCACTCCAACCATGTCTCGTCCTTGGGATGATGACGAGGACGACTATGTCCTACCTCTAGAGGACCAGCGAGTCTTTGGCGCTGGTATCAAAAGGAAACGCGTTCCTTTTGTTCGAGCCTCTGCCGATTTACAGACGACGTCGACTCGACAAGACCCCAAACCCTCCGCAAGTGTCGCCGATCGATATTTCTCTATCGTCATGTCAAAGAAGAAAAAGCTCAAGGACGATACTGAGGAAACGCGCAAAACACAGGATTTGGAGGAGAGTTCCATATCGACAATAAACCAGAGTGATTCGTTACCGAGCAGCTCGAAGCAGTCTTCAACTAACGATACCGAAGACGACGAACCGTCCCATACTAAGAACGAAATAACATCGACACCTGTCAACCTATGTGAACTGTGCAACCTCCCATTATCAGATACTCCATCAGCCGACAGCCCTGCCGATGCCGAAACAACGGCTACAGATAATAAAAAACGCGGCGTGCCACACGAAGCATCAATTGCTCATCAAGTATGTCTAGAGCACTCTCATCCTCCGTCACATCTAGACCGCACCCGCCATGGACTGCGCTATCTAGCAGCGTATGGCTGGGATCCCGATAGCCGCGTCGGGCTCGGTGTTGTAGGACGTACTGGTATTCGGGAACCGATCAAGCAACGGGCCAAAAACGATACCATCGGCTTAGGCATGGCCGTCGACCACAAGAATAATACAGCTGCCGCGAAACAAAAACTCCGCAAACAGCAGCAGGAGCAGCGCCAGAAACTCAATGCAAAACAGGTGCGTGGTGCACAGCTGGCAGATAGGAAGAAGGGCGATCAGTTACGGGAATTATTTTATGGGAGTGATGATATTCAGCGATATTTAGGTGGTGCTTAGAAAGGACATGACACATTGCATAGCGTCGGCGTTTATTAAGAAATCACATTCAGTCAAATACACTTCAAATATACCTTCTCCGTGTGGCTGACTGAGATACAATATTGAGATTCCACTGAACATGCTTAATTCTTGATAAGATCAAGTCTAACTCTGGAACGATAAGACAAATGGTATCGGTAAAAACGACAAAAGTAGCAGTCCACGCCTTGTAGAAAGAAGAGAGATTACCAGACACACAAGACCGCCATGGAAATGCTCAGACAATGCACAACCACGCAAAAGGGTATAGACAGGCGGGTTTGACAGCAAATGACAAGCAAAATTACCTGAAAAAATGATGTCTCTTTTTCTCCTTCTCCTTCTTAGGAGGCTTTCCATTAGATGGCGTTCCGTTGGACGATCCTTGTGATGGCTTGTTGTTGAGAGACATGTTGGCCATGGCAATTGTTGCGGCCTGCTGCTGGGGGGGCACTACGGGTTGCTGTTGCTTTCTCGTCACAGGTGTCGGAGGATCTTGTTCAAAAAGGTGAGCAGGCGCCGTCTGTCGAGGCCTTTCTGCCGGTATGTCCAATCGCCTTTTGTCTGCACTCAGATCGCCTACTTGGCGAAGAAACAAAGCCGGGTTCAGCATATGTGACGATGCGAGGAACACGTCTTTGGATGAGATCTGGGTAATTTCATAGCAGGCTCGTGCTTCGGCATAAGTTGCCCCGCCAGCCATAAAAACCAAGATTCTTTGACGAGGTTGATCTGCGGAAGACCTGGTTCGAGCCCAAGTTGGCTTCGCACTTCTCAGAGAAGATTGTGATATTTGATCATGCATGGCACCCTCTGGGTCTGTTTGGGGCCGAGTAAATGGAAACACCGTCGAATCCAAAGTGCCTTTGATTTGATCTTCAAGCATAGCCTTGACGTTTGGCTCGAATCGCGAGAGACTAACCTCCTCTTGCTGCGCAGCCGTAGGAGGCTTACGTGGAAAGAGTGGCTGGTTTGCGGGTTTGTTATCTTTGAGTGGCTTTTCAATTCTGGCGCCGAGTAGATCCAAGTTGTGAATGACTTCGCCATCTTGAGGGGGGAGCCTGGCATGAGCCAGTAATTTGCGAATATCTCCTGCTAGAAGGCCGTCTCGGTACATCAAATAAAGAAGGATTAGGCGCAATCGGTCCGGAGGAATAATGGATTCGTCATCCAAAAGACGGACAAGCTGAATTGCAAGGTTTTTAGGCTTCTTGTAATCCTCATCTAACCCTGTAGCTAGAGACTGTATTGGAGTTAGCAAATGGTGTACCCATCTAACGACCCACTGGTGAGAACGGACCTGTTCAACAGAACTAGTTTCCAGCATGTTGCGCTCTTGAAAGAGCTTCATACACTCTTGTGCCATGTTCAGGTGAAGAGTGTATGCGTTTTTGCCAGCTTGGAAATCTGAAAGACCTGCCAGCATGTCTTTGATAGTATTAACACTGACATTGGATTCCCTGAAACAATAGAAGAAAAATAGTTAGTATAAAAGCTTCGTGTAATGAAGGCGAATAACTGACTCCTCAGCAAACTGGGGATTTGCTGCTCGAAATTTCGCAAAGTCTTCGGCTAGTCTTTCTAGGACGTCCTTCATATGAAGATGTCTATAGTCGACCCAGATGCGATCCTGATCTCCAATCTCCATATCCTTGACTTCCTCGTTTGCCGAACCCTCGTTAATCACCGTTTTATATGTAACTTTTTCGCCATCCTTGATTGGTAGCAAGTCATGTGCCATAGCTTGGTACGTGAACTCGTGGAGCAACGGAGAAAATAAGTCCATGGATCGGTCGACGATGAGGAGAACACCTCTTGGTCGCGGAGTCTGCGGCGGGAATTCTCTGTTGGAATGAGCGTATCTATCCAGCTCGTCTTGGACAAAGCGAGCCAGATGCGAACACAATACCCCGGCCTCGTGGGTTGGCGTCCGGGGTCGATAGTACCGAATTACAGGGTACTCGCCCAAGACGACGCAAAGTGAGACTATCTGAATATTTTATCAGGAAATTTTTGATTCCATGATGTATTTATAGTATAATTCCTCACCTTTCGAGCCAATCCTTCCAGATGCTCCCGGATCAGGTTGTTGCAGGCGGGGTGAAAGAGTATTGGGAAGCTCCAGGGATCCCGGAATGTGACGACCTGGGCTTCTCTAGGGTAAAAGTCAATGTTCAAAGTTCGCATAGATACAATTAAATCGCGAGCCATCGGCGAACGGTCCAGCCTCGCACGTTGCTGTTGATCCAAGACTGCGAAAACAATAATGTTAGTTTAATGTCCAGCACACGCGACAAACAGCTCCTCACTTGCTGTCCAGACGACAAAAAATCTCCGGTAACGATGCTTCTCCAGGTCTGCCATTAGACAGTCAATTATGTGAGGCAGGGCCGACAGAATGTACAGCGCATCCATATCCTTGTTGGGCGGCCGGCGATGCTCGATCTGCTCGATATCTGTGTGCGCATTTTAGTTCCCTGTTCTTGAGAGCCCAGCCACATCTCCTTACTTGTCACATTGTGATTCAGAATATCGTCCTCATTCACCGAATTGTCCAGCAATTTCCGACTGTGCTCATCCACCACCAAAACTTTCCACTGGAAATACTGTCAGTCCATCTAGATGCGGGGTCAGGAGGAACAGCGGCATACGTCATTTCCACCTGCATGGCGGATAGCATCCAAAATGACTGTTCGTCGAGAATCAGCTTGAAGAAAGGCATGGCCAAATTGGAGGGCTCCAGCTGGGAAACTCACTGTCGCGTTGAATGTTGATTAACGAAGGAGCCATGCTGCCGAACAACAACTAGACCCAAGTCCACATTGGCCAGTAGTAGGCAGATCCCGGGTTGATAAGCGGTCGGAAAGGGTGCTCGGAGTGGCGAAGAGAGAGCCGGGAGAAGAATGCAAGAGCCGGGAACAGGTGGTAAACGAGCTGTTGTTTGCGAGAGACAAAATGGTATATTCTTGAGGCCTGATGCGACTCCCTGGTCAGCTCCCCACCATGCAGAGACACAGCAGTAACGCGCTTGCCACTTACGAGCGTGGGAAGCCGCGATAGACATGCGCTAGGCCTGGAAGCGCTTAGCGGACCCGCTCAGGGATATCTTGCCGCCGCGGCTAAGTTCTTAACTATTCCGTCCGTACAATATTTTTTGCGCAACAGATTGGTTTAACAACTGGTCCATCGGCATCGCCTGCGTCCCCGTGCCTGTTTCTCAATGTGCGCATCTCCTTGTTGATGCCACCGTGTACGGCTTGGCCATGAAGTTGGGAACGCTTCCGGGCACTCAGTGTCTGTTTTGCTCGGTCAGACCGCGTCTCACCACCGTCTCAGGTGTCCGGGGATTCACATCAACGTCGGTGCTGGCAAGGAAGATAACCCCTAACAAAAAGGTAATCTCTTTTTTTTTTGGTGGTCCTATCGCATTCTAATCATCGTCGCTATGGCTATAGTCTCAACGCTCGCGTAACAGCGAAAGGGAGTGGGTAGCGCAAACGAGGGAAGCTCAGTTTCCCACCGTCGTCGAACATGCCTTGAACGAATACAAGAAAAACCTCGATCCCGAGGATCCACAGTTGGATAAATGGACTGCGTTCGCCCGCAGAATCAACCACGCAGCGCGGTTACGACAAGGCCCGGAAAAGGGCGAGTTGATGAATCTCAAAATAACGCTTTTTGAGGCATTCCGGAGAGGCGGACAAGCAGGCGTGCTAAGAGAAATCGGAGCCCTGCGACAGAACGAGGAACTGACGGCTAAGTATGAGAGCCCCAACTTGGCAGAACAGAAGAAACTGGCGGACCTTCGCTATCCAGCCGAGTGGTATCCTCACGCTCGTGCCAAACGGCGCACCATTCATTTGCACGTCGGCCCAACGAACTCGGGAAAAACCTATCGAGCCCTAAAGAGACTGGAAGAGGCACAAAGAGGGTTTTACGCTGGGCCGTTGAGATTGCTTGCGCAAGAAGTCTATTCCCGATTCACTGCGGACGGTATTTCTTGTGGTTTGATCACAGGGGATGAAGTCCGCCTTCCCGACACTGCTCCACGGATTCTCAGCAACACTGTGGAAATGGTCAACCTCAACAAGGAGTTTGACGTGGGTGTAATCGACGAAATTCAAATGATCGCCGATTCCGATCGAGGTTGGGCCTGGACAAGAGCCTTTATGGGAACCCGAGTTCAGGAATTGCATGTCTGTGGCGAAACACGTGCAGTGCCTCTGATTAAGGAACTTGTGTCTCTGACAGGTGACGACTTGAAAATCCATCGGTACGAGCGTCTTAATCCTCTAAAAGCAGAAGATACCAGCCTTCGCAGCAACCTTAAAAAATTGCGGAAGGGAGACTGCATTGTTTCGTTCTCAAGAATAGGGATCCATGCTCTGAAAAACGAAATCGAGAAGGCAACAGGCAAACGTGCCGCTATAATTTACGGTGGACTCCCGGCAGAGATTCGCACTCAGCAAGCCAGTTTATTTAATGACCCGGATAATGACTACGATTTTCTCGTTGCAAGTGATGCAATTGGCATGGGTCTTAATCTGTAAGTTCTTAATAGAGTTTACTTTGTTTCAGTTCTGATTGTCGGGGTAGGAAATGCCGACGCGTTATTTTCCAGACGTTGATTAAGAGAGGAAGCATGGGCTTCCACCGACTCACGATACCGGAAATAAAACAAATTGGCGGCCGGGCTGGTCGGTATCGCGCAGCAAACGAGAAAGTATCAGATGCCAATCCAAAGGAACCCAATATAGGATTGGTGACGTCGCTCGAAGAGGTGGATCTGCCGTATATACGTGAAGCGCTCGACTACGAGCCTCCCCCGCTCAGAGCTGCGGGTGTCTTGCCCAATGACACAGTATTCCAACGCATCGCAAACTACTTCCCTTACGACGTTTCGTTCAAGTTCCTTATCAACCGCGTCATGGCAATGGCCGAAGTCCATCCGTTATTTTTTCTGTGCAGAACACAGACCCAGCTCGAAATTGCTGGCGTTCTTGACAAGTGCCATGACCTCAGCATTGATGACCGGCTTGTTTTCATGGCCGCGCCATTTTCAGAACGTGATAACATGGTGGTGAACGCTGCCAAAGGGTTCGTCCGTTGCGTCTCTACAAACACGTGTGGCCGTCTATTGGATATTCCAGAACTCAATTTACATATACTTGAGGTCCCCGTCTCTGGCAGCAAGGAGTATATGACTGAACTAGAAAGTCTCCATAAATCACTCATTCTGTATCTGTGGCTGAGCTACCGTACCGGCGGCGTCTTCACAGACCGGACCCTTGCTACCCACGTCAAGGAGATGGTAGAAGAGCGCATGATGCGAGCCCTGGCCGAGTTCTCAGCCAACAAAAAGCTTCGCATCGCGGCATCGGCTCGTCAAAAGCTCAAGATGGAGCAGCAACAGGCTGAGGAGAAACGCATGCTCGCTGATGCTGGGTTTTCTCTTGAAGATGTGGGCGAGGAAGATGAAGTCTTGTCCCAGGACCAGCTGCAGACCGGGGAGCTACAAACTGCAGCAAGCGCTGTTTAGATGAGATGTTTTGGTTTCTCTTTTTTTATCCCTTCTCCTGATGTATACTATTAGGCAATCTTTATTTATGATATCAGCATAGCGGCAACAGGTTTTGGATTGGGAATGTGTACTATCAACATAGCTGTATTATATTGTATATATCGAGAATATTAACTTTTATCGTCATATTCAATCTACCTTGGAAAGCATTATTGTCCACTGTCCACGCCCTAACACCCCTACATCCATTCTATGACTTTGGTAGAGCACAACAAAGGAATATATAGATATATAGATATACATCAATTGAGATATATGATAGCGGCTGTATCTAAAGGTGAGCTATAGAAACGAAGGTCTCAATCGCAATGTTCTGTGCAGTAGCCTGTGAAAGAAGTAGGTGAAACGAACAAGGTATATATCAAACGGACTAGTTAGAGAGGTTCTTAACAGCGTCCGAGGTTTGCTTTGAAGTTTTAGTTAAGGATGCTATAAATATATTGGATATGGACATATTACCAATTGAGCAGGTAGAGTCAGTGAGAGCCCCATTGACAAAACATTTAAAATCAGTAGCATAGTCCCATGTGCTGAACATATGGATTGTTAGGTTTGTCAAGTAAATGCGCATATATTGTAAGACATACCAGTTATCCTCATAACAATCCCCATATTCAAAGCAACTGAAGTAGGCGCCACCACCTAATTGGGTGACAACCCCGGAATTCAAGGATGGACGGGCCCGACAATTCACCGTAAGTGCGTTGAAATAACAGACTTCGGTTTTCCTCTTTTCCATAGCTATGTTATTGGCTGCAAGCACACTGACAGCAAGGGGGAAAAGAATAAGAATCAATTGCATGACGAGCTAGAAAGACCAATATTGATTTCTGGCCAAATTAAATTAACCGGACCCGATCGTTCAAGGTTCTTGTTGAAGGATCCCGCTTTGATGTGAGACTTGTCAGCGCTTATATATATGATCAGAAGTGGGATATCAGAAAGACAACATTTCAGATTCCGACATCTCTCTTCCTACTTAGGGCATTTCTGTACTCGTATAATCCAATCGAACTAGCTTGACCTAGTTGGATTTTGCGAGAAGGCGTGTGCTCTGAGGTAGCTCGTATTCCTTTCCGTCCTACTGGAAGCCACCTTACGAAATCTTGGAGTGGAGACGCAAATTCTCGTATCCTGGCGTAAGGCTTTTTAACATCTCGCCTTGAGCAGAGTATCTCGACAAATGCATGGAATCCGCTATCGATTTCGCTAACTTACTGATAACCATTGACCCTCGCTTGCCCTGTCTAACCTAAGAGTAAATAGAGTAATTAGACCTTCTCCGGTAAAGTCTGCTGCATAGTATCTTCTATAAAAATTAACGGGAAGTCTGACAGCGCTAAGAAGAGAAGATATTTCCATTAGACAGTTAGAAAATAGAATGATAGCGCGTGAGATATAGGCTGGTCATTTTCGTGTTCGCGATGTTTCAGTTGGATTGCATCGTCTATTCCTCGGCCAGCTGCCAAAAGAGCAGCAGCCATTGCAATCATTAACGATTTGGGAAATTCTGACTATATGACCCATAGAATCAAAGTAAAAGGAAAAACAGAAGGGACGTTATCCTTCTATCACTCTACTCGTTAGTTGCATTGCATGAGAGTAAGAAATATACGGAGTATTATGTTCCCCCACCCAATGAGTCATCGGTAAGTTAGTTAACTAACTTGGATAAGTCTGCACAGACTGATCTTACATGATCAGAGACGCTTCTAGGAACAATTCCAAGTTTTTCCTTGGTACAAAACCAGCTGTCCCAAAAAATGGCTGGCTTCTTGGCCTTCGTGCGGTATTCATATCTGAAGGTCCTCGTGACCCTTTCACGCTTTCTCATCAAACTCCTCACTTCTTCGCCAAGTCCGAGACCTGACTATCTGCTGCAAATACCGTCTCGTGACAAGCACCACACTATAAAAATTCATGTCTATAAACCATATGTGGAAGCCGCTGGGCACTCACAGCCCGCTCCTGTTCTCATTAATTTATGTGGGACCGGCCTCGCGATCCCGTTTCATGGTATAGACGATGACTTTTGCCGATTTGTAGCCAAGGCCACCGGCTCCGTGGTGCTTGACGTTAATTATCGCCTAGCTCCCGAGTACCCATTCCCTGCGGCGCTCAACGACGTCGAGGATACTGTACAATATGTCCTTGATCACCCGAGTGAGTACCAGGCTTCGCGGCTCTCTGTGTCCGGATTTTCATCGGGCGGCACTCTCGCGCTTGCTGCCTCAACGACACTTCCCCGTGGAACGTTCCAATCGCTTATAGTGTTCTACCCTGCGACAAACCTTTTCCAGGATCCAAGTGTAAGGAAAGCCCCAGCACCAGGCGGAAAAGAACGCTCGCCCTTCTGGACTAGGATATTTCGAGAATCTTATATCAGGGGAATGGATCCACGCGATCCTAGAATCTCTCCCGCATTTGCCGATACACATAATTTTCCAGATAATATGCTGTTCGTTACAGGAGAATTGGACGCATCGGCGGTAGAGGCAGAAGAGCTAGCAGAGACAGCAAAGAACGAAGGACACTTTGATGGCAGGGAGGTCATAATTAAGAGGATGAAGGGATGCGGGCACGCGTTTGACAAGAAACTCACTGGTGAAATGCTTGTGTCTGCTAGAAACGAGGCATACGAACTCGCCGCCAAAGTTTTGAAAAAGGGCCAGGAAGTCAACACCTAACTGGCAATTGAGATTTGTACGCAGGTGCCATCGGCATAGGACGACGGCTGTATTGGATTTAAAAATGGTATTCGATGTTATATGGATTTGAATGTTTCTGGGATGTAAACCAATCCATTCTTAGAAAATCAGTATTTACGGCTACTCCAAGAACTCGAGGGTCAAGAACTAGTGGGGCGTGATCTACTAGATAGTAGGTAGGCTTTATATCCTATTTTTTGTAAGGATTATTTTTTTGAAGATTATAATCCTTTATATTCTATATATATTCTTATATTATTAGTCTGCTTTACTAGCCAATAGGATAACCATAAATCCCACAATTAATGGTCGACGAGTACGCTAATCCATTTCTGGACATTATTGATACAGCATCATCGACAACCGCGGCGCCGCGTCCCCCCGTTGAATCACATCCCACACAGGCGAAGAACAGGCAGGAACCCTCCCCCAGAACATGCCTATTCCTATCATATCGCACGGGGTCGCAGAAGGCATCTCAGCAATCCCTCATGTCTTCACCGTGCTCAAAGTGGCCGCGGTCGTCGCCGTGGTGGCGCTGCTCAAGTACTTTTTCGGTGGAGCTCGCAATAGATCAGAGCGGCTGATGCATTCGAAAGTGGTCATGGTGACGGTACATCTATCTTCCCCCCTTTCAATTGAAAAAAAAAAGAATTTAAAAAAAGGGAATAAACAAGCTGATACACTTCGGTGCAGGGCGGAACATCAGGCATCGGCGCCGCAGTCGTCCACGACCTGGCCTCCCGCGGAGCCCAGATCATCCTGCTCACACAGCACGCACCCACCGACGTATTCCTCGTCGACTACATCGAAGACCTGCGGCAGTCGACCAACAACGAACTCATCTACGCCGAGCAAGTCGATCTCACCTCGCTACACTCAATCCGCACATTCGCCACGAAATGGGTCGACAATGCCCCTCCGCGACGACTGGACATGATAATCCTGTGCGCAAACACGCTGAAACCTTCGAAATACAGCCCAGTGAAAATCACGCCGGATGGTCTGGATGAGGAGTGGCAGGTCAATTATCTGGCGACCTTCCATCTGCTGAGTATCCTGAGTCCGGCGATCAGAGCGCAGCCGCCGGATAGAGATGTGCGGATTATCTTTAGTACATGTTCGAGTTATATTGGGGGCACGATTGATCTTGAGCGGACAGAGGGGTCATCATTGTCCAATGTCAAGGGATCCACAAAAAGGAAAGCCGGCAGCAAGCAAAACAACAAGAAACAAAGCCCGTCTAGCTTATACGGCATGACCAAGCTGTCCCTCATGGTCTTTGCCCAGGCATTCCAAAAGCATCTCTCAGCTTACAAACGGCCGGACCAGCAGCCCATGAACGCTCGCGTGCTCGTGGTCGATCCGGGGTTCAGTCGCACACCGGGCACGCGCCGTTGGATCACCGGAGGCTCTCTCTGGGGTCTTTTCTTATATCTAATCACATGGCCATTCTGGTGGCTAGTACTCAAATCCCCTCAACAGGGAGCCCAAACGTTCTTATATGCTGCCATGGAGGCAAAATTCGGCCGACTCGAAGCCGCCGGTGGATGGCTCCTCAAGGAATGCCGCGAAATCGACTATCTGCGCAACGAGGTCAAGGATGAGCAAGTGGCCAAGCAGCTTTGGGAGTTTAGCGAGCGACAGATTCAAGAAAAGGAGAAAGAAGCTGCCACGAAACGGGCTTTAGCTAAGAAGGAAAAGGAAGAGGCAGAAAAGGAAACAGACACGACAAAGAAGACCCAGAATGAAACCAAGGCAAACACTACAACTGCTACTGCTGCTGCCTCTAAAAATTCATCAGCTACCCCATCCTCGGGCAAAACGCAAACAGCTGGCTCAAGGAGGAACAGAAAAGCGAATAACAAGTAAGAAAAAGTGGGAATCGGCGTTTGGCGTGCATTACAATCATATTATGATATAAATCCACATTATATTAGCGGCATTTTAACCGGCATAGAATCAAGGAACGGATTATTTAATTTTGTTTGAAAGTTTCAATATTCAAGGTCATTCATTCTATTTAAGAAAATATCTTTTTCTGCAGCATTAATCCGTTTGCACTGTATATTAAATCGGTATTTACAGTACTTTTCTCACATGTTGAAAAGATCACCGGGTTCGTTAAGCAAACCCCCTTTACTTCTTCAAAGCCGCAAGCAGCTCAGCAGGGGGCTGCTGGCGGTATCCCTGCGGGTTGTTCTTGGTCCAGCGCCAAAGATCCTCACAGGCCTGCTCGAGGGTACGCTCAGTCTTCCAGCCAAGCTCCTTGCCGGCGCGGGTTGGGTTCGAGGTGAGATCCAGCACATCACCAGCGCGGCGGGGAGCAACCTCATAAGGCAAGTCGCGGCCGACGGCGGTAGAGAAGGCCTTGATCATTTCGTACACAGTACTTCCGCGGCCAGTTCCCAGGTTCCAGGCGCGAACACCGGGGTGGTTGGCACGCAAGTAGTTGAGGGCGCGCAGGTGACCGTTGGACAAGTCGAGAATGTGAATGTAGTCGCGGATGGCAGTGCCATCGCGAGAGGCGTAGTCTGAAGTTAAAGAGAGTCAGCACCTGATCTTTGTAGAGCTGGAAAATGGTGTTGTCTTACCGTCACCAAAGACCAAAAGCTTCTCGCGCTTGCCAGTAGCGACCTGGGCCAAAAGAGGAAGCAAGTTGTAGGGGACGCCCTGAGGGTCTTCACCCATGATACCACTTGGGTGAGCACCGGCCGGGTTGAAGTAGCGGAGCAAGGCACCGTTCCACTTCTCAGCTTCGGCAGGGTTGCCGGCCTTGATGGCGTTGTTTCGCTGGGCGTTGATAAAATCCGTGATGGCAGTCTCAACTGCAAACTTGGTGTTTCCGTACGGGTTGGTTGGGCCAAGAGGGCACTCCTCTGGGATAGGGATCATGTTCGGGACACGAGTGGCATCGCCGTACACGGTGGCCGAGCTCGAGAAGACGATGTTGTAGACATTGTGCTTCTGCATAGAACGGAGCAGGTTGATCGAGCCATAGACGTTGACGTGGTAGTAGTCGAGGGGCTTCTCACCCGACTCACCGACCGCCTGTCAGAGGAAACGCTTGTCAGCACGACGATGCAGAATGAAAACTTGTCAAGGGAAGTTCACCTTTAGGGCAGCAAAGTGGATGACGCTGTCAATGTCGGGGTGCTCAGTAAACACCTTGTCGAAGGCTGTAGGGTCGGTGATGTCGACCTGGACAAAGTCGGGCTTCTTGCCCGAGATCAATTCAATGCGGTTGATGACCTCTGCAGACGAGTTGTACAGGTTGTCGGCAATGACGACCTTGTAGTCAGCCTCCAAGAGAGCGAGGGCCGTGAAGGAGCCAATGTAGCCCGTTCCTCTGTGGTTGTTTTGTGTCCGGATTAGCTTGCTGGGGGCGAACGCGTTGTGTTGAGAAAGTGTGTCGACTCACCCCGTGACGAGAACAGAGCCAACAACCATTTTCGCAATTGAACTGATGTGAAGTCTTCCTTGTAAGGCAAAAAAATAAACTGGGGAGAAGCAGTGTGGGAGAGAAGCAGTTCTGGGAGAGACACGATCGCGGGATGGCGGGGCATTTCCCTATATCACGGCGGGGCGAGAAATATCGGTGAAGCTAGCCTTCCGCGGGCCCAGGGGCAGCCCGGCGGGTCGTGCGAAATGACCACGAGCTCTGAGCACGGCATTCTGCTTGCAGATCTTGTCTCAACGCCGATTGATCCCGAGCGCAGGCGAGTGAATCCGGTCAGGATTGACGCCATCTATTTTTAATGGCAAATTATTACATGGGAAACGATTGCTCCGATGTATTATTGTCTGGCATCCGATAGAAGGCAACATGAGTAAGAAAAGCAAACTTCAAACTTCCCTGTGGCTGCTTTGGATCCGAGTATAAAAAGACCTCTTAATGATGATCAATAAAGAGAAACGGCACTATGCAAATTAAGGGTCGCACCAACTGCACACGTGTACCTTTTAGTTGCATCGGACTTGGTGTGCCACTTATTATGGAATTGCTGGCAAAAGGAGTACGTACCTGCAATATCATCCTCCTCTTTGTGATCACTGATATCACGGCTCCAGAACAGATTCACCATGACTCCGGGTCTTTATGACGGTTTGCATTTCCTGCATCTCGATCTCCTCGGTATTTGGTTGATTGTGTGCAGTATTCGCTAGCCACCCGGCTGTTGATATGAATAAAAACCAGCCTATGTCCATGCTCAACAGTGACTCGGTTCCTTAACCTGGTCACCTGGAGATGTTGTGCAGAAAACGCTTGCTCGCAGACTAATTAAATTGGTTGTTGTATTGAGAAGCCGGAGGCGCTTCAAAGTAGGGACCATCCCCGAAACCCAGGGACAGCGGCAGGGCTCGGACAATATTGGCATATAATATTATCGACTTTTCTTCGGAAGAGAGGAAGCATCTAGGTGTTGCAAACCTGAGTGCTTAGATAGAATATTGCCCAATGCGCGCCACCCGCTTGGTCATTCGCTGGTGCAGGTGCTTGTTTACTTAGAACCATCATGATTGTTCCTCGGATAGATCTGTTTGAGGAAACTCAGATTTTTAAGAACCTTATGTATAGGCTTAAAGATCTGGACCACTTTGCCTAGGTGCATCCAAAAGAGATCATCCTCGGCGCTTCGCTCATCCCAATCTTGAGCCATAATAAAGGGTTAACTGTTTCACCATCATGTATCTGGCCCTAGCGTGCTATTCTCTCCTGTCAAAATAACATAAACCTATTTCTCATTCACAATATTTCTTCTATCCTGATTGACCTTACATTTTCCAAGCTTGTTGACACAAAATCCACGTGATGCTCACTTTTGTGACCAAGTTGTTGATCCGTTTGACACATTCAAATTTAATGACCCAAGGTCTAGTGGCATTGCTCCAAGCTAATATATCTGTCACACTCCACGCGCTTAGTTTCAAACTCACATTTGGGTTGGTTAGTGAGCTGCCGGTTGACACATCCGGAAACCGGATAACCCTAACGTTGACCTATCAGCTACGCCGTCACAAGTTGGTCACTCGAGCTTGCACTCGAAAATAAAATAATTCAAACCTTAATCCCCTGGTCCAAAGTACCCATGTGAGGAAATCTATGTCCGCAGAGCATTCTTTGACCACAGGAAAATCAACGGAGTAGGGCTTTCCGGTGTATAAGCTGTCCGTCATTAGTATTTTATGACAATGCAACTGTTTTACTGCTCACTAGATACAGATATAAACGAATGCAGGACTTGAGTAGAAGAAAAAGAAACGCAAACCGAGGCCTATCCTTGAACTATCTCGTTACTTGCCTAAGGAAAGGTTAAACAGGCGGGGGATATTCAAAAGCGCAGAGGTTCTCCGCGCTAGTAGTTTTGGTAGCTGTCAACAGTTACTCGATGTGGGATGGTTAGTCTAACGAACGTGCATCAGACAACTTGGTACGCAAATCATGATCGTCTCGACCGCTCCCAGATGCGGCTTTTGATCGTTGATCACATCGTGCTGCGAGACCAAAAATTCGGCCGGACTTCCCTGTCAATAAGGTATTCATTTTTATTAGTTTATCTTAAACAAGACACTATCGATGCACAGAAAAAAGCCGTTTCAGATTTTTCTAATAAGTGATTGTTACATGTGACCCGACATCATAAGAACTGGGCCGGAACGGAGAGATCGATGATCACAAAAAACCCCATCCCAGTCCACCATAATCTCCTATCCTTTCAATGTTGTTCTATGTAGAACACATCCACAGAGAACTCCACGCAACAGTTAAAAGCCTAGCGCTGACTGTTGACGGAGAATATTTACTCCTCCCCACATGGCCAAACGCGAGCAGGCCAAACGAAATATGGATCAACTTGCTGCACAGCTTGCCGACCTCCAATATACGGTAAAAATACTTTCAGATCAGGTGCAGGAAATGCATGAACAGCTTCGCAACAGACATGATGCGCGTTGCTCACGGTATTGTCACTTGCCAATGCCCACTAGTGTGCAAGCATCGCCCTCGCTGGATGACAACAATGATAGCAGCAGCAACGTCGACACTGACGAAGATCTGGAGCGATCAACGGGAAAGGAGACATTGATGGGAAAGAGAACAACGAAACGAAGCCTACACTCTGCATACTGCCCTTCGAATTTAATCAAATGCTTTTGTGGTGTGGAGCACCGAGTCAACTCAGAATGTTTGGAGTACTCTGTATTTACAATCTTGTTTAATACACACAAAAGCCTCGCTGAAGGTAAAGACCTCCCAATTACGGCATGGATACCGCGCACACCACCCTTGATATCAATATTTTACTTGACTATCAGCACAAACCCGGTAATGCGTATACTGGGGTCCCTTTTCCGCCAAGTTCACCCGACCAAAGCCTCAACATTTCTTGCTTGCTATTTATTGATGTACAGATACCTAAGAGTATGTTGATTCTTTATTAATTTGACAGAACTAATCTAAAATTAAAATAGTGGCGCCTATACCCGGACGAGGAAACTTTTCGCGACGTTCCGAAATGGATGCGCGAAACAGAGATCCAGAGAAGCGTTCCTCACCCCGTTTGCGTTGACTTTATTCCCTGGCCTAAAGTCCGTGACAATCTCCTCTTGCGTCGATATACGAACCCGCGACATTCAGTCTCGCTTTTTATCCGCTCAATTCGGTTTCGGTGGCCGAACAACAAAGTCTTCGACACTATTTCTGCACGTGGGGAGCTGCTCCTCGACCCCATGTTCGAGAGAGCCATCTATCAGTATGGAAACTGGCAAATTTCCAAGGAATGGACAGAGATGTTTCCGTCATTGAGAGACCATGTTAACACAGAAGACGATGATGGCGATTAAGGTCACTATTTAGATTAAAGATATATCAATTGACATCTATTCTATGTGTCAACCGGTGCAAATATCACTGATATTGTATAATAATGTGAGCTCCACTGCACAATTAGGTCCCGAGGTAGCTCTCAAAGTAATGTCAGCTCCTCTCTGCGATTTGGTGCAAACACGTCTTTCCATTCATCCCACATATGTTCTAATTCCCGCATATATCTCTCATGTACCTCGTCAATATCCCTTGCATCAATGTTATCCTGTTGTTCCTTCAATGACTCAATCGGTCTCCCTATAACCACATTGATCGGTCGACGGTGGGGCATAATTCCAAGGTCAAATCTAAACGGACCTCTTGTATAAAAAAACGGAATAGTAAATCCAAAAACTTTTTTAAACAACAACTGCACTTTCAGCAGTAATGGTCTTGTATGCAGGTCAATGGCATCATAAACATCGTTCTCACCAAATACCAATACAGGCACAATATCCGCGCCTGTACGAATGGCCAATCTGATAAACCCCTTTCGGTTTTTGATGACTGTACGGAGCGTTCCCGGGATAGCTTCGAGCGATTCCTTCGCACCTCCAACAACAATAGCAACAGCCTGTCCTCTATTTCTATCCTCACTTTTGCGTTTTGTGAGAATTTCTTCGATTGACTCCCGTGACGCGCTACCAAATCCCATAGCAAGCAGGTAGTCTCGGAAAACTGGAATTCGAAAGTTTGAATCAAGAGTGAGAAGCGTAGCCTCAATTCCAGGAAACAATTCACCGAAGCCAAGAGCGTCTGTTGCAAACGTTGTAAAGACACCATACGAGAGGACGCCGTGAGGATGGCAGCCAAAAATGTATTTCTTGGTGGGCGGTAATTTTGTAGAGCGGTACAGTCGGATTGGAAAGTAGGATATCAGCAACCTCCATATAAAATTTGATCGCAATCGCCTCATGCGGGGTCTTTTTGGGATAATGTAGGAAAAGAAAACAGATACAGCCAGTGGAATAATCGTTGACAAAGGCCGTAGGATGGCGCAAGGTAAGAGTATAAATATTGCGAGGAATACTGGGTATATCGTGATAATATGATAGAATACGGCCAAGCACTGAAAGAAATCCTGGAATATAAGGGTCCAAAGATCGTGTTTTGCTCTTGAATTATGTCAGTTTCAGGGGAACATGAGGCCACTGGTTGAGAATTCTTACTTTGCATCCTGACATGGATAACTTTTGGAGGACATGACTGTTTTTCCGCTACTATCCCCCGTTGATTGTGCTGACGCCTCGAGGCGATACAAGTTGCGTGTCAATGGATCAAAGCCAACTAAGCTTGTGGCTTTTTTACAAGTTATCACTGGTTGTTCAGCGGTATTTCTCACAGATTCATGAGTGTACTCCTTAAGCCCTTGCTTGAAGCGAGGCAGAGAAGTGTTCCCAAGAAGCCCCATCGTGGTTTAATGACCAAAGTAAATTAAAATCTTTCTTGTCAAAATGAAAAATTAAAATTTGCAGAGAAAAGACTGATTCATTAAGAATAACTATCCAGGGCTGTGTATCAATTGATGGTATTTAATCCGCGTAGTCTGTCACTCAGCCTTCTTAGCCTAGGAACATAAAACTAGCCATCGGAGATATAATCATGTATATTGGGCAATTGATTCCGAGGCATAGCCGGCTATTTTCCATGTGAAGCGTTAGTGATGAAGATTATTTTTATTTTCGTGCTTATTGTTGGTCGAAGTTATATCTCTCAACGTAAGGGTTATTAGGTATGGAGGGCTAATAACAATATAATACAAGCCGATAGGTGCTCTTTTCTAGGATTCCGTATTTAGTTATATAATAAATGGCGTGATACATTACTGTAGAGGACAAAAATGCGTATACCCATGTATACAAATCTCGCTTTAGATATGATAATTCTTTCACCTCAATTGATAATATTTACCTCCTGATTTGTCATTGTTTTATCTTTAACATCTTATCAATATTATAGCGGCTTAATATTAAGCCCCCGAGCCATACAAATCCTGATCGTTTCAATGTTTTGGATAATGTGTACATGGAGATTCTTGATGCTAGGGTTAGGGTTAGGGTTACAGCGTGATATGCTTGTAATTTAAAGTTTCCACTAGTGACCTGACTAATCGGTCTTGGCAACGTGCGCACATGTCCACCACCAGATTTCGTGTAGCCAATCCAATGTTATTAGTAATTACTATATGAGAGAGTACTCTAGAGTAGAGAGCATCCACTATCCTCAATATCCTCTTCTCTTGGTGCAACGGCCTAGTGAGCGATTCTTTCGTGGACGAGGTCGTGACACATAAACCTCTGCAATAATATCTCTTGAATCCTAGCATTTCAATCTTGTGTTTATTATTAGAAATGAGAACAAGATGGTTCGGCCGAGGTTGCATCACTCTCCGTCAATTCTAAGAACAGCTGGAAGAGTGGAGTTCTTGGCTACTGTGCCAGACAATGCCTTGGCGGAGCAGGGCTAGAACTTTAAATTCAATAGTGATATTTTCGTGAAAACAACGATAAACCAAACCTTGGAAGTGGCTGTCAGGTTTCTAGCCACGCTCCCCTACTTCATATGCAGAGGGTCTCGGGTTTGCGGCACGGAGAACGGCTCAGCAATGAAGAAACAGATCTTGTGGGTAGGCTACTCCGAGAAAACTAAGCGTGGGAAAGAAAGAAAAGGAGGGGAAGAGGTTATACAGCAAGCTAGTCCTAATTAGGAACTGCTGTTGATTTCTAGCCGATGCACCATGGCCGTCACAGGCACAGGCATGTTCAAAGGAGGTGCCGGCGAAACCCACAGGCCCTAGATGGATTCACAAACCTAAGCAACGCTATCGGTGATCCTATGTCAAAGGAGGGGAAGACACAGACCCCTAATTTCTAGGTCAGCCTATCCTTTCTAGATAAGCTCTTGTAAGCATGGATACCGTCTGGCTCTTGGCTAATGCGGGGGACACAGACATGAGTTGGTTTCTTTGGGATTTACTCATTTCAGGTTGTGCCATTTTAAGGAATGCTAGCCTTGGTCAGTGACATCCTGGCACGTTAGTTCTGTCAGCTGTACAGAGTACAGAGTAGTGATCAGCCACTATTTGGGTTCGGAATACTCCGTAGGTCCATGTCAATCTCAAGCAACCGACGATCCCCAAGCATTATTACATCTACTAAGAATTAGTGAAATAGAGTTTATTAACTCTAGTCAGGGATCGACGAGTTCGTTGTACGTAATAATATATCAATTAACGTATTACACGGGCATTTGGATCACACGGGTATTTGGATCACCCCACCAAATTTCTTCAACTTTTCAACCAACCACTTACTTCAAAACCTCATTTTCATCCAATAATAGTCAAAAATCATGCAAAAAAAAAGCCCAGATTATGAAGGGCGTATTTCTCTTGCTATTGACGCGTTAAAAAATCAAAAAATCACGAGTTTTTGCAAAGCAGCACGCCTTTATGATGTGCCGTTCTCAACTCTTCGCAATCGACTTAACAGTCATATTGAGATGTCAACTACAGACTTAAAACATTGAAAATTGATCCCTACTAAGGAATAATCGCTTCATAAATGGATTCTCTCTATGGAATCACGAGGATATCCTGTCTGGCCCCAAATGCTTCATATTATAGCTAATATTCTACTTTTAAAATAAGGAAACACTACTACGCCAATTACTATTAGTATAAATTAGATAAACAGCTTTTTAAAACGTCAAACTGATCTCAAAACGCGATTTGCACATTGATTAATCTATTCTTAAGCCAAATGCGAAGATCCAAAGCTTATATAAGAATATTTTAATACTTTTTAATACATCCAAAGCAAGTACAATATTGCAGATAAAGATATTTATAACTTTAATGAGACTGGGTTTACTTTAGAGATCATTACTACAACAAAAGTTATATATAGCCATGATCGCTCAGGTAAACCAAGCCTTATTTAATCTGGAAATCGCGAATAAGTTACTACAGTAAAGTGTATAAGTACTCAAGGCTTCATTTTATCTCTATTAATTATATTTAAATCTGGTACTAAACAGACCGATTGATATACACACCCTAGCTTACCACTTAATTAATCAATTACACAATTACCAAATAGCTGGACTTCAGATGAAATTAGTTTACTTTAGCTTCAGAATGTATTCGATAAATTAACAAAGCCTTATACAGTTAGAAGATACTGATTATTGATATTAGATAGCCACAGCAACCATTTAATATCTGAATGGGATCAATACTATTATAATAATAATATTATTTCTGTATGCATGCCTTTACACTCTTCACACCTATTATAACCACTTAATGTAGGTATTTTTACTGTTCTCAAGCGCTATTTTGGACGTACAGTTGAAGATTAGATACGCTACAATATTAATCATATTAATAAATATGATTTTCTTACTATACTGCTAGGAATACGCTCAGAGGTCTATTCTATAGGAAATATTATAGGCGGCTTCTCTCATATAGGCATTTTACCATTTAATCCTGAAGTTATTCTATCTCAATTACAAATTATTGTGCGGACTCTTACTCCAGAGGCCTTAAGATTAGGCACCTCATCAATAAGCAATGCTTCACTTATAACACCTTATAATATTCAGACTTTACAACACCAGACTGAGTTAATAAAGTGACTCTTGAAGCGATATACAGTAAGCCCTTCTTTGCCCACAAATCATACTTTAGATCAGTTGATAAAGGGCTGCTTAATGACAATGTACTCTGCGGCAATTTTAGCAAAGAAGAACCATAATTTACGGATAGCAAATGAACATATAAGCAAGAAGTGTAAAAGAAGGTTAAAGGCACTTTATAATAAAGGTATTTTGACTGTTTCTGAAGGCTAAAAGCTTGCTGCAGCACTTTAAGAAGATAATTTATCTAACCAACTGACTACTCCGGCCAAGGGTTCTCAGCCTTGTAGGTATGCACTATCTAAGTGTACAAATTGCGGACAAATAGGATATAAGCGCACGTCATGTTTGAATAATTCTATATAGAAATATATACAATTTTCTATAATTGATTATGAATCCGGGTTGCTTCAATATGTGAAGTGGCGGGTGGGTGATCCAAATACCCGTGTGATCCAAATGCCCGTGTAATACGTTAATGTTTTAGCGTATAGGGGAAAATGATTACCGGCTCGATGTTATTGGATAATGAGAGATAGAATAGCTCCTTACCAACATTAACCATTGCGATATCCTGCAACTGACATATTCAGCACAGACTTTTCACCACCAAGGCATTCATCTTATTGGACCTCTGGATGTTTTGTTTAATCTTTGCCCCAGGCAGCAATGCTGCATGTGGTCCATGTGACCTCCCTCGGTGGGTATCTTATGCATAGCATACCATACATTTGTTATTCTTAAATTTTGATCACTCATTCACATGGACTAGTGCATGAGATTTGTTTCTGGAAGCGGCCGTATAGACTAGATGGACATTTCTGCGCCCCTCCTAAAAAAAATGCTCCAACGGTCATCTACCAGCTCAGAGCCTTTACTTCCCTTTCTCTCACTCACGTCCGGTTGACTCAGACTGAATGGCTGGTAAAAAAATAAACCATTATCTCAATTATAGAAATAAAGGAATGAATAATTGTTATACAACTGACGCTAAGCTCAATGTTGCTATATAGATGATAGTACCTACAAAACCAAAAATAAACAAATAAACTAATCGCTAGTGGATTCAAGTCCATTAACATTTGTTTCTTCACCTCAACTTCGATATTCCTTGTTCTCAAATTATAGCGGGAAACGCTTATAGTTTTACCATCAGCAAGTGAACCATTTTAAGAAACGATACATAGAAGATGACTTGCATACAAAAGACTCCAAGGAGCTAGAGAGGTAGATAGCACTCCAAACCTACGTCTGGTACGCAGCAAGTGCAGTGGTAAACGCATTGTCGATACCGCTGATGATGGCCGGAGCAATGGCTTGTTCAAGTGCATCAAGTTTTGGTACAATAACTGATCCCAGTTTGTCGGTATCCTTTTTCAATTGCTTCAAACAAGCTAGCACAATTGGCCCCAAGCCGCCGAACGCCGTATTTTTGCTGGCGACATCACCAAGTGTTTGGTTGATTTTTGGCTCAAGAGCAAGAAGGCTAATCCCGACTTCAAGAGAACCGACGGTGCCAAATGGAGGAGATGCGTTCACGTCTTGGATGGTCTGGAGGATCTTCTTGTCGAGAATAAGAGCGTCCTCCTCCACTTGCAGGGCAAAACCTAATCCAGGGGTGCCGAGTACTACGCCTTGTACATCAGCGTCGAGGGTGGTGAGAAGAGCGCTGATATTGCCAACGTCATAGTTGACGGTTTGGTAGTCAGCAGCTACACCAAGTGCAAGTGTAGATGCAAGAGAGAGAGTGGCAAGTGTAATTCTCATGACTGCAACGAGATGGAAATTTGAAGTAAGCGAATGTGCAAGATTGAGAAGCGGCAACAATGAACGGGGTATATGCGCAAGTTAAGCAGACTTGGATGAAGGTGCAATATTGTAATGTGGCATGTTATTATCAATAATCAGAAGGTGGCTGAGCCAATTTGTTCCTTGCCCCCTATGGTAGCGTATACGGGTTAATCCTGTCTTCAATCCCAAAAATAAGCCGAAGCCTAGGTGCAGATTAGTGTTAAGTAGTGAGTTTTGACTCTCCCATATTAGTATATGCCTCGGCTCAGATAAATCCATCTGAGCTTCGCATGGCAGAGCAGGTTTGATTAAGGCTAGTAACATTAATTAATAACAGACTTCATAGCATATCTACATGTGTCAGCCCGACCTCGTCAAACGAAAAGCTACCTACCGCGTCTCTCCTCTGGCCCTCTTGTTGTAGCCACTTTTCTATTGCTCAAGTTTGCAAATACAAGAAAAAAACAAAATGCTCGCATCTTTCTCCAATGTCGCGGTGGCTATTCTCCTGCTCACGGAGCGTTGTCTCGCGCAGTCTCCTGGTACGTCTTTCTGTAGCATTCGAAGGTTAATTTGAAGGCGTGTCTTTTTGACAAAATTCAGTCTCGTCGGATGTGTGGAGTAAAATCGTTCGCTACACGGATTTTGCTTCTGCAGCGTATGGTGACAGCTGCGAAACTCCCCCATTTGGGTCAGTCGCTGTCCAGTACTTCAACGATGCTTACAGTGACACCCACGCCACCCTGTTCCGTGATGACACCGCAAAGGAGGTTATCATTTCATTTAGAGGAACTGCAACCCCAAAGAACCTTGCAACCGATCTCGAATTTGATCTAGTTCCCTTGACAGCCGCTGGTACCCAATGTTCTAACTGCCAGGTCAGTTCACTTGAGGCAGCGTCGACCAACAAGGAACGGTGCTGACTGTGAAATAGGTCCATAAAGGTTTTCAGGTATCCTTCGAGACACTTTCAGACTCAGTAACATCTGCCATCAAGTCCGAGCTTGGGCAACATTCAGGTTACAAGTTGACTGTTACCGGCCATTCCCTCGGAGGAGGAATCGCCGCAATAGCCACATCATCATTCATCGCGCAGGGACTCGAAGTGGCGAATACATTCACCTTTGGAGAGCCGCGAAATGGTGACCAAAGCTGGGTCCAGTATATCAGCGGCCAGATTCCAGATGCAAATTACTATAGGGTGACGCATGCAAATGACGGAGTACCCCAGATTCCTCCACAAGACTTAGGCTACTACCAGCATGGGATCGAGTATTGGGAAAGCAAGCTTCAGAACAATTCGGCTTCAACCACTTACAACTGTGGCACAAAGTCAACAGTAAGTATTCCTCCCCATATAATTCAGCGAAAGCATCTTTTAATATCTGGGTAGAGCTGCAATGCAGGTCAGAGCTTCGGAAGCCAGCCGATTAATGGAGCGCATATTACTTACACCAATACTATTATTGGAAGCTCCCTGCACATTCCAGCCTGCGGCGCAACCGATTAAAGTATTATATGTACATGCATATAGTTGACGATAGTTTGAATTTAGCACCAAACGTGGATGAGATATAGGAGCCCTTGTATCAAGATTAATAACTTCAAAATTCATGCTTTATTTACAGAGGTCCTCTCGATAACCCTAAATTTAATGTGATATAAATTGACGCAAATACAGAAGAAGATAGAACCCCTACAGTAGCTCTGGTACTTGAAGACTTTTACCCTTCGACCGTAGTACATATGTGGTAATGTGATGAAAACTTGTCTTTTGTCTTACCTGTGAATTACAATCACATGTACATCAAGACTAATATAAGGAATTATAATCGGGTTCGTATCTTCTGTTCGGTACTAGCGGCTGGCTCAAAATAAAAGGAGTCCATATGATCTTCCTGGATCTGCGACTTGTACGGAAACTGACCAACTCATTATCATATTTAAGCTTCATCTAGAGTCCTTGTATAGCTAAGTTAGCCGATGAGCCTAGCAAAACTTTCAGCTTGCAGTTAATCGACGGGGGAGTTGGACTGAATTTTGGGTCTCGTGATGCATCCCAAGTAGCGTTAGCTCACTATCCGACCCCTGTACTTCAACAGCCAACAGACTAAAAGTGCCAACCACAAATTCATTCCTTTTGACTTCTCACATGGACATTTTTAAAGTCAACCTAGGCTTGTCTCTGGGTACAAGACATTGCAAGTCATGGTTTCTGCCTCAAGACATCCACTAAGGACTTTCATTAAAGTACGTTGTTATTCAACCATTCCTCGCTTCATACTGGATTCTTCTCCTTAGGGATCTATTCTTCTTATCACTCTACTTCGAGCGGGTTCAATAAAGAACTCAAGTGCTTTCTAACCCATTTATTAAACTTGAAGCTTAAGATGTTCTTCAGGACCCTGCTCTTTGGTCTCTTTGTTTCTCCCCTGGCTCAATGCTCAGTCATTAAGCGTGACGAGGCTGGCATTGTTGCCAGCCTAAATGCGATATCAAGTCAGCTTGCGACCATGAATTCCACGCTGGACACTTTCCCTGGTGGCGCTGGTAACACAATTGTTGCTTTGCAAGTTCAGGGAGAGGCTCAAACACTCCTTGATACCATCAACAACGGCACGAAGATTGCAAATCAAACGGGTCCATTGAGCTTGAACGAGTCTGCCCTCGTGGTAGATGCTGTTCTCACCCTCCAACCTAACATCTACGGTGTACTGAATCATATCATTGCTGCAAAACCCGATTTCGACACAGCCGTTCTTGGTGTCGCTTCCGCTGCCATTCTGGTTAAGTCGGACCTGACAAATTTAAAGAACTCAACCGATCAGCTCTTCTCTGCTACAATACCGAAACTAGTTACGGATATTCAAAACTTGGCTCCTCTTGTCCAGGCTCTTGTTGACCTCTACTTCGCCAAAGAAATCAATACCTACTCCTGACCGAGATGTAAATTATCAACCAATACGGGGTTCTTGGAATTTCAAAGACTATTCAGTACTCGATTTTTTCAAATGTTTAGTGGGGACCCTCAAGTGCAATTTTCATTCCTGTGTCCTTAGTCCTGCTGTTAATTTGATGTCTACATGATACTGGAGGATAAAAAATGGAAAAGACCACATCATGGTCGTATTAAAACCAAATAATATTCTCGGAACCCCTGCTCCGCGTAGATAGCTCTATATAAAAAATCTCTACGATGACTTGACTCTCTAGACGCATACCTCTGAAATCCGGCCGATTCTTCGAATGATTGACGGTGCCGGACGGCAACAGATGATTCGATAACGTTCGAATCAGACGGTCCTTGGGTCGCAGGACATGCTACCAACTTGTGAGGAATAGTGTAGGAGTAAAAGCTTCCTTCTTTCTATCATGCTTTCGGAGTACGATACAATGACCATGTCATGTGACGTACATGCGTGGAGATGTAAATACATGGGCTGTGCAACGAAGCGCCCACGAAAGAAAGGAGGCAGTGTCCACACTGCGTAGCTTCAAAAAACAAATGTAAACCACCTAATAAGAAAAGAGAGAAGCGTACTCGCTGCGTACAAGGTCATAATAGCAGGGCCCAGAAGGACAAACAACAACTCCCGCCAGCAACATTCCCGACAGTCGACACAAAGAAACCATCTCAATGCTGAGATCACAAAACCGGAGGGAAGGGGGGGGGAGGGGTCATTCGACTCAGCTAGCCGCCTCATATGGTAGTTGCAGAACAAAAGGGATGTGGCCTTCTTGGTAGATTGTGCTATGTGGTGTATTTTTGACGATAATTTCCTGAATAGCTTAATGGCCGCCAATTCTTGGGCTGGTTTCTTATGGCTGTACGGCTGCAAAAAATTAAGGTCGCGAATTTCATCCAGTGACAGAATCCGCTCGCATTCGCAGTCATTTGAGCGGTTTTTCTTATTGCGTTTCTTAGGGCCACTAGTTCGTTATCGATGTCTGCGGTTATCTGGTCTTCCTCGTCACTGGTGTTGTTTTGATCGTCGTTCTGTCGATCGTCCTGGTCTTCTCCTTCCTCAACGGTCTGGTCCTCTTCGCCCTCAAACTCGCCTCGCTTCCCCTTTTTTGCGGTGGCCTTCATTAGCTCCTTATCTTCACGACCTGCAGGCTCTTGATCATCGGTTTGTTGGGCATTCAAGAGTATAGGCCCGACTGCGGGCTGGTCGACTGCAGACTGGCTCTAAGGAGCTCAGGAAGGTGTATTTCTGATTTCCGTTGCCAGCAACGGCAACTGATAGTATAGCTGATGCTATGGATTAGAAAGTACTGATCTACCCCATGATATAGAATCAATCTCCAAAGTGGAACTTTTCGTTTCCTTCGATAGAGGGAATACCTTTCTGTCCAGTAACGTATGATGGCAGAAGTTTCTAGGCAGATACAGAACCAAGAGACGCTCCGCAAGCCTTTGGGCCGTTCAGCTTGACTTTGAGGAAGCCGCTTGTGTTCAACGGGAAGCAATGTCAGGTTAAGCAAGTAGAAAATCTTCTGCATCTCTAGAACTTGCTGCGATAAACCATACTGATGGCTGATTACTGCATGGTGAAAGGCTTTTTTTGAGTTCTTCTTCGTTGAGAGGTGATGATCGTGTATCTTTGCCTCAGTTAAAGCAACCCCGCCTTTCTGTGTGCATGTGGGATGTCATTTTTTAGTTATTCTTCTGCCAAAGTGTATGCCGGGATTGAGCGAAAGGTAAATCATCACTTTTCCCAAAATCTGTATTAAGACGGGGCACCCGTGAGCTCCCTCCTCGTCGACATTTTTTGCTAGTATCGTCACTTGTGTCTACCGAAAGTGTTACTGTGGCCTGGAGCAGCGATCGGGAGAAGAGACGTCATCAGTGGAAATGGCTCTTTATCCACTTTGAAACCAGATTCTAGTTCTTCTTCACTGAGTTCATGGATAGTCTTTCTCAAGACCAATCCGTTTAGGTTTTCTCTTGCCTCAAACGCAGAAGATGGAATAAAGAATTCCGACGAATTGGTGAAGGGATCCGATATGGTGACGAAGAGAAAGGAAAAAACTCAGAATAAAAATATAGAGGAACCCATATTGAAAAGTAAACAAACACATTAACCGCGATTCTTTAGTTCCAACCCATGGTTCAACCTTCACTTTCACCGAAATTTTCTTCAGCCGGTGGGAGAGCCTGGACGTTTCTGAATCTTGGCCGTTCTCGAGGCAGCACCGCGGGAAACACGAGAGGGAGTAGTAGCCGTGGCGGCACACCAGGCAGCCTCCAGCCTGGCAGCCTTTAGCTGGGACTTAAGGCGGCGGATGCGCTGCATCTCCGGATTCTCTGCAGGAGAAGAAACACGAGAAGGAGTATCGCGCGATGCTCTGGAAGCAGGCCTTGCAACACGTTTCTGGGGTGACATCTGAGGAGAAGCGCTGGTCCCCTGATGTAAAGGAGTAGAGACCTTCGGGACTGTTGACTCCTGTAGATACCCGCAGATTTGCAATGCTCTCATCTGCCTGATACTGGGGGGAGGGGAGGCTCGTGGCGCATGATGGGCCCTTCTACGAAGGACACAGCCTCTGCAGGAAACGCAGGTTTTGGATAGTACTCTCTGGAGAACAGGTAAGGGTCATCGTCCAAGTGACCACATGGCCCCCATGGGATTCTATTGAGATCGTAGCTGTGTCTGTGCAAGAGCGACCAACCAGTGTCGGTCTTGTAACGAGCCCAGAAGTCAATAGGGCCACTTACTGGCGAAGCAGCGCCCGCATGACAGAGGTCGACTTATTTCGCGATTTGGTCTAGTACTAAGCAGGCCAGAATATATTTAGCCATCTTGAGGTTCTTATTGTCGAACGAGTCGAACAGGTATATCAGGTCAGCGGCTTAGTATCAAGATTAGGCTTGGGAATAACCCCAACTAGAGGCTTGAACCTGATAAAATACAGAATTTGTGTGTGGCTTTGCATATAAAGTTAAGTTCTTTGGTTTTCCTGAGGAAGGTAAGTCGACGCTTCTGTGGATGTTTCGGCTTGCAACACACCGCATGTATAAATGTCTGGGTACGTTCTTCCTGGTACGCGCTATTTACCAAAATCCATAGCATCCTTATTGCGATGGAACTTCTGATATACGGCAACGGTGAGCTCCAGGACTCAATGTAAACACTTCTCCAAACATCTTGACAAGTATCAACAGAAAGTTTTATCTCTCATTAGACCTTTGTGCTCGGGCGATCTCCATATACCGATTACCACCGGAAGAGTTATTTTTCTCATCATCCACGAATCTTGAGCATATTGTCCAGTGCACCATTTTGAAACCACGTGCTCCGGTATCAACTTGTTCAGGACTTTCGAACAGCGTTCCCAAGTGCTAGGGTTGGTCCAGCCAATCCCATAGGTTATGCGACTCATAGAAATTGGTATGTCGGCCGACATTTTGGTCTCCAATTTCCAACCGCCTTGGTTGTTTGTTGCATGGTAGGAGAGCTCCTCGCCTAAGGTTGGTATTAAGAGATTCGTGGCCCTCTTTATATAGAACATCGTACATAGCTGTTTGGGAAAAATAATGGTATGGGTCACTAACCCCAAATCCTGAGTGGTATTAGCGTACCTCAGAACGACATATATTGCACCAAGGGTACCCAGAAGAACTTACATCCGCGAGATAGACTTGAAATACCATCCCATCAGCTGGTTGTGTTGAGCCGGCGGGTAATGCTGAGCTTTGGTTCGGAATATCTCAAATTAAAGACGTCTTTCTCAGCCGTCGCGAGCAGTCCACACAAGCCTCGCAGGCTGGGCAAGATCTGAGGCTGGAAGATCGGTGGGTGGGTGTGCCACGACCTCTTTCGCAGAGCTGACAGCGAAAAACAGATATGAAAATCCCACCAATGGAAGCCAGCCTCAGCACCACGACAGCTCGTGAAATTCGAAGATCCAAACCAGAATTTCAAGGAGTTGCTTCATCTTCCCATCGGTTGTAGCGTCGTCCAAAAATAAGGATGTCCATTCGCTGAATAGTCAGCACGTATGTCGATCTATTAGGATGTTTAGTTCTGAAGTTCTTCTTGGTGTTCATATCTGGGAGACGACTCCAGATGTTTAACCGGTCGTCGTTGTCAAACAATCTGGGAGCCATCTTGTATCGTCGAGGTAAGCAAGTAACAGAATTGTTCGATTTCAGGGCGAGAAAAGTGTGCGTTTTGGCAACGATACATTTCTCACAGTGTTCTTGCCACTTTTCGTCCATCCGTTATTATCTTGAATAGCTCTATATAACTCGTGGACACATACCTTTTCGATCCCCACGTCGTCCCCAATGAATCCTACAGGAAGAACGTCGCGTTTCCTGTTTTAAAAAGCTCAAATGCACCGAGTCCGGGAGGTACGAATCGGAACCGCCGGACGCCTGACCCCCTGAACGGGCAAGAAAAGGCGAATTGTGCCCACCAAGAGCGGGGTGCGACCACGAACCGGGGTATACAAAGAGAATCCAAAGCCGTCTTCAGTTTCACGACCCGAAATAGCATCCAAGGCATCCTAAGCAGTACGGGACGAAGCCAGCATATCGCGCCCTTCATCAGAAAAAATGCATCGATAGGAAGAATCGGCACCACTAAGAGATACCATACATGCAGATTGGGCCTAAAAACCGTTAGCACACATTCAAATAACAAAAGAAGCCCACAACGCCTGAATCAGACCCAGACAGCCACCACACGGGCCAAGAACGCGTACTGCAGGAACGCAGCTGGTTAAACGCAACATCCCACACAGCAGCCACCTAGAAATCCGATAGTGGATAGTGCAAATAACATTTCGGGAGAAACTGCACGTACAGAACAAGACACATCCTCAGTGCGAGAGACGCGCGAAGGGGTGCGCTCTAAAGCCATAATTGTTGTGGTGAGAAGGAAGAAAGGACCAGAACGCGGTGTAATGTTTTGAATCTAAGTACAAATCAATGCACGTAACCCATACAAACACTCATACCCACCGACACGGTGCCCATAATGCCATAGCAATAAAGAACGTCAACAACGATTCTGCTAGCTCCCACCAAATATGAGCGATCCAAACAAGCAATTCAGATAATACTGAACCGTACCACCATATACAATACGTCGGGCTCAAAGCCGCGCCCTCTAAAGAGAGAGAAGAACTATAACACCCTATACAGATAACATGAAGCTGGTGTTGATAACAGACACATAACTCGAGGCTAGTAATACCATACGACAGCCAGACCATAAGGATCGGAGGATAAGGTCCGCCGAGTCAGTCACATGACTCTCCTAATCTACCCCTAATCGAAAGCTTGGAGAAAGAGAAGAACTTCAGCGAATAGCTACCCTACGAATCATACCCTATGACTCGTAACCCAACAATATAATCACGCTCTTCAACCCTTAGCTTCACAGTCTAGTGGGTCTCACTTTTTTTTTTGTTTTTCACCGTAAACCATGGATTTTTATTCCATCATTATGGTTATCAGCAGCAAGTCGGTTGTGCAGCTTGAAGAACTTGTATAGACGTTGTAAAGTAGAGCGATCTGGTCAGGATACACGCTGTCCATTCTGTATATAATCTCAATCGAGGCGAAGTATCAGGGTCCCGGCGGAAATGTCTCTCGAATTTTGGTGAGCAGTCTGCGTCGCTCTTGCTCCCCGTAGCGTGAGTAAATGAACTCATCGGCATACATGAGGTGTCTCATAAGGACCTGATGTTGACATCTCTGTTCGTTAGTAATATATTACACAAGGATTCAACATGCAAAGAACGACCGAGGTTGTCAGGTTGTCTTACCTGGTGGTTGGAATTGGTACTCGTCAAATTCTCCCAGCGTTGAAATCTGTCCAAGGCTTCAGTCGGGAACATCTGATTCTCTCGAAAGGAATCTTGGTAATGGATCTTAACAGCGCTCAAGAATCCATAGCATGCTACCAATGTAACGGCAGCTCAGGAGAAGACCATACTCAGTGGTCTTATTCACTGTTCTTCAAAATATCATCCGTGCTTATTTCGGATATCGTAAGAACAGCGAGTGGAAAGACCATATACAGTCTTCTTGATGGCTATTCTTCACACTATCCGTGTGTATCTCGGATATTGTGAGCCATATGGCAATCGCCGTATGATGATAGCTTATACCCAGCTCTTTGATAAAAAAACTGATAAAACAAGAGTCTTGTTTTAGTTTCCCATAGCCGATAGCGACTATGAGAGATGACTGTGAAGACAGAAAAAAGGAGACGGACGAGAAGAGTTTGACAGCCGCCTTTTAAATCTGACCAAGACAAACCCCTCTTGCCTACTTCGACACCGACTATATTATTTCTTTTGTCGGCGCTATATTGGGTCACGGTGAACGCGGCGTCGAGATACTTGCACTATTGTAATTTATTACATGGCTTTACTGTATCAATTTTCCCTGTAAATAGAAGGGCCGCTTTCTTTATCAATAAAGTTTTTATTGTATACTCCTTCTAGGTTAGATCATCGATACCGAATACCGACAAGTGGATGTCAAAAGTTAAAACACAAAAACGCCAGTCCTATTTCGAACGAATATTTCCCCAACCCGACAGGATAAAACACAGAGGAAAGCATGTAGCATTCCCATATAAACCGCAGATCAATGGATATAAATACACAAAGTCCCCACTAGAACAAACACAAGTGAATGTTTTGTCAAATACAATCTTCAGCTCATCACAGTAGGCAAAACGAGCATGAACAAAATGATGAGCCGCTGCTCCTCGTAACAAATTGAGCCGAATTGACTCTGTCGTTTCTTTTTTTCGATTATTTTCTTCCTTCACCTCGGAGGCGAAAGTCGGTTAACGAGAATATCCCATTCGATACGTGTTGAGTCAGACGTCGTTGGCGTCTACGGTACACATATTTAGCAATTAATGCGAGCAAGGCAGTCAAAAGTATGCCTCCCATCACTTTCAAAGCCACAGATAGTCATGTTTCTTTTTCGTAGCCCTCAGGCTTTGGAATATCGTTGATTTGGAAGTAGCGGGATGTGCCTATTGGGTTATGGTTAGTTGTTTTTCTTGCGTCAAACATGTGAAATAAATATCTTACAAGAGTAGCCCTTCCAGTCAAAGTTGTCCGAAGGATTGCAATGACACTTCAAATCAAGTCGTGTCTGCTCACCCGTTGGGCAGTGGGTGAATGGGACGTGGTAGTAGGCGATTTCATTAAAGAAGTGGATTTCTTCCTTCTTCAGAAGAAGACCCGCAGCAATCGAGTGCACGGGTGCGTCACCCCATCGCTCGTAGAAAAACCCGCCATCTTTGTCGAGAGAGTTGAAGTAGTCGATATATGCATCAGATCGCAGCCACTCCAGACTGCCGACCTCGAAATTCGACCACTACATGGACAAGTAAGCAACCAATCAGTCACAACCGACAAAGCTTTGAGGAACTTACAAAGTGGCACTTGTTGTATGTTTTTCCGCCATCGTCACTCAAGAAGCCCATCGAGTTACCTTCCGCAATGTGCTGGGGACTGGCGGACATGAACTTCTGGACGCTGTCCCAGAGTGTGGGAATGGTATCAAAGTACTCGTACAAACTGAGCACGAAGCTGTATTTTTTGTTGTTTTCCTTCATGTATCTGAATGGGTCAAAAGAAATGTCGCAGAAAAGCTGGATGCTGGGCTCCACGCGCCAGTAGTACTCATAATTGAGCATCAGCTCATGGCGGAAGAAGAAACCGGACTCGTAACGGCACATGTGGCGGTAGCTCTCTGAGTCTCCGTAGATAATTTTGCGTTCCTTCATGTCCTCACGCACTTTCTTGGCCTTGTCTTGATCAATCCACTCGGGGTACGACCAATGCTCTTTGGGGATCAATCCGTAGTGAGTAGTCCCTGAGACCAAAGACGATGTGATCTTCTTGAACGTGTCGTCGAACGGTTGGTCGTTCAAGAAGACCCAGTCGTAATGGTAGTTTCGGTTGAAGCGATCTTCAACCTGTCGGATCGACTTTGCTATCTCCCAGACATCGTTATTTCGCGCCAGCGTCACAAAAGTCGCATTGACACGATCGCCAGACGGAGTCAGGGACGGGGGCCGGGAGACGGCCGGGCTTTGGTTGCTTGTGTCCACTGGTTTAACAGTGTCACCAGTATTAACAGTATCAACGGTTGTTTCGCCCTTGCCCTTGCTGGGAAAAAGGCTGGATTCGTACTTCTCGGGTAGAGGCAGTGAGGATCGTGAGATGAACCCTAAAATTGCCAGCGCCTGGCGTGTCGCGGAATCAGTATTGATTTTGATCACATCTCAATCCAGGATAGTGACTCACAAAGAGCGCAAACAGCAGATACCGAATATACCCCGAAGACATGATGGAGAGGGTTCAAGATCAGTCGCAGATCCGGTGCTCAATTTCGCAGAGGCCCAGCGGCCACGTCGACTGGTGCGAGTTGTCTTCTCAGACAAGCCCGATCATGTATCGCCGGGGCGAGGCGAAAAGTATATGTGAAGGAGCGAGCGGTTTGAAAATGACTGACTTTCTTTCTTTGTGTGTTATGTCAAAAAGGAGGCGTGTCGTCTTAAATCTTGTAGCACCCCTTGGCCGTCCTCCGATAATCCATGAAACGAACGACAAGAAACACGGGAGGTTGTCAAGAGCGCATGCAATTCGCAATGCGAAAGGAATAGCAAAAGAAAAGAAGCGAACACGCCGTTGGCCGATGTCGAGAGTCCAGGCAGAACAAACAGTTCAATGGCCTACGATCATGGGGCGGCGTATTTTGTTTGGTGCTTGCGTGGCTGACCTCAGCTGCGGCCTGAGGCAAGTCCGCTGATTAGACTGATTCGTCACTCTTGGCGGTTTCGCGGCCGCATGCAGTATTGTTTTATTTGATTTTTGACGCCAAACGACACATGTTTTCTCTTACTGCTGCTACTGCTGAGGCATATTCGGTATATACTAATAGTGAGGAGCAAATGGCATTTATTATCTTTGAAAAATATGCCCTATCTGCATGAGTTTGTTCGTCCTTGCAATGATAGCCCAGAGCCATTCTCTTTTTTAGTAAAAATACATAATTAATTAGTAAATTATTAATAAGGGAGGCACTCGGATCGTAATTAATTAACTAATTAATTAGAAAACACTGTTATCGACTGCTGGTGCTGAAGGCTGAAGCACTCCCTCTAAATGATGATTGATGCCTCAGGCAGCGACAACCGCGGGCGCGCACAGGCGAAAACCAGGGTAAGCTATCGCCGGCTTCCACCCCTCACAACTCTCGGTTGTGGCCTGCGGTGCAGAACAGATTGACTGTACCTCACCCCACACTCTCCCCTTGCCATCGCCTTTCTTGAACGAAGGCCAGCATGTCATTCTTTGGCTTCGATACCGCCCTGCCCAGGGATCGCCAACCGGGCCAGCAGTCCCGAGGCATCTTTGAAAATCCAGACCCGTTCGCCGAAGTCGCTCGCGCGCAGGCGCAGGGCCTGCATGATGGTGACGATGATGCGTAAGTAGCAGTATCTCAAGAAATACTTTGAAATATGCGTTTTCTAAGACTATTGCACAGAATTGACTTTGAGGATACCTACGATGGACTTGGTGACCAGCTCGACGACGACCAAGATGCGTTCAACGACGATACCTTTGGTGGCGGTGATACCGGCAAGGACTTTGACTTTTTCGGGAAGACGGCTCAGGTCTCAGATGTCATTAATGAAGAGCATATGCGCTATACGCTTCAGAATCCCAAATCTGCAGCGCCTCTGTCTTCTGCGTCTGCCCAGCATCAAGCTCCCGCCAAAGCGACGGCACCAACCGTTCCTCGACTGCCGAAGAAGACGGGCTATGAAAAGTATCAGGGTACCGATTTAATTCCCGAGATAGCAGCCAAGTCGAGCGTATGGGGAACTATTCCGCAAAAGAAATCGGCTGTTGAGTCGGCTCCTGCGCCTGCGCCTGCGCCTGCTCCTGCATCCTCTCGGAAAATGATGAGTCTGGAAGAAGTTGAAGCTCAAATGCGGCACCAACCACAGCCTCCTCTTCATCAAACCATGCCCATTGCTCCAAACCTCGAACTGCCCCCGGGATTACCGCCACATGGCCAGAAAATGTCACCTTTCCCCGATGGCTTCCCTCCCTTGCCACCTGCCGAGTTGATGGCTCTAGAACAGCAGGCCTTGGCCATGGGAATCCCGCCAGCTCAGCTAATACAGCGCCTACATCAGATGCCACCGGAGCAACTGTTTCATCACCTACCTCCAGGGCCACCACCGCCTATGCAACCCTTACACAGACAGCCACCGGCAATGCCTCCGCAACAGCGCCAGCCTAATGTTCACCAGGCTCACAGGCCTCAGCAGCCACAGCAGATACCTGTGTCCGCACAGGGCGGCCCTCCAGTGATTACTGATCCGCAGCAGTTGATGAACCTCACAGAGGATGAACGTGTGGCTTACTTGATGGAAGACGCAAAACGTGCGAAGCGAAATCATAAGATCTTCATTCTCTCCCGTGGTAACGGTCTGATGTCACCGCAAGACAAGAACTTTATCACTCGGATCCAGCTGCAGCAACTTGTCGCCGCTACTGGAAATGTGAATGATGACCCGGAGTCGCTTTTATCGGAAGATTTCTATTATCAAGTCTACAGCCAGATTCGCGGCGCTCCTCGCCAACATCCTCGACAACCACTGGGCCATTTTGCTCAGACATATCTCTTCCAAACTGGCAACCGCACAGGAGGCCATGGTCGAAGACAGTACCAGAATGCGGACAACCACATGCAACGCATGCAACAGCAGGTGCAACGCGCTGTTGAGGCGGCCAAGGCAAAGCCGAAGAATAAACAACTCATCATTGAGGGAAGTTTAGGAAAGATTTCCTTCAGCAACGCCAAGACACCGAAACCGTTACTAAATATAAAGAAGCCCGAAGGCTCGGAAGGTCCCAAGCCTAAACGAGCAACGGCCGATCTCAGTGCTAGCGATAGAAAATCAGTCCTGAACAACATTGAAAGTGTCTATAACATCTTGATGCAGATGGAGGATCTTGAGCGGACGATGCCTCCGCCACCGGAAGAGGGTGACCCCGAGTCGATTGAGAATCACATGGAGTGGAGGCAGAAGATGCAGGCCCTAAACCAGGAGCTTTGGCAAGCCATGAAGGTCCTAGAGCCTATTGTGCCGGGGTCTTTGGTGCCACATCCATTTATTGCTTTCCTGTCATACTCCAAGGGCAAGAAGGCCATTCCTCGTCTCTTCCGCCAGATTGACCAAGAACAACGGGTTACGGTTCTGACCATGATAGTTGTTAACCTGGACACTTTGGATGAGGTCCGCAAGGGTCAGTTGCTTTCTGGAGACACACAACTGCCAACGGCGGCTCGTGAAGACATTGAGCTATTTTCTCAAACTGTCATGCCGAGCCTGCTTGGCTATGTTAATGAGGCACCATTCAACATCATTATCGGTCTTTTGGGTCTGGTACTCGCACAAACTCACGTCCTCTTCGTGGCTAAAAGCAGAGTTGGCCTGGGCATCATGACCATGCTACTCAGCCGCGCCGAAATCGTCAAAGAGGCGGGTCAAGCCGAAGAGCACGACTGGGAACAATGGATAGAAAAGTTCAACCAGCTATTCGATGCTTTGGAGCCTGGGCTGGCCGACATCTTCCCTGGTTCCATCAACACTGGAGACGATATGTATGTCTGGCAGTTTTTGGCAGCAGTTGGCATTGGCGCTAGCCCAGAGCAACAGCAACGACTCGTGATAGCTGTAAAGTAAGTTTTGCATCTGTGGGGGGGGTTGTTTTTTGTTGTCGTTGAATGTAGTGTCTAATTATTGTTTATAGGGACCGTGTTATGGAAACTGTGGCTCAGAGCAAGACTCTTCCGGCTGACATGGCAAGTCAACGACTAAGCAACGTCAACCTTTTCATGCGGGCTATTGGTCTCGACGTTGAACTTCTCGGCTGATGATATTCCATTTCCTTAATAAAAGAAACTTTCCGCCATTTTTTTTTTATGTGCAGAATCGGCATCAAGGTAGCGCCGTTGTCCCCGGGTACTTATTTTTTTTCTACACCCATTAGCCACATGTGGACTTGATGAATTGATGAGTCGTTTGAAAGGGCTGGACTATTGTTGCAGTTCTTGTTTGCGATTGGAATACGGCCATATACCTACCTTCTACTGCTATGTATTGTACAACAACCCTTTTTTTTTTCACAAAAGCTTTGCAGTCTAGTGAGCTGCGTGAGCAAGCATCCTTGTCATGCTGCTCGTATGAGAATATACGTGTCCGGCACCTGGATGTTGGGGTCACAAGAATAGGGTAGAAATGAAGACCACTACACAAAAACTTATACTAATTAGTTGTTGAATAACTAAGGTGTGGTTTTCAACGACACTTCAAAATTACTACAAAAGTCATATTCCAAGGGAGATTAACTCGAGCGAATTGCAATTCTTGATACACAAAAACTCCGGTATAATACATATACATGACAACAGCCCAACTGCCTCTAAATCTAATTAGTCGGCCTTGGGCTTCTTTGTACCATACTTTGATCGGCTGGTCAATCGAGTTGCGACACCACCCTATTTCTCCAATTAGCCATGCACAAATCCTGGGAAAAAAAGGAAGACAAAAAATATAACTCACCAAATCTAATGCCCCTCTAACAAGATGATACTTGACACCAGGACAATCCTGCGCACGCCCGCCTCGCACCATCACCACACTGTGCTGCTGCACATTATGACCCTCACCGGGGATATAAGCGGTAACGACTCGCCCACTACTCAAGCGTATCCTTGCGGTTTTCCGTTCACCCGAATTCGGTTTTTTGGGCTTTGTGATGCCCGTCTTGAGACAGACGCCCTTGAGTTCGGGCCGGTTGGCGAGCGCTGGCGATCGTCGACGGCGTGCGCGTTGTTCTTTGCGGCAGCCGCGCCGCACTTGGTTGTATGTTGCTTGTTGCGTTGCGGTTATGGAGAAGAGTCGGCGGTTAGAAGTAGCAGTAGCAGCTATGATTGAACTCTTTGGAGGTTGAGCAGCAGTAAGGAATTTGCTGGAGGTAATAGGGCGGAAAACGGGGGTAAATCGAGATGCTGAAGATGAAGGAAGACCGGAAGAGAGGTGTCGTCTTGATGACGAGGAGAAAGGTTGTGGGATTTTTGTTTGCGCAATTGATCGTATCATGGACAACGTGACATTGCGGGCAGAGGCCCGCGAGCAGAGGATTGTCGACATGTCTGGTTGGAGACAAGTCGTAATTGCCGGAAGAGTCGAGACCCTCTCTCTTCGTATGTCGAAATTATTGTTTTCGACGGCCGGGCTTGACCACGTGACGGACAAACTGCGCAAGAGGTGTGCTGCGGCAGACGAACAAGCTTGACGCGCGGGTAGTGACTGCCTGAGCTTCGACCGAACGTCTCCGCAGACTGACAGACTGACAGACAGATAGACAGACAAGCATCTCCTCCAGACAATTCATCGCCGTTGACGTCCATATTGACAGCTCTTTGAAATAACAAAAGACACCAAAACCGAGTTTACTTTTACTATCCGAGCTAAAACGACCAAAACCAAGACCGACGACCAGATCTACCTCCATCATGGTATGACCTTTGCCATCAAACCTCATCAGAACCTCAAAAAGATCAAGACAGACAAAATACTAACACAACCAGTCTCTCCGCATCGCGCCCCCAACCTCGCACGCCTCGTACACAGACAACACCATCGGCCGGCAACACAGCTCCGTCACGGCACCTCACCCCAGCAAAGGCGCCCCCTCAGCGCCCGGTTTGCCCGACACCCTTCGCAACAACATCACACAACAAGCCCCGCGCGGCTCACCGTCTGCCAACGCTTCCACCACCACAGTCCCATCCTCCGTGCACCCTCTTGAAGCTCGCCTGCTCGCCTGGCGCGAAACGCAAGATGCCATGAAGATGGAATCGCTGCGGCGCGCGTACGGCATGGCAGAGCCGATTCGGCGCGGAATGGAGTTGAAGATTGTCCGTGACGCTAGCTTTACGCCCATGGCGCTGGGCGGACCGAGAGCGAATGGCGGGAATGTACACGAGGATATTTTGGCGTTGGGCGGACGGGATACGGAGCTGGGTTGGGAGGATGTTTTCCACAGTACACAAACAACCCAACCACTATTCTTGATGTTTTTTGGTGGCTAATGAGAAAAACAGATGACGAGTTCCGTGAACCACCGGCATTCCATGATGAAATGGAGAAACGACTGAAGATGGACTGGTAAGGGGGGACAGAATTTGATGCCGACTTTGGTTATTCTTTACGGTAGCAGTCGATATTGAGATAGATTTCTTGTACCATCCCTTGACAGCTGTACTTTCCGTTCAATGCGAATGATCAGGTTCAATTCCAGCATGATCCTTTTTTCAGTAATCATGTCTTATGGACGAGGATATTGTAACCGTTAAGAGTATATAAGAAATAAATTCGAGATTCACAACCACAGCTAAAAAGACACAACATATGAATAACGCCGGTTTTAACCTTACGCCCACTGAAACGAGAGCCAGACATTGAAAAGAATAATGATAATAGGAAAGAAAAAAGGAGAGATGAAATGACGGTAGGTAACACTGAATATGTCTTCTCCGAGTCCACGGTAGTCATTCATAGAATGACACTTGAGAAGAGGGAGCTAAAAGGGAGAACGAAAGAAAAAGAATAAGAAAAGAAAAAGGGTATCGTAAGATGAAATGGAGAAAGGCTCGTTTCTGGTCAGAATACAGGAAACAAAACTGAAAACTGAAAAGTCGGAGAGTCTAGACTATAAGATAATGCACCGGCAGCCGGGACTGCGGTCTGTAGCATCTCTGTCTCGACCAGAATACGACTTGCCGCCCTTGGTGTCTTCTTCGTCTACGACTTCCTGGGGTTTGACAGTCATGTGAATGACATTGGGTGCGTCGTGGGTTAAACTCGACTCTACTATAAATTAGCACCGTTCTATCTAGAACAGGGAGGGAATGCTGACCTGATAGCTGTGACTTGTCATCTAGAAGTTTTCCAAATGAAATAAGCCGGATGTAACTGGGTGATGACGGCCGGGGTTCCCATTCTAAAAAAGCAACACAAATCAGTTTCATCGAAAATACCCCAACTTTCTTGCAGGTCTTACCAGAACGCCACTCTCTCCAAATCAACTCCTTGAGCGTATATACACTCATATTAAATGGGTCGTCATTCTCCACATTTACGCTTCGTCCCCGCAGATACTTTCCATCAATCTTGAACGGATGCCGGGCGCCGGTTGTCAGAAGCAAGGTTATCACCAACTCCGGACCAACAACACTGTTGTCGTCTTCCTTTACGCCGGCGACTTGGGATTGGTCAGACGTTTCGCCCTCGGCAACGGCCACTACCTCGGATTCTTCGCCAGTCTTGGTTCCAGCAGGCGTTGCTGTTGCTGTTGTTGTTGTTGTTGTTGTCGTAGCGTCGCCGGTGGATTCCGTGGCCTGGGCTGCTGCTGGAGCCGCGGTGTTGCCCTCCTGCGACGTTTCGGTCTGTTCAGTAGTGGCGTTCGTGTTGTTATTGTTGGTTGTTTCCTTTTCGGTCTCATCTGACGATTGAGCAGCAGGGGCATTGGTGGCTGTTGTGGTTTCGGGCGTGGTTTCAGCGTCAGGAGCCGGCGGCAGGTTCTCGGTGGATGCCATGGTTACAACCACGGCGATGGGGAGCGAGGAAAAGGTAGTTTAGACGATCGCAAAAGATTGGACGACAAAAAAGCACAGCGTTTGTTGAAAAAAAACTAAACGCCAAACAAAAGTCACGGACACGAAAAACGAAAGATGTGGGTGGGAGGAGGTCAAATCGCGCAACGGTGAGGAGGGAGATGAGGAGAGAGCGAGAGCGAGTGAGAGAGAGGTGCAGCAGAGACGGGACCCAGCCGAGCGGCGAACAATCCGGGGTCTGGCGGTCCTAGTCCAGTCGTGCCGAGACCCAATCGACGCTGCTCTCTGCGCACGTCGAGATGGCCAGGAAAAGTGGGACGAGCTGTTATTAACTTATTGAATACGTATTTATTATTAAGCTTGATTGCGTCGCCACTTGGACCGTAATTGAGCAGAGCCACGTGCGCACGCGAAGCTGGAGATGCTTTTGAGGGGGAACGAGATGAATAAGACAGGGAAATTGTCTTGCAGTGGTGAAACAGGACCGGGGGCGACAGAGTAATGCAACTAATGCATAATATTAAATAAGCATTATTCATGTCAGAAACAGCGTAGCTGGGTCGTTGGTTGTTACTGTTAAGCACCTAGGCGCTGTTTGCATTATGCGTCGGGCCCAGCAGCGACGAAATGCCATTGGGCCGACTCGGCCAATGCTGAAGCCACACTTCTGCATTGCGTCGTTGTGCAGATTCGGTGGTGGATTGCATGGACACACTGAGAATTCTAGTTTACGTCGATGTAATAAGAGGGATGCCGTTTGACTTGACAGTTGTCGAATCCAACTGTCTGCATCAATGGATGGACGAATAGATGGATCAATAGATGGATGTATATATCCGGCCCTACATATGCACCGGCATGAATCACCGCTTTCTAGGAATCAATTGATGTATTTGATTCATTAACTTTTGACTTCCGTTTTCCATTTTTGACTTCTATTTTTATTATTTTTATTATTATTATTTTCATCTCTAGGTAGCTATACGAACCATATTTTCCCTGGGTTTCCTTTTTCAGCTGCCTCCGCTTTTGTGAGGGCGCTCATGGTTCCGCTCACACAGTAGCTTTCAGTCCGGACTCATCACGTGACAGCATTGGGTCTCTGTTTTTGCTCACTGAGCATGATCGGCTACTTTCTTTTCACTCAAAACTAGCCACATGCTCGGTATTCATCCAAGCATTCTTTACGCCATCGCTATCTAATTTATGTCACAAAGAAGCATTGGTTACTGTTGGCTTCATGAAGCCGCATGGGGTCGTATAAGGACGTATTCTTGACAGCCCTGGTCCACCATATCAAGCGGAAGCACATGATCCAGGCAACCCTACTGCAAGGTGCCGGTTAGGCACCGCATCGCTATCCTTACAAGAACTCCTTGAGATCTACTTGTAAATTAAGAATGGTTCAGTATGGTACATAAAGATTTTATATTTATTTTATAGAGTAAGCACGTCAATTGATGATATTCCCTTTGAGTTTCCAACGGGGCATGAGGATCAGTGTATGCGAACTTTTTCAATTTTGGACAGTAGGCAGATCAGAAACCACCTCTAGCTGAATTTTTATATATATATATAATTGGGTCTATGCATGGACTCCCTGGATGAATCAGAAATCGCGCTTTCAAGGAAACACTATGGGGAGGAGGGCGTAGTGCTACCTATATATTCGGGATTATTGTAAACGATTGATGAGGCTGAGCAAGTAGGTAGAAGGTCCAATCCAAGGCTATTTATTCTGCAGAAAACATCTCCTCCAGCCGGTATGCGGCCACCCTCATCTCGGCTACCGTCTTACACGCTGCAAAAACGAATCTGTCTGGCCGTAGGATAACATACCGCTTCTCCGCCATACTCTGCCACATGAGGTCTTCATTGTAACCTCGCGGGAAAGGGCGGCCGTTACATAACTTGGACCTGCCAAACTCCTCTGCTGTAGCCGAACGGTACAGCCTACCATTGAGTGCTTCGGCACCTGGAACTGGAGACACCGATTTTCGAGGGACGAAGATCGTAGCTTCACTTAAGCGCAATAATCGATGCACCGCCACCTGTTCAATTCCCTCGAGCTCACTGAGAGTTGGCGTTAGGGCCTCTAGATGCGGCAACAGAATCACAACCTGAAATAGGCATTTCTTGCTGGAGGCGAAAATGGCATCATCTGTGAACAAAACACGACTCTCCGTGTCTGGAACAGCAATACAGTACGTTTGGGCAAAGCAACCTCCACCGCTCATTTCAGGGAGAAATGGTAGGCCGGGCTGATAGGCGTACTGGACCGGTCCCTCGGCCCTTGGCCCTAGTTCGAGCCAGTGTTTCCAAGACGGAATGAACTGCATTGCCCACAGAGCCCAGTCGCGAATAAATCCGTGGAGGACGCTCTTCGTATTTACCATATCTCCATTGCGTACGGTCGCTGCCAGAGACTTGTCGAGCTGTTGCTTCCGCTCCTGGTACCATCCGGTGAGTATGGCTGAGTGGTGGAGGCGTTGTTCCAAAGAGCATAAAATCGATAGACGCCACGCGAGCCCAATTGCGTCTCTGAACCCCGAAGCGATTCCTTGCCCGCCAACTGCAATAGCGATGAAGACAGTCTGATTAGTCGTGAAAATGGGTTGAAGCTCACTGGGGTAAGACATACATGGCGGGAAAACGTGTGCTGCATCTCCACACAGAATCGTTCGACCGACGGCCCATTTGTTGCAACTTCTGGCCGAGAATCGAAACGGCCTCGAGCGAAGAACTTGGATGCAGTCCTCTGGAAACTCAACAACACCCGTAAAGCTGATTTATTGAGAACATCAGAACGCTTTTTCAGTAGCGACAACGATGGTAAAAAAAATGAGAACTCACCCGTATCGGCTTCCTCGGTGTGTTATATATGGACCTACCACCTCTTTGATTTTATCGCGCTTTGCCATTTCCACTCCATCTTCCTTGGGGCCAACTACAAACTCAAAGCGCCAGAGTCGATCTTCGGGCAGTCCGAACCGGCCACAAACGGCGGGACGACGCGAATTGCAAAGGAATCGAAAGTCTTCAGGAAAGAATAGATCGTACACGGTTTCTGGGGAGTAGCCCAGTTCCCACAACGGGAAGTCCGGGTGAGTTTTTGGGGTGGGAAGGTGTATTTTCCAGTTGAGGGCAACCCAGGTCTCGTCATACTTGGTTCTTAGGGTTAACAAGGTTAGCAACGCAACTCCCGCAATTTGTGGAAAGGGTGGAAGGGCGTTTGGTCTCACCGTTCAGCCCATTCGAGCTGGATGCCCTTTGGCTCCAGGTAGTGCTTCCGCGTGTACCCCGTCTTTCCATCTGCAGCAGCCAGGAAATTGGCCCGGACTTTCTTCTCAGCACCCGCAGGATCCTGATAGCTAGCATACACCCAATTATTGTCTTCGTTTATTGAGGTCAAGCTACAGCTGGACCTTAGCTCGGAAAACGTTGAGGCTTCAATCACAGAGCGCAGGTACTTTTCTAAAGTGGGCTGCTTGTGGCGCATCGCACCTACATGCCCTGTGTTTCCCTCCGACTGCAGTAAAAATTGTCAGATGTTTGCTTGGGATATTAGTCTCAATAACCAAGATACTCACTGAGGAGGTGTCGAATGAAAGAAACGGGATCTTATGAAGATCTTGGTGGATGCCGCTCACAAATCGGACACGAGGAATAGCTAGATAGAAGCAAGTTGAGTTTTATGGTGAACTTCCCCCCGAATGGGCGCTCGCATTAGTATACTAACTTGATCCAATATCGACAAAGACATGCTCATACAGCCCTAGCCCTTGTAGCGCGCGAATGCCATCGTCGTCAAGGGCAATGCCTCTCGGGTCTGTTGTAATATCCGGTTCCTTTTCTAACACAATGTTGCGGATGCCCATTTTTCCAAGATATCCGGACAACATTGCCCCTGTTGGGCCACAGCCGCAGATCAGGACATCAGTCGTCTCATAGTCATCCATCGCGATCAGCCGCACAGCACCGTGCCTGGTGCTTGGGAACCTTTGTGTTGTTTTGTAATTCAACAAAAGAGCCTAACATACATTATGACGAGAGCTACGACGTATCAGCTGATCATGGCTGACAAGTAAGTCGATTGCTGTACCTGCGGGACAATGGCATATTAGTTCCCACCGGAAATATAGCCTCCCCACCGAGGGATAGGGGGGTGTTTCGGGATAAGCGTTCTTGACTGCAATAAGCGCTAGTTCACGCAGCAGAGGATTACTTCTTAGTGTCACATACCGTGCACGGATTTACTTGGGCAAGTTGCTTGTGGGGTTGCGGGCAAAGAGGGGAATTAGTTCGCGGCTGCTCGCACCGGTAATTGAAAGATATTCATATGAGATTCTTAACAGATTGTATGGAAAACTGTTCTCGCTGCCTTAAACACTATTCTAAGAATTCACCAGGAACCTTGGGGCCCCATACAGACAATGAGTCCTCACCCGCAGGCATATAGCCGATTGGGGTCTCCGCATTGACTAGATCACCGTCTGCGTAGTGTTCAACCATGTTCCCTGAGATATCCCACCAGTAATCAAAGATCTGAGATCCAAGCACATGACGACCAATACCCCATGCTGGGCGATATCCCTTTTTGGTAAGCCACTGGTGTCCTAGCTGCTGGGCGTCAAAGTCATGGACTTCATACGAACTATGATGCACATGAGATCCCTTAGGGTTGGCGGATAGAAAGAAAGAATGGTGATCCACGGGCTCCTTTCCTAGATCAAGATGCATGAATGCCGTGACTGGAATTCGATGGCCGCCTTGCTCTATATAGACAATATCCGTGGGGACAATGTTAAAAGAGAGGAGGTGTAGAACTCGAGCTGCTCCTCAAATTTCTGGGTGCACAGTCCAAAATGACCCAACTTGAACAGCAATAAGTAACTGAACGACGGATAAAGGGTTTGGAATTGCTTACCTTATAAACAGCTGCCGGGCCAGCCTCGAATCGGTTGAACTCCCGAATGCGAGGCTTCTCCTTTGGGAAATTGAGGACGACCTTCTCAGGGGAGAAGGTCGACTCAGGTTGCACCTGCTCTTGTCCCCAAATAACATTCATGGGATATCCTTCTGGATCCGTCACTGTGACGAGGAATCCACCGCCTGGGGCACCTTGCAGCCGCTCGATCTTCCCAGCCCCAGGAAGCTTGGAGGTTCTTGAAGAGTTATCGAGCTTAGTTTCTGGGGCTCCCGGCTACAAACTAAATGACGAGGTTCTTACTTACTTTTCAAGGTCATCCCAACTAGCCGCACAGAAAGTCCCACCAAGGAATTTCTTCGGCCCTTTTTTTGCATAGTACACGTACTGATCCGGCCCGTATCCCTTATACCAGACCTCATCATCCGTTCGTAAGGCCACCTGCAGTCCGAAATCAAGCAGGAACTGATGAATCGTCTCGAGATTGGGGTGCTGGTACCGCATGTGCGAAAGCCTTGTCAATTTGATACGTTTGTCAATCTTGACATTGCGCTTCTTGAGCCAGGTTGCCTGGGACTCCTGGTCAGGGCCCATAGCCACCGTGTCGGCAAGCGTCATGCCGCGGTTGGGGGTAGGAGTTGATTCAGCCATTTTCATGCGAAGGAAAATTTTTTTCGTAAATCAGGATAATTCGGACTGGCCTCCAGAGAGTGAGCGTGAAAAATATCTTATATCATTTGACTGATACTGCAGGTAGGGTTATCTCCATATTGCCGGTGGGGACTAAAGTGGTTACCACATACCGCATCTTTAAAACCCCTCCCATCTGATCATCTATATGTCTGGGATTGCCAGTTTCCCTGCTTCTAGCTACCTGCAATACAGCTATGTCTTCGTTCAAGAAATTGGTGCGCTTTTCGAGCAACGGTCAAGTCCACTACGGTGACCTGGTCGAGGCCAAAGACGGCAAATATGTCGTTCGCCGATTGGATGGAGCTTTGTTCGAGAACGATTTAATCCAGACAGAAGACTACCACACGGTCGATACTGTATGATCTTTTTTCGATGAATATTTCCCTCCGTGTATATTGTACTAACAGTCATCCTTTCTAAGCTCCTGGCACCAATCGAGAAAACACCTCTAATTATCTGCATCGGTCTGAATTACCGAGCGCACGCTAAAGAGGCAAATGTAAGCGCCGTGTCATCGATGGGAGTGAGGGCACACTCAGGCTAACGAACAGCACTGTCATCAGCTCACTGTCCCGACCTATCCACCCGTTTTCACCAAACCTGCCGATGCTCTCGCAGGCCCATTTGAGCCGATCCCTGTCCATCCTGACGCACAAAAGCTTCTAGACTACGAGGGTGAATTGGTAGTGGTGATTGGTAAGGATGCTCTGAATGTTTCCGAAGAGAACGCCCTGGATTATGTCCTCGGCTACACGGTCGGCAATGATGTTTCGGCGCGAAATTTCCAGCTTCCAGAGGCCTCAGGGGGCCAGTTCTGCTATGCTAAGTCTTTTGATAAGTTTGGCCCTATTGGCTATTCAATTGCGTCGCGACAGCAGATCTCAGACCCGCAAGCACTACAATTGCGCACGCGGGTCAACGGTGTAATTAAACAGGAGAGTAGCACGGGAGACATGATATTTGGGGTCCGGCAGATTATTAGCCATCTATCTCGCGGGACGACGCTGCGGAAGGGTACTATTATCATGACTGGTACGCCATCTAGGGTGGGATATTTCCGGAAAGAGTTCTTGAATGATGGTGATACTGTTGAGGTGGAATTGGAGGGAGTTGCAACCGTGCGGAATGAGATGAAATTTCTCTAGAACTAGATTGAAATGTTTCCAGTCCATCGGGCAGTAATTACAATCATTCTTGGTACTCGTTTTAGTATAAAGAGGTCTCTGCTTGCCCTGATCTATCCTTCATCTAATAATATGTCAAGGGGTATAATACGCTTACATATGCCATTGAGAATAGGAACGCATTTATGAACTTTATTAGGCTTTTCAAGAATAATGCAATGATGTAGACAGTGTCTGTATCGTCGGTATTTGTGAGAGTTATCTACCATAGAGGAAATAGGCATTCCGCAACAAATTGTCGCCCAGCGAATCTGCGCTGTTGCCCCTATCCATGTAAGTGGTTGGTATCTGTCGCTTGTGTCGTTACCCCTATTCTGGCCATAGGCCCCACAAACTATACGACCCTCACCTAGTAACGTAGGTATACTATTATGGCTCGAGTCATGCGGAGAGCGTCGAGGGAACTTTTCTAACTAGCATAGTCCAATTTTGTGGACCAAGGTCGCGGAGAGAAATGATGAGGAGGGCAATTTAGATAGTACATGCCAAGAATGCCTCATACATAACAGCACGATTAAAGACTCCATCTCTCTCTCCAACACGCGAGCCATTGGTAATTGGGAACGACAAAAGTAGGTTTTCGTTTCTGTAATAAACCAGAGAAGACCCAGGTACAGCAATAGGTTGGTCAAAAAAGATCTTCCGTATCTACAAGGGACATTAAGGTTGTTGAAAAACTCCCGGCCACCTTCCAATGGCTGATTTTCCCCAAGAGATCAACGATCTTGAACAACGGACCGGATTCTGACTTCCCCCACTGGATATTACTCCTGATATCATGGAAAGATTTGAGCTGCTTAAACCCAAAGAGCTTCGTCTCGGGGAAGTCGCCGAGTTTCGCAGGATCTACGAACGAGTCGCCAACGCCGGAGCCAAAGCGCGTGAAACAAGCCCATGCAATTCCACAACTATACAGGGCCATTGGGACATGTATTGCAGGCTCCGCACCGACCGGTAGGAGCTGGAAGTGCTGTTGGATTAGGGTCGCATGAAGTAGGGCTCGGACTGCATCTCTGGATGCTGCCCAGGTGGACGCATACAATTGGTGCTTTTGTGCGGTCGTTTCTCCTTCTCTTCCACAGGCGCATTCAAGCTGATCGAACCTCGTTTCGAGATGCATGAAGATTGAATGCCATAATATCATCAGGCAGAAATGGTCCGGTTGCTTACTCGCATTTGAAACTTGCGCATACATCCGGTACCACTCTATTAACAATTGCTCGCACTCCTGCACCGCTGCGCGCCCAGAAGACCCACGGCTCCTTTCTTCATATACGAGTGCACCAATAGACTCCAGCATGGTGTAGGACAGGAAATCATTTTTTGGAAACTTTCTAAGGAGGTCTGAGCGCGACGGCTCTGGCAGATGCGTCCCTCGAATAGGTTGCTCAGTTTCGAGAAATAAAGCCTTCCAGCTCTTTGAGGACGGCGCCGCAAACAGCTCAGGAGCAGAAAGTTGTGGTAGGTTCTCTGGCGCGTGTCTGAGAATCGGCTCGTGATGGTGAAGCTTGGCGAATTCGGTATCATGGATGTGAAGGGCGAGTACGATACTGCAAAAAGAGGAAATTTGTTAGTTTTCGTGATAGATTCCAGCTGGAATTTTTCTCAAGCCATGCCGCTTCTTTTCCTCCAGACGAGCCCAGTTTTTCCAAGTAGTATTCAGTGAGTCGCTATCGTCTTCGAGACATTCGATGTCACCTATGGGTTCCTCATCAAAAACAAGTAATTTGACTTTTCGCGCCCACTGTCGTAGAATAGCTTAATAGTGTAGTCCCTGAATCAAGATGGGTGGTGGGACCGCTTACGGCTACCACAGTTCCGTGAAAGAATTCTATCCCGACCAAATCCCTTGGTCTCTGGTGAGAAATTAGCGGATCTGGAAGGCGAATCGAGGGAGGCCTAGTGGAAGGGTTTTTTATCTTACCCCCATCAGATAGCCAAAGGTCTGCCCGATAAGAGAAGCTTGAATAGCCTGTATGTGAGCAGGACCCGGGGATTGGATATATGTATCCCACTATACCCGTTAGCGATCGATGTTGTTTCGTGCCTTGCCGGGCAACAAGTTGAGGAAAGATGTTATATTACCGACGCCAGTATAGCTTTATGCAATCTTTCAAACATACTAATTCCATGTGCCAATGCCTTGGATGAAGCAAGGAATAAGCTGCCAATCGTGCACATCGAAAGGAGCAGCACTGCATTTTCCCTCGAAGGCTGGAAAGTTGGTGCGTGAATAAGGGGAAATATAGCTTGAAAATGACTGAAATAAGCCTGAAGACAGAAGTCCTACAATTCCATTAGCAGAGGAGACAGCGAGAATTACCAAGTACCACACCAGAAAGTTTGTAGAGGGCAAGATGCCGGCTTGTACGCGAGGCCGAAGGCTTTCAACCAACTTTTGGCGATAACAATCGTCGGGGTGGGTGCGTAGCTGAACTGCAGCCTCGCCGATTGAGGGGTCAGGCGAGGCCTGTTTTGACGGGTTTCTTATCTCAGAAAAGGTGTGCCATCTTCTTTGTACTGGTGTGAGCCTCTTCCTAGAGTTGGGGGGTGACTCGGGGGCTGGAGAAACATATGCAGATTCCAGTGAAGAAATTTGTGGTGTCTGGTGGGTTGGTGCTAGCAATGTCTGGTTTACTGCATCCAAATCAAAATCACCCGCAGTCAATAACGAAGTCCAGTCTTCATCCCACTGGCCATTCCAGAATGTTGGCCATGACCCTGTGCCGGCCAACTCAGTGGCAAGAAAGGCAGCCGCTTGATTCTCGTCATACTCGCAAATATCCTGCATTGAGGCGGAAGCGGCATAATCGAGCGAATGCGTGGACCCGGATATGGTCGCTGGATTTGCATCGTGAGTAGGTCCTGGGCATTGTGCGTCAGGAAAATGTTGTTGGCCGGTCGGAGTCGTAGGATAGGCGCTGATGAATCCGGTTGAAGCTGCCACCAGATGTACCGGCTCCGAGGCTGGCTCACTTGCTAGGCCACGATCCTCATTTCTTGACTGTTCATGCAACTGGCTCTTGCGGTGTTGTGACCGCGTATGCCGCAAGAGAGAGTCCCTGGTCAGGCTGTTAGTTCGCTGATGTCAGACTCGCATAGACCACCAACCGTCTGACATAGAGCTTGCCACAAACCGGGCACAGGAATGGCCGCTCCTTTGTGTGGGACCTGAAATGACGCGCTAGATGTTCAGCCTTTTTGAAGGCATGTGAGCAAACCGGACAGATACGCTCTTCTTGCGAGGTCTTGCGCTGACGCAGCCGCTCTCGGGGCAAGCTTGAAGCCATGGTTGTCGGACAAGACTGAATTCTGGTGAGTTGCGTGTTTCGGGTTGCTAAAAACTGCTGCGGAGGTGATGCAGGAACTGGCATGAAAATCCGGGGGCAAACTTCACCACCCCGCTCTGTTCTCCAAGCCTAAGAAGATTGGACGGATAGTTGCCGCATTTTATGTCGGAAATGCACAGTTTGGTATCAGACCGTAATTTACCGTGACCGTAAGGTCCCACACCAACTTTTAGATCCCATCTAATACATAGTCTATACATTGACCTGTAGCGTCTACTAAACGTCCATTAACCCTGCTCAACGGGTATTTCCTAACTACCCTCGACCATGTTGGAGAACTTTCTTGGCTGAGGATGAAGGATCAGTGTTAAGCCGTACGATAGAGACTCAGAGATCGCTGTGTTAACAACACCGAGATTGTGGGCCTCAAAGGATGAGCAGGAGCAAAGCTCACACAATGGAGGCTTATCCATCGAAAACAAGCTATTCATATTCATCGTGGGGCCTAAGACGCACGGCTTTTGGATTGAGTTGTTAACCCTAGGGGTTCTTCACAAAATAGGTGATGGTATATAACTTGTATACGGTTTGGGGTTATCTTTAGTAATAATTTCTATGGTCCAGAGGGACATATGATCCCTGTCGCGAATTGTTCATTTATGCTCTGTACAAAGTATCACATCCATACGGATACAAGACCGAGACAGCCGTTCTCCAATTTTGTTCTTTTCTGTTCTTCATCTTACTACTGGTCTAAAGTTAGTATAGTAATATCAACGAAATAAGCACGAAAGGTTTGAGACGTGTGTATCGTCGGAATTCAGGACTTCCATGAAGTACACGCAGGGATGGTTGTACGTTGCACATGATACTTTATGCATCTCGGATACCTAACCATCGACCCTGGAAGAAGGGGGACAGAATGGTCAATAAGGCTCGAAAGCCATGGTACACGCTATCATTGGGTGTTTGAGGTTATACATACATTGCTTTGGCACCGTCTCGAGAGCCGACAGAGAATGACTTTACACATTCCCAAACCAGCGTTTGATAATGTCCAGAGACAATCCATATTATAACCCCAGCAACTTCTTAGCGTTATCTAGCAAAACACGATGTTTCACCACCGGTCCAAAGTTGGTTTCCAGACCATCATCAACTCTCTTGGCAAGAACCTCAACAAGCGGTGCTCGGGTAAACGGATAGTCGCTTCCATAAAGTAGCCTTGAAGAATCAACGATTCGAAGAAGACCGTGCACTTGATCGGGGAACGGTACTCCAGCCAAATCGAAATAGAACCGGCTCTGTAAGAGGATTTTGATCTCTTCGCCACTGATCTGGATTCCGCCTTCAATGAGGAAACCAGAACACATGGCAATGCGCTCCAGAACAGGTGGAAATGTCGCGCCACAGTGGCATACCAAAAACGTGATATTGGGACATCGCGTCACTGTCCCTGATGTGAGCAGGCTCATCAGGGTTCGGGTTGAGTCGAACATGAACTCTATCACTGGGCTCGCGACTCCAGGTTGCGGATTGATTCGTTGCACCGACGATGCATCTTCTGGATTCTGGAAGTGACAGCTGGTCGGATGGAAGAAGACAATCGTCTTGCGCTCATTTAATTTGTCAAACACGGGGATAAACCGGGGGTCGCCGGGATAGATGCCGTGTGAGTTTGTGAGGATTTGAAATCCCACTGCGCCGAGATGATCCAAAGCATAGTCAATTTCCTCCAGAGAACCGTCGACGTCAGGAAGTGGCAGGGATGCGAAAAAGAGAAAGTGGTCCGGGTGGTCGGCACAGGCTTTGGCCATGTCCTCGTTGGCGCGTCGGGTCACTGCTCTGCCTTCCTCGTCATTGCCAGGCGTCAAGTGTGTACCTGGCGATGACATGCTCAGTATCGACTTCTGGATATTGAGGTGCTTCATCAAGGCAATGTGATCCAAAGGATCCCAGGGCTATATCACACAGTTAGCGGGAGGGTATGTTAATGTATCCTTGAAAACGCATACCGGAATCGCCGGCATCCCATCAGGATGGCCCTTCTGTGCGAAATCGTTCTCAAGGCAGTATTCGCGGTACGATGGTGGCACACAATGCGCATGGACATCGATTTTCGCCATTTTCAACTGTTGTAATGTGCCAGAATGTGAAGCAGGGTAAACTATGAATTAAGGGTACATCGAAATAGGGTAGAGGGAGATACGGTCCGTTAATCGATATGTAGGCCCCACCAGCAATCTCGACAGACGATGATGATTTCCTACGTAATTCTAGAACATTAGGGATTATACTGTGGATATCTACAAAATTAGGAAGCAAGAAACTTCGCTCTCAACACTCCGCATATCAAGTGTGGGACCTATTGGTTTCAAACAGTAGCAATCAGATCTCCGCGCGTTGTGCCCACATCGATGACCTTTTTTCGATGTACGCACTGAGGTATGGGTGAAATATAGACTCCGGGGTATTTCAACCGCTTCACCACAAATTTTTTTGGTGTACAAGACGTGCACCATCTAGAACCATCGTTATTGTCCTTCGTTGTGATTCGTCCTCCAACCTTGTGATGGCTGAACATAAATGTCTCAACGTCGCAAAGCGCTTCTTCGATGCCTACAATGCATCAGACGCGTCGGCTATATCGGAAGTAGTGGATGCCAATTTACTCTGGGGGCACAGCAACCGCTTCAAAGGCCAGGAGACCTCCGATGATTTGCTGTATACATAGACCCAAAAAAAAGTTTATTGCCGGACTACTCGTTCCCCATTTCTCCAAACCCCAATTATCTCATTCAGAGCATCAATAGATTTGGTTGGATCACCCTTCACCAACACAAGGTCCGCTCTCCGGCCTACTTCGATGATTCCCCGATCCTTAAGCTTGAACCGTTCGGCTACTTTCGAGGTCGCAGACGCAAGAGCCTCAGTGGGTGTAAATCCGCATCGGTTTACGTATAGCCAAAGCTCATGAAGCACTGATGCTCCGGCTCGGGTTCCGACAAGGTGCTCTGAGGAGTCAGTTCCGCTTTAAGCCCAGAGTATTATTAGCCTTCAGCCCGTCGGACGAACGAAGAAATTTTATGGGAAAAAATCACAAAATTGGTGCAGGAAGGACAGGAAATACCATAAGATATCCACCCCAGCTTTTTTCAGACTCGTGATCTGCGCATAGGCATCTTGAATGGAGAATCCAGCCTGAATATGGTGGAGGCATCCGAGGAAGTGCTCCCTCTCTCTCGTATCTGCTAGATCCGCTGCGAGCCATTCGCGAGTGTGTTTGTCTTCTCCGCTGCCGGATGCATGAACGGCTAATGTAGGAATTATGAAGGCGTTTGTAGCTTTGAAGGCATTGATAACGCTTTCATTAATCGGTTCAAGTGATGAGTGTGCGATACCATCTACTCCAGCCTTGAGCATCTGGAGGACGGAGCCATTTGTCAAGGCATGAGCAACCGCCAACATGCCGTTGCGATGAGCAGCGTCAACGACAGCCTTCTGGACCTCTAGAGGGGGAGTAGGGATTGGGCGTGTGGGAAAGGGGAGGCTCAGTGCACAGCCATCTTCCTGCATAAGTTTTATGAAACTACATAAATTGAAATGAGTTATTTCGCAGAGATTATGAGGACTGGAGCTTCACATACCTCGCACCCGCCTCCTTATTCGTAGCAACATGTTGGTCTGCAGACTCCTTGTCCGTTATATCTGGCCACGCTGAAAGACGACTTTCTAGCTGCACCCAATTCAGCATGCGCTCTACTGATTCTAACATTAGGGAGAGCCTACTGTCGGATCTTCCGCAGCTGTCACTCGAAGAATCGCAGACGGCCAGCCGTTCTTGACGGTTGCAGCCAGCCCCGCGCTCAGAATGTCCGCAACATCTTTTCTCTCAGCGGCAATCGCCTTCATCTTCTTGAACCATTCAGTCTCGTTATGCATGTCTAGCACAGTTGTGACGCCATATTGAATCGCTGTTTCGAGAAAAGTCAAGTCCTGAAAAACATGGACATGGGCGTCGCTAAGTCCAGGGATTAGCGTGGAGTCTGAGCCATCGACAATAGTCCAGTCAGGGGCAGGAGGCAATGGGTGTTCCGATATCTGCTGAATTTTTCCGGACTCGATCAGAACATGTCCGCAATCAGAGATAACTGAGACGCCATCGAAGATCCGGACGTTGGTAATGACGGTTGCCGGCATTTTGAGAACAGTAGATGATAATTTCAAGACGAGGCCTACTAGAGACGCAATTTATACAAAGTATTGTTCATATCAAATGGCTTCAATTCAGCATAGAACAAGCGGTCTTCCGGTCTTCCCGGGTGGTCTTATTCCCAGTTCCGTGCGTGCGGCACCTATTACTCAGGCATCCACAATAAAAATAGTGCGGGGTGCGGGGGTTGTGTTGGGTAAATTAGCAATCCTGATGGCCCTCGTAGATATACCAGATCTTTTTTAACCAGTCTTATCCCCTCTACCCCGATGTATATAGAAGGCGAAAGGGTGTCACCATTTGCGCTGTGGAAGTACAAAGAAATTATTGATTTGCGTTCTGTACTGTTCCTAGGTGAAAGCAATTGAGTCTTCAATTGTTGCTTCACAAATATATAGACATAGGTATATACATATATCCATATCATGGTTTGCACGTGCGATCAAATTCCCTAGCCTCCTCTCTCACTTCTTCTCCGTGCGCGATCTGAGTCGACAGATTAGACCATACTGCTTTGCAAACCAGAAAGTCTTGACGTTCCATTCAGGGCGTTCCGAGGCCCACTCGATGTCGAAATCTCGGATAAGCTGAGGAATCAGTTTACCCATTTCCATGATCGAGATGTTTTTGCCGATACACGTGCGTGATCCGGAGCCAAACTAAATTCGTAATGCATATTAGAACACAAAGAAGAATAAAAAAAACGTAGTCCAGCACGGAGTAAGTAAATTACGTACAGTCATCAAATGACGGTCCATGAATTTTACGCGCTCTTCATCAGACTCCGTCCAGCGTTCGGGGCGGAATAGGGAGGCATCTTCTCCAAAGATCGACTTGTCATGGTGTATCACGGCTGGGTTGACGCTGACAATTGTCCCGCCTTCGAGCTGTACACCACAGAGCTTTACTCCGGTTTCTGGGACAATTCGTTCCAGTGGGTATGAGACTCCGGGGTGGCATCTCATCGCCTCCTTCATGGCTGCTTGTCTAATTAAAAATAGCATAAGCGGGTGATCGCAGACAAGAGGGTGTTTTTTCAGTCTCACAGATATGGGAGCTCCAAGCATTCTGCATAAGAAACGTAGTGCGACAGCTTCCCTGCGTGGTCTGCGGCATCCACCTCGGACTGGAGTTTTTTGTATGCGATTGGGTTCTTGACCAGAAAATAAACAATTGCACGCAGTGAGATACCCGTGGTATCACTGCCAGCTAGTCTAGGTGTATTTGCTTGGATCAGCACACCTAGTCAAGATATCGCAAGTAATTTCTGAGGAGGCTAACAGGTTATTACTCAGATGGTTGACCAAGTCCCGTTCTGACATGGGTTTTCCCTTGGCCGCCTCGCCACGCAACCACGCGAGGAAATCCGGTCGTTCGCTGTGCTCTGATGCAGGACGGCTATCATATTCGTCCATGCATTCTTGAGTATACTATTGAGTGGCGGTTCCGGAATTAGAGAGAGTCCTTTGAAACGAACAAGAATGCTCGACGTCTACTTACCTTGACAATGGTCCGCAAAGGATCACGAATCTTGACAAAGGGCTGGGCCGCCAGGAACTTCGCCACATATTTGTTGCCCATCAACCACTTGTGAATGGTCGGTACCTGGCCGGCGAGAGCAGCATATCGAAGGGAGGTGTCAATTGACCCAATCATCTCAAGAACATCCTCCTGCTTCTCCATGAAACCAAATCGGCGCTGAAATGTTATAGCACCAATGACATCAAACGCGTACCATTGCAGCCAATCGCCCAGGTCTACTGCCTGACCCTCAAGCTTTCGCATCGAGTCAAGGAAAATGTCGGTGCACTCATCTGCAAATGGTTCCAAGGCGCGGATGGAAGACATTGAAAACTTCTGGGCCACCGGCCGTCGAAGTGTCTGATGCTGGGCCGGGTCCCGGATTGAGAACATGCTGGGCATCACCGTCTCCTGATAGAACGGACTGAACGTGTCATAGAAGGCAGACTAGTCAGGAGAGGAGTCAGTCACATGTTCGAATCATCTTTATCAAATCCCTATATTTTACCTTGAGAAATTTGGTATTGATGCCGTATATAGTCGCCACGGTAGTCGGATCCGCGATGTCCACTGTCTTCGGGCCCGTTCGTACAATCTTTCCATAACGCCTGTGGAGCTCTCTGTAGAATCCGGGTGCATCACCGCTCGCCAGCTTCCAGGGTCGATAGAGCGAGGAAAACTTTGCAAACACTGGCCCAGGGATGGACGACAACCCGGGTTTTAGCACTAGTCGTAAAGATTGGACGAGAGAGTATGCAACGACTAGTATGACAAGGACAGCATAACAATAGGAAGGACTGGAAGAAAGAGAGTTAAGGAGCTTTGCGGCATTCGAACCGTGGGAATTGAGGTCTGGCATCCTGTATCTAATCGTATAAATGATGGATGTATGGTTTCGCTGAGTGATGAACGTATAGTTTCGTTGGGGATGAAAGCCCAGCAAATCAAGCTTATATTGCATGATACCCCAACTAGTCAAAAGTTCCCATGATGTTTCCCCCGCATGACTTGACCGATGATACCTCGCGTGAGGGGTGGCGAGAGCAAAACATTGTGCGGGACCTATGGTTGGAATGGGGGTACTATCTGAGTAGACCGGAGGTCAGAGAAGGCTGTCGGGTAAGTTAAACGGATGCGAGCATTGGTAGATCTCTTGGACCACGCGCTGTGGTGGGATACTTCGCTTCTGCAGGGTAGATTGGTTCTGAAATGTCGATGAGACGAATTCTGTCCATATCGATACTCCTCTGTTGCAAAGCTGAATAGACCCCGGATCTGTTTCTCTATCGGCCAACGCGAAGCCGGACGCCGCCCTTAGACAAAGTAATTAGATACCAGCACAAGAAATGACCTCGGGCCCTAGGATGACCAAAGGGAGTGACAGGGGTCTCATTTCATCGATGAGGGGGGTGAGACGCGTATTTCCTGGGGTAAAGAAGGTGTACGTGGCAGTAGAATAATACCCTAATCTCACGGGTATCCCATTCCCAGATCTATTCATGGTATGTGAGAGTAGGAGTGCCGGACCGTCAACTCTATGGTAGTAACTTCTCTTACACTCCAGGCGTACGTGTGGACTGGCTAAGCCAAGGGATAGAATCTGGGTTGAAGGTGATATATTATGATGACCTGATCCAAAAAAATATTCTTTGGAAATGCTCACGATTCGAATCTTTGATTCATGACTTCTTAGAGGTCGAGCCAGCGCTGTGGGACTGCAGTCGTTGAAGGAACTCTCCATTTTTGTAAATCTTGATTTGTTACAAATAAAATGAAAACATTGCGTGCATTCATTACATATTCTCAAATACTCTGTTAAACTCGATGCGGATTTTCCAAATTTTTCGTCCAGGAAATATTTCTTCTTAGCGTTTCAGCCACAAGCCTCTCATCATCGACTCCGGGGAGGTCGCTCTTAACTTGATATCCTCTTTGGCCTAGACAGTAAGCCAGGAACCGATAGCTCTGCCGCGGAAAAGCCCCCACTCGCTCAAGATTGATGTTGTTAGACAGTGTGTCTGGCACAACTGGGGAGATCATATCGTTAATATAGACAACCTCCATACTCAACAATTTCCAGATTTGGTCAGCGATTCTCTCTACCCTGGAAAGAAAGTGACATTTCGATACCAGCTCAAATTCACGGCCAGCTGTAGTGAATCGACTGGTGATGTTTCCCACCGATACGCAAAAGGCTCTCGACTCATTGATAGTCACCTCGACAGGGGTTATATTGTGGACGACATCTGAGGCTTGCTTTGACAAAAGTTTTGAACCTTGTACAAAACCTTCGATATCTCCTTGGTACCTTAACAAGCTTGATTAGCCACGACGCATTTTACGAGAAAGGTAGAACAGAGATTTCCGAACCAAGTGATGTCAATCATCGTCCTGGAGGCATCTGGGTGATAGCAAGCTCGGAGCTTTTCCCATTGGCATGAATCTCGATAGTACCTCTCCTGTACTATAAGAGACTTGATAATAGCCTCTGTGAGGAACTGTTGGTCGCTCATTGTGGATGATATCAAATTATGATGGAATCTTTGAAGCTATCAAACTCGACTTACAGGCAAGACGACAATTCAAAACTGTTCCGATTGCTGCGCTTCGTGCCATCACCTCTCCACCTCCACGTCTCGGAAAAAGCTTAGTTTAATATGGTAAACCTTGCTCCATAACCGGTCAAGATGCAGCATCGTACGTGCGGGGGCTACTGATTTATTTGTGGGATCTATGACAAATTCGCTCAACTAAGTCGCTTTTATGCAATAAGCCATTTACCTGGAAACGGATTTCATCTCGTACAGTGGCTAGCCCCCCAATTTTCCACCTCCACTACATTGCCGTGGCTCAAGAACTCCTTTCGGAAGAAATCAACACCTGCAGGGGTACCTATCATGATCACGGTCCCCTTCCTCAATGTAGTCCCGCGAGACAAATGAGAAAAGATTTGGGGCACTCCCCAGATCATATCAGCGGAGCAGGTCTGTTGCCAACACATTTCATTGACCTCGGTCGTCAGTCCAAGTGCTTGTGAATCGGTGATTTCTTGTGCAGCCATCACGACGTGACCAATTGGCGCGAATCCGTCGAATGACTTTTCCTAGCAGAATTGGCTGCCGAATACTTCGGGAAATTGGAGATTGCTGGCACTCAGGTCGTTCCCGGCTGTGTACCCAACAATGTAGTCAAGAGCTTGCTCTTCGGTAACATTCTTAGCATCCCATTTCAATAATCACTGTCAACTCACCTTCGTAGTCACATATTAAGCGGGCTTCAGTATGGATTGATATGACCTAGTTGAAGTCCAGCCTGCGAGTCACCCAAACCTCTGATAATTACATAAGAATGACAACCTGAGTTGACATGTAAGAAGTGGATTAGAGATACGAGGCTCGCAATTTATTAACAGCTTAGGACAAAAATAAATTTATAACCGTCAACTCCAGTGCTTACTTTTCAACCGAGTGGCGATGGCGGACGTGCAATACTTCGATTGGTGCGTCCACCTGGTATGTCATCCCATCGCTCGGATCTTCCAAGAAAAAGCACAAAATACACGCCAAGGCACCAAAAGGTGCCGCGATGATAAATATGACTCGCAAAGTATCGGCAAATGCTTGCTTCAGAGCTCCAATACCAGCAGCAATAATCTTGGGTGTTATGCCAGGGATGTAAGCTAGGGCGGCAGTGTTCTGAGTTGCCAAAGCCTCCACAAAGAGTACGAGAATTAATTTTCGGGACTGGAACGTGTCGGATGCTGTGGAAAGGATTGGGACCAGGACTGCTTGGACCAAACACAGCGCATTAGGGACCCAGGTCTGGGCCGGAATATCATGAAGGCTCGCTCCTATATTGTCCAGCTAGAGCGTGTCAGCTACATGGTGGGTGTTTCTTGTTCGCCAGGAAATGACTTACAACCACAGGAGGACCCTGAAGAGCGATGATTTGTACAAAATTCAACAGAAACATGGCTGCTGCCGCAATCCATGTGCGTAAATGGATCTCGGGCTCATCTTCCACGTTGTCGTAGGTCAAATTAGCCTTATTTACGCATTGAGATTTCGCTGTATCATCAGCTTCGCAACTCAAGCCGGATCGTTCGACGTGATAGGACTTTTCTTTGTCAAAGTCATTTCCTTCATCAACGAGACCATTGCAATTCATCTCCATTATAATGCGGTAAATATCGATCGAATTATATATTGGTAAAACTTCTCGCGGAAGGTCTAGATTTATTTAGAGAAAATTGTCATGAGACATGCATCGTGCTATATCTAGCACATTCTCCCTACATCTATTCCCCATGGGGAACTGCTATGCACCAATTGATGTGGGTATATACATAACCGTCCCGCAGATTCCATATGGAAACCGATATTGAAAGCAAGCATAGATCCCTCACAAATACGGGACCTTCGATCTCAGTCCCGCAAATGTTTTTGGCACATACATCTCTCACGAATGCGGGACTTTTGATCTTGAGTCCCGCAAATGTTTTTTGGCGCTCTCTCAAAGTTCCACAGCCCCTGTTTTTTCGGCGGAGTTTGAGCCAATGTTTGATGGAGCGCAGATACTAGACTTTTCGTAGAGAAAACAAACTCTTAAGGTATAGAGACAGACCGCTTAGGAATGAGCCTAAGGGAGGCAAAGTACGCGACGCTTTGTCTTTCCTACTTCTTATTTAAAGCAAAACCAAAATAGTGTTCTTAGTTACGATGTATATATCAGAATTATCACGAATTATCGGCATGAGGAGGCGCTCTAATTTATCGTCGTGCTCAATTTATTTAGAAGTACGCTTTCTAGTAATCATTTAATAGAGCTGATGGCAGCTTTCCTATATTTGATATTCATGGGGGGTCATATAGATAAGTGGCAATGCGTAGTACTGATTTATTCGGAGGCCTGATCTCTCCTTAAAGGGGTGTTACGAGTTGGTCACATCTTCCTGGCCACAACCTCTAGTCGAGATATGCGACTCGAAAAATTAATTGGTAACAGAAGACACATTGAGCGAATGCCATTGGAGAGGGAACAATCCAGCAGTGCGAAACCCTTTGAGAAACTCAAACCCAGTGATATTGTACATAGTTGGCGCAATTGGAGACGTAAGTTGCTGGACATTTCCGGCTCCACCTGCATAAGTTGGCCACTGAGCCAGGCCATCACCAGCGTGATTGGGAGTTCCGTATTTGGCAAAGTTAGTCCAGTACGTCTGAAGTTGTTCGGAAAAGGCTTCATCAGATGGACTAGGTGGCGTATTAGGAGCAAGAGGGCTGGGCGTGAGAGTCCCGAACACGAAAGGTATCTCCGCTGTATGAATCGGCACTGGAGAATACGGTGAACTGTACGTATACCAATAGAAATAGACGTTGGAATTGACTGCTGATTGATATGCAGCAGCTTCCCACGTTTGCTCGCGGATCGTCATATCCCCAAGCAACGTCGCCGCCGAAACATTCGTCTGTGCCTGTGTGACGCTCGGATAGGCAGACGAAAAGCTGGAAAGAGACTGCTGACCAAACCAGAGCGCGGCTGCATCGCGAAAATGCTGCGGTGTTTCGTAAGGGAAACTCTCCGCAGCGAAAATGACGTCTTCCCTCGCATTAATACCAGCTAGCATTGGAACGTTGGGCTGCAGTCCTTTGGAAAATATCTCTGCGGGAGGCAAAGAAAGAACGTAGCAGTCAATGCTTGGTCCAAATAAAGTCGGCTTCGATGAGGACGGGCTGTACGGTATTGTAGAAACTAACGTCTCTGCCGACTCCTGGCGCAACTGTGCTGTTGACTTGGCTCCCAGAGCGTTTTGTAGCTCTGCCCCCTGTGCACGCGCCTCGGAAAATGTCTGTATCGAGCCGTACTCATAATCCCAGAATGCTCCACTCTCAAGAATAGCGCCACTGTAGAGGCCGCGAGACTGCTGAGATGACAACAGCAACCCAACAGCATGCGCACCAGCAGACTCTCCCCAAATAGTGACATTCTTCGCATTCCCACCGAAAGCTCCGATGTTGGATTCTACCCATTTCAAAGCTAAAATCATATCTTGCAGGCCGTAATTCCCTGAGGGCGAACCTTCGGCATCTAGTTCTGGCAGCGCTAGAAAGCCTAGTATGCTAACGCGGTAGTTGAAGCTCACCACGATGACGCTCTTGGTAGCTAGGATCGATCCGTCCCACTCGGGATTAGCAGACGTTCCATATTGGAATCCTCCGCCATATATCCAAACCATGACCGGAAGTTCCTGCTGCGTGCTGTTTGCAGGCGTCCATACGTTGATTGTCAGACAATCCTCGCTTTCGATGACTGAGAACTTTGCATTGAGACCTGGCGCGCCATAGCAGGCGTTTCCGAACATAGTGGCATTGAGAACATCAGTCCATGGCTGAGGCGGTTGTGGCGGCTTCCAGCGAAGATTTCCCGTGGGTGGAGCTGCGAATGGAATTCCTTTGAAAGGCAGGACACCACTCGGGTCTCGAGGATTGCCCTCAACTGTACCATCGTTCAACTTGATTACATTTGAGACAGATGCAGCCATCGCCTGTAAGCTCATGCATGGAAACAATGCAAGGAACAACAGCCGAAGAGGCGTCATTTCGGTGAGTATCTGAATGATTGTTTAGAAATCAATATTTGACTCGACGGGGACTTGTTCAGGGCGAAGAAGACATGTGAAGAGCAGTCGCGAAGGTCTCATGTTCTTAAAGCAAAATTTCTTCCCAACTCATGCTACATCAAGAATATTTGAAAGCCACCTCAATCCAGAGGGTTGCATCAGTGCCGCATAATAGAAGCCCGCAATGGCCTGAAGATCTTTTTGCGGGACGTATATTCCATAATGGTTAAAGCAATGTTTTCCACCGACACCATCTCCCCGTCTCTCAGGTAGTCCAAAGGCTTCGAGGTTCATCATGGCTCGTATAGACTCAGAGACATGAGAGTTTCTTAGGCCCCACAAAAATGTGGAATCTTTAATTTCGTTCCAAATCACTCATCAGAGTAGGCTGCAGCTGGAAACTGTGGGATTCTGAATAATCGGCATAATCCCTTACCCCGCAATCTGGGGTAATCCAGAGACTGAGGCATCCTGTCGCGGGGCCCACAGTAAACAAATTTATGCTTCCTGTACTCATGGTAAATCCATGTTCACAGCCATCGAGCTATCTCGCCCCTTTACCGGCACCTACTCCTAGGATAGCGGCTACTGGAGAAATGCTACCGTCAAAGAAGAGGGCATCCACATTCTGTTTTAATTATTACCAAAACTGAATCTTATATAGGGTTCGTATGTCACTGAAACAAGCGGTTGAGAGACTATCCTATGTTCTTCTAAGAGCACCCATCTTACTGAATTTTCAGGATGTCCCACTCTGAAATGTTGGTTCATCGTCAATCTGCTAATTTGGATATCACTTTGTCCATAACGAGAGATTCCACTACGTTGATCACAATGATGGCTCTTTGGCAACGACTAAAAGTCAGGTGCCAACCGTCTCCATTTTCGATGTCTACAGTACTAGCGACCTATCATGGCTCCTAATGCTCAATATAATTGGAGTAGTAGTTGGCATCATCTTCGTAATTTCAATCCTTGTTGTGCGCTTTTACTATATAGAACAATTGTGTCTGAAACGGTTGAGGATGCTGTAGACGGCCTGTTAAGATGAGTTAGCAATAACTTAAGACTTCTACATCGAAAATAAAATTTCTGCCTCTATGACGGCTTTGTACAGATACATCACAGCCAATCATGGAATTCCCTCTTACCGCTATATCTGCGGAGGAAGTCAAACCCTTAGTTGTGCTCAAATACGAAGTACTCTGTCGAACTGTTTGATCGCAAAAGAGGTTGGTTAAAGCAGCAATGTGACAGGGTTAGGGTTAGGGTTACAGACAGGTGGATAGTAGTTCGTAGATCGTAATTGGCTGTAGCAGAAAGACCGACCGCTCAGACCCACATTCGGGAATTCCGCACTGCTATGAACTGCAAAACATGGAATTGAGGGCTCGGTGCTTTTTACCTGCCTGTCTCGTCTCATCAGATTTACAAAATTAGTATCATTTGCTCTCGTGATGTTCTCGTTCAATATTAAGCGTCTGTTCCCATTTAATGTACGGACAGAACAAGATTCTTTCTACATTACCAAACGGTGCATTAGGCGTTGCATTTTTTCCCTATCTGTTTGTCCTTATTCCAGCCGTATTATTCCCATGGCTTTAGGACTCCTCATACTACCCCGTTATCAAGTAGGCTAGAATAGTCAGGGATGGTTTATTGACTGCTGTTAATGCGAGGTCAAGCAGATAGAGAAGAATTAGAGAGACAAAGTATGTGGATTTGGGCTTGAGGATGTCAATATAATACTCGTAGATGAGACGTGGTTCGTGGGGACCTAGTAGAGTCCCAGCGCCATGAAGGCATCGATTGTGCTCAGTGAGCAAATCAGTGTGCTCAGCTGTGGATCCCTGAGCATATCCGTGAACTTATATAAGGCTCACTGATCTGATCACAGCGCTCAGGGCCGTGCTCAGTTCTACTCAGGGAGTAAAAGCGGCGAGGGAGTAAGCACTGAAACGGAACAGGGAAGCCGCGGCGCATCAGGAATAATCAAAGTACGTAGGCGATCTACAGCCATGTCATATACCGTCTCGCGTTTTGATATTCGTTGCGCACGCCTTCCGACCCATGTCTCACATTCAACATTCGCACCCTCTCAATCTTCCCCCCAAAGTCATCTTCGACCTTGCTCTGATAGTCTTCAAAGAGCGCCTTCAGTCGTTTGATAACATCAATATCGTCCTGGATCAACACAGCCACTGCATCGTAGCCTCCAGCACCGGGCACGACACCCCCGATAACGCCTTCCACCTGCAAGACGGTATCAAGCAACTCTGTTTGAACGCGAGGCTCAATCGGCACTCCGGACTTGGTCGTCATTTGTTGTAGATAGTTTCGTGAATTTTGCATCAGCCCTCTCACAGTCTTGTACAGCTCAACAGCCGCAGCAGTTTCAAACTCTGCGCTCATCCGGCTGTGGCTGAAGCGGCGAAGTTCGGTGCGCAGTTTCTCGTTGTTTGCTTGCAGCTCGTCCCACAGCTGGTCGGCCTCTTCTTTATTTTGTTTGCGCCATTCGAGCACCTTTCTCACCATCGACGGGGTCTGGGATCCGCAATCGACATCGCAGAGAACCAGCTGCATGCCAGGCGGCAATTTCATACCCACGTCGGCAAATTCGGTATCCCAGGGCTGTGCCGGGTCCAGGTCCTCCACGGTCGAGAAGAGCCTTTCCTCAAAGCTCGGCGAGCCGATTTCACCGAGCCTCTCGAGGATCGAAGGCGAAAAGCGACGGTAGAAACACGACCCAAACACAGCCGCTCCAACATCGAATCCAGAACCCACCTTGCCTTGAGCAGCGCAGTGGGCGGCCTGTGCCAAGTTGTGCAGTTTCTCACGAGCCACCACCAGATCGTCCGGATGCATTGTACGATGGGTCACGAGGGCAGATACGAGAGCAGTGACCAGAGCAGCAGATGAGCCCAAGCCGGTCTTGTGGGCGTCCTGCAGGGTGACCCCAAATTCCCGGAATCCACCACGGTTGCGGGCATCGGCATCATTTCCTGAGCCGGTATCTGAGTAATAGTCGTTATCGGCCAAGATGGTGACCGCGAGCGAACCCAGGTCTTGTGAGTCTGCCACGTAGCTGGTGTATGTGAGAGCGTAGTTTAGGGATGTCTCGACAAAGGGATTTCTTGGTCTATAATCTGTTAGCCGTGGAGCACTCACTTCCTTTCTAAAAGACAAACGACCAAAACGTATCGTCTTGAAAACTCACCCCTCGTTCTTCTGTGATACCTTGACCCCGCCTCCATTTTCGCACCTCCGCACACCGTATTCCCAGACGGCGTCCCGAAACTGCGGCGAGCGAACAATAACACTCTCCTCGGGCTGGCCGTCAAAGGCCTGGGTGGAACTGGTCGACGGCTCTTCCTCGTCGACTACATGCTCCTTGGCGTTGTCGAGCGACGCGGCAAAGGGCTCGCCGGAAGGGCGACGATCACGCTGCAGCTGCTGGACCAGCACGTGAATGCGAGCGTCGAGGGCGAAGACGGTGCCCGAGTAGTTGCGGTCGAGCACCAGATAGCCGCCAGTGAGGAGCACCTTGCCCGGCGCCGACACAATGGTCGTCGTGGCCGGGTGAGCAAGCATGAGGCTTACCCGGGTTGCGCGGGGTTGGAGATGGAAAACAACCACGGAAGGAGTATGAGTGGACCACCGTGATGTGATGGACTTGGAATGGCGGATGCTCTTGATCTTGTGGCGACTTGTAGCTGTACCAGTCAGTTTAGCTGGGAGGGTCAAAAGTCTGGTCGAAGGTCATCGTTGCTGGTTGTGTCCAGGAACAAAAAGGTACGTATCATAATTAGAATAATATTGTGAGGCCGCTCGGCGGGCCGCATGACGGGCAGGTGCGAGGGGAGTCCGGCACGTCATTGGCCGGTCTCCGGTATCTGGCCACTAGAGCTATAGCACTGTCTTTATTTATTATGAGCAGTGCGAAGTACGTACTCTGTACGTCGTTGAAGTATCAGCAGCTTATTTTATGGTTAGTATGGTTTAGCCTCGTTGTGAACACAGCAGTCGCCGTCCCTCCCTCCACATACACATCCAGAAGAATAGGAGTAATAGAATTCAAAATAGAGTTACATTCCACAGGCAAACAAACAGTGACGTAGTTAATGAACGCATCGAGCAACAGGGTCAGCAAGAAAAAGAGCCGGGAGCCCCGGACTTTAAGTCTGAATAATCACGCTGGTGAGGTGACTCACCTAGCAGTGACAGCAGCGTAATCAATGCAAATCCTTCGCAGGCAGCAGCTGCCTCAGGCCGCGAGGAGCCGCGTCTAGCCTGTTCGGGCCCGCCCCACAGCCATTGGCCAGTCGGAGGACCGCGTATCTTCCGGGCGCGCTAGCCCGACTGGGAAAACGAGGCCATGCTTGGCTGCCTTGGTGCCTGGCGCATACCGTTGTTCCTACTTTTTCCCTTAGCGCCCGGGATGTGCGCACTGTCATTGGCCCCGTCGTCCGCGGAGGCTCCACCGTGCAGTCATCTGATTTTGCTGTTTTTGCGCTTCTCGAAGCTTTTGGGCGGTTTGGACACGTCTCCGCGCGCCGTTCGGGCTCGGCCTTCGGGACTAGCAGTCTTTCCAGGCTAGCAGGATCCAGCGCGCCGGGTGCCGCCTTTAACTCCGCCCACTCGCAAATCCTTACCTGCATTATTCCGAGTGGTGTATAGTCGCTCCCTTTTTCTCCAGTGTGATTTCTGACTTCTCTCTTCCTCTTTTCCTTCCACATCATCATCATCCTCCTCCTCCTCTCACCAGTCCGCTTCTTAAGCCACGGGGCGGCGTGATTCCTCCTTCTCCCCTCTGGGTCGGAACAGCAGGTTGTTTTTGTACAGCGACCAAAACGCCATCGCTTCTTTCCTTTTTCCCCCCGAATATCATTATCATTTTTGACAGCGCGTTCTTTTGGCGGCAGTCGGTCGTCAAATGAACCTGCATTGCGCCTCACTATTGCTCACCAAGGTATACATCCATAGTGGTCAAAACGTGTATTTGTTTTATTTGTCTCCAGCGCAATCTAACTGCCTCCAGAGTTTCCTCTTCGGCCGGAAGAGGACCCCCGTTAGATAAATGGTTTTTAAGCCATTCACCCACCTCGCACGCCAGAACTTTGCCAAAGCCTTTACCCATGGCTATGCGCAGTCGGTAGTTGCAGCCTCGCAGTCGACCTACACCACTCCAACTGCCTCCCTCAACCAGCTCGCCCATCCCCTTAAATTCCCTCGCACAACACAGCTTCAGAATGCCTTTCAGAACTCGTCCAGCTCGTCAGGCGCTGGAGCCAAGGCTAGTCAGTCTTCGGGCAGCTCAGGAGATTCGGGTTTAGCGGCCTACTATGCCGCCTGGCAGCACGCACAGCAAACAGGAGATGACAGCGACTGGAGGCAGTTCCAGTTCAAGCGCCGCATCGGATGGAAGCCCAAGGATGATGCCACAGACGCCGACAAGGTCCACGATGATAAACTAGCCCATAATGATGTCCGCGATCTGAAAAAGGCCGCTGTCAATGTCGACGTCAGCGCCAAAGTCGAAGAAGCCGTTGCGCGTGAGATTCAGATCCAAGAGGAAAATGCCGAAGCCGAAGATGGCGTCTCCGCCAGTGAGAATGTTACCGAATCCGAGGCTGCTGTCGAGCAGCTCGACGGTGTTTCAGTCGAGCGATCGCATTCAGAGTCGACTCGGATAGTTCAGCTTGCCATGGCTGAGAAATATGCCGAGATCCCTGCCGCCTTCGAGGAGCTTGTGCGAGCTGGTCTCACTCCGTCCGTCGAGGCATACAACGCACTGCTGGTAGCCGCCATCAAGCTGCACGTTGACTCAGCTCATGCCGTACCCAAGGCCCTGGATGTCTACTCGGACATGCTGCGCCGCCGCATCATGCCAAATGAAGAGACCTACAAGACCCTCATTGCTGTCTTGGTTTCCCGAGCCCTCGAGACATTGGCTTCAAAGGAAGCTCTGGAGCAGCAACGCACCCGCTTTGGTGGCCTGGAGGAGCAAGGAAAGTTCTTGTTTCGCTCTAGCGAATTGGAGAGGGAACTTGTTGCGGAGGACCACTCTCTCAGCATCGCCATCAAACTGTTTGATGCTGCCGTCGCCCGCCACCAGGAAATGGTCTTCCCCTTGGAAGTTTACCGCTCTCTCATTACCAGCTGCGCCGAAGAAGGCAAAGTGGAGGACATGATTCGAATCTACGCCCACATCGAAACCCAGAAGCTTGTGCCACACGCTGCTATTTTCCCGTCAATGATCCGCGCTTTCGCTAAGATCGGAGACTTGAAAAGCGCCGTCGAATGCTACAATGAGTACCGTGAAATGGCTGTTGCAGATGACAAGGGCATCTTCAGCATTGTTGAGCGTCGAGACGCTGACGTCTATGCTGCGCTGGTCTGCGCTTATCTGACTTGCGGCAAAGAGGAAGGTGGTATGCGTTTCCTGGACCGCATTCGCGAGTCTTTCACCGATGTGAAGGAAGACCGCGAATCTCGTCTGGAGGCGCTCGAGTCGGTTATTGTCCGCAATGCTCTCGTCCAAGCCTCGCTCGATGCTGGAAACTTTGTTGAAGCGGCCGAACAAGCCACCGCCAAACTCAGCGGCGACTCCCTCCAAAAAGCCATGGCCAAGATCTGTGTCGCAGCTGCTGATGCTGGAAACGCAGGCGTTGCATCTGAGTCGTACAATCGTCTTGTTGCCGAGTCTGCAGACGCTGTGGCCTCGGCCATCCCGATGCTGGCTTTGCATATCCGACAAGGAAACGTCTTTGCCGCGAGAACATTCTGGGGAATCCTGACCAACCTGGATCACGCGACCTCGGATATGATCCAGCCGACGACCATGTACTCGGTCGCTCTCATCAAGAGCGGTCATGTCGAAGAGGGCTTGATGGAAGCCCGCAAGATGTTCAACCGCATTCGAAGCGCCGCACCTGCTCACCAGATGCTCCAAGCTCCAGTTCGCGAAGAGATTGACGAAGCCATCGACCTTCTTGGCCGCGTCCTGATGGCGCAGTCTGGCATGATCATCTCATCTCCTGCTGCCATGACTCTTATCCGGGCTATGGTCGAGAATGGCGGTTTGGTTTTCCCCATGGCTGAGCACGCTGTGGCCAGTTTGGGACCGATGGGCATTTCGCAACTCAGCGTGGACGATCTTACCCTGGCTCTCCAAGTGCAGGCAGGCATGATTGTTAATAACGCAGCTGTTTTGGATGCCCCTCACCTGGTCCGCTTCGCTCACATGGTTGATGTTGTTTTATCCACCGGTGTCCCTATGGATATGTTTACCACTCGTCTTGTCGACCAGGCAATTCTCAAACTTTCCGACAGCCGACCAGAACTGGTGCGACGGTGGCAGGACTATTTCGCTCCCAGCCCTAGCAAATCCATGACATCGGGCTCCTACACCCCCGTTTCGGAACCGTCGCAGATGAACTCATCGACGACGAGCGCCGAAGACAACTTTGACCCGTATGCTTACTCGACTGACTTCCGGGGCTCCGCAATCATTGCCGACGAACTCGAAGCTTCCAGCGGACGAGGCACTGCTCACCTGAATACTGCTTTGACAAAACTGCGCAACATTCGTCGTCTCGGCCGTCACCCACGTTATATCACTTATGCCAAGCTCATCAACGCTGCAGCCAAGGGTGGTCGTATGGACCAAGCACACGATATTTTGGCCATGGCTCGACATGATGTTCCTCTTATCCCTCAGTACAACACTGTGCGGTATGGCTGGGTTTCGATCCTAGACGCGATGGTCGCAGCGTGCCTGACTCTCGGTGAACGCAACCTGGCAGCCAAGTTTCACCAGGAGCTGCTGGATATTGGGTCTGCTCCGTCCGCCAACACTTTTGGTCTCTACATCACCACGTTGAAGGAGTCAACCAAGACATTTGATGAGGCAACTGAAGCGGTCAAGATTTTCCACCGGGCCAGTGCAGAGGGTGTTGAACCCACTTCGTTCTTGTACAATGCTTTGATCGGAAAGCTTGGAAAGGCTCGCCGTATCGACGACTGTCTTTTCTACTTTGCGGAAATGCGCGCCAACGGTGTTCGCCCAACCAGTGTCACCTATGGTACCGTGGTCAACGCTCTCTGCCGTGTTAGCGACGAGCGCTTTGCTGAGGAGATGTTTGACGAGATGGAATCTATGCCCAATTACAAGCCTCGTCCCGCGCCATACAACTCGATGATCCAGTATTTCTTGAATACGAAGCGTGACCGCAGCAAAGTCCTTGCCTACTACGAACGCATGCGGTCGCGCAACATTGAGCCGACGATGCACACCTACAAGCTTCTTATCGACGCCCACGCCTCCCTGGAGCCGGTCAACATGGATGCTGCTGAGCAAGTGCTCGAAACCATCAAGGCGTCTGGCCAGCAGCCCGAAGCCGTTCACTATGCGTCTTTGATCCACGCCAAGGGATGTGTGCTCCGCGACATGGACGGCGCACGCGCCATTTTTGATTCGGTCGTTTCGAACAACCAGGTGCGCGTTCAGCCGTGCTTGTACCAGGCACTCTTTGAAGCTATGGTGATCAACCAGCAAGTGCAGTCGACCAGCGAGGTTGTTAGTGACATGGAACGCCGCGGCATCGAAATGACTCCGTACATTGCCAACACGTTGATTAATGGCTGGGCCGCCGAGGGCAACATCTCCAAAGCCCGTGGTATTTATGACAGCATCGGCACTGCCAAACGCGAGCCAAGCACGTACGAAGCGATGACGCGCGCGCTCCTCGCCGCAGAGAACCGCACTGGCGCAGTCGAGGTTGTTCAGGAGATGGTCTCTCGAGGCTACCCATCAGCCGTGGCTGGCAAGATTGTGGAATTGGTTGGCACCGCTTAACCAGTCTGAAATTTCGAAAACCATAACGGCCGATATTTCTTTTCTATTCTTCATTTTTTTTCTATTCCTTCACTCTTTGAGAGAGCCTATTTCTTCTTCTCTGACAAAATTACTCTCTCATATTTTTTTCACTATGAATTCTAATCACCGTGGAGAAAAACGAAACAACGAGGGCTGGACCCTCTACCACAAGCCCAGCTCTCGAAGTATTCAAGAGTGAAAGAAGTTGCATAAAAAGATACCATCTGGTGGGGGGAACATTGTTGGAGTTTTGTTTTTGTTTTTGTTTGTTTTCGGCACTGTATTATATCCATGTGGGAAAGCAAAGCGAGCGGTTTATGGCGTTGGGGAAGATTTCCTTTTCTTTTTACAAGTTCGATAGATACATCTCAACTCTCTTCTGAGACGTGCAATTCCCTGGAGTGATAATACTCGGGGGGTTTTGTACCTCTTGGTTGGCTATAGCCAGGCATATTACTGTTATGCTTGGTTTTTCAATAATTACAAAAGACGAATAAAAATGAATATACGAGATATTAACACCTTTTTGCATACAGAGTAATCAATACTCTGTACAGGGTAGTAAAATCATAAATGATAGTCCCAGGGGCCAACAAAATATTAGAATGCTTAGCAGTTAGAGGAGTATGACACGATGTAACGAAAAGGGCGCGCCAAGCTTAATTTCAAAGTTCCGGACCAAGTTTCTACTCTCAATAATTACTGTATTTAGTTTAACTTGACAGTTACATAACACGCTCTGGCCGCGACGATCTGGACCGACGATCTTTTACCGGATGTCGCTCAATTCCGCTTTGAAACCATGCAGAGTAAAATGCTCCATCCTTGGAATACGTAGAAATACATACATAATAGACTCTCTTTTTTTTATGTTCTGGATCAATACGTGAAACTCACCGATTACTGCTTTTGTATACGAAGACGGAATACTCCGTCTGTAGTAGCCCGTAAATTCAGTGGACCTTGGAAGAAGCTGGATGTGGCCCTAAAACTGAAAAGAACTAATTTAGTGCTGCTCCCTTAGGGACTTAGCATGAGGCTACGCTACACTGCGTTTTACTTCGGTTCTATTCTAAGCTATGCTCGGTGTTTCCCCTGAGTCTTTCTCCGTGCCTGGCAGCCTGGCCGTGGCTGGATTTTTCAGCCTCCGGAGGAACCGAATGCCTATGAAATCACTCAAAATCAGAACTGGGCCTGTTGGCTGCCTAGTACGCGTAGTACGGAGTGGTAGTGTCTAAAGAGTTTTAAGCTTGAAGGAACAACAATATAAATAGTCAGACATCTTTCCTGCTACCCAGATGTTTTGAGCGTAAACATCACCTTCCACAGTCTCTACGACACCACATAATATATACTTTGTATATACTCTTCACACACACCATGAAGTTCACCGCTGCTTTCCTCTTGGCCCTCCCAGCCATGGCCCTCGCGAAGGTCCGTCCTTGCCCTTTTTTTTTTTTTTTTTTTTTTTTTTTCAAAAAAAAGACTCTTAAACTAACCCATTGATATAGCCTCACTCCTCCTCGGCCATCCCAACCCCATCTTCCTCGGCCGTCCCATCGCCCTCCTCGACACCCGCGCCCTCTCCCATGACTGTGTGCGAGAGCCAGGCCGGCCCATACACGCAGTACTGCGCGCAGTGCCTGTCGCAGTGCTCCAGCCGCACCGGTGAGAGCGAAGAGCAGTGCTACTGGTCTGTGTTCATGACCATCAACTACATTGAGAGCCAGTGCGAGGCTATGGGTGGGAACAACTGTGCTGGCCAGGCTGTGGATGATGTCTGCAAGCCTTAAATAAAACAAGCACCAAGAAAGAAAAAAAAAAAAAAAAATCAATTGCTTAATTGATTAGTTGGATGTGGAGGAGATTTCAGTGATTGGAGTGGAGATGGAAATAAAATTCGTTTCTAGATTTTACCCTTTTTGAAAACAATTTAGTGTGTATAGAATTTCTAATGGACATATGAAAGATACACTTGTTTTCAAATATCCAAATTTGTACATTTAGCAAAAGCTTTTTAAGGTTTGGCACGAGCAAGTAACCATTGAAACATTCAATGACATTGGTAGTAAGTAAGCTTTGAGAAAAAAGAGGATTAGTTCTCAGGAAAAACGATTGTTGGGCTTAACCAATAATGCTTACGTATTTGCTGTGTTTTTATCTGTCGTTTCAAGTGCGCACAAGATGAAACAGTCAAATGTTTCAAATCTTAAATTGCAAGCTGCTGGTACATTACCGATTAAGGTTGTAGTTACTATGGTTATCAACCAAGTTATTGGGTCACTACCTCTATAGAGGTCAATTGGCCCTATGAGTTAGTTCACAGGAACTGGTCTGATCACTAACGGAGGCAGGTATATTATATGAAGTAACAGGCCTAAAAGGTTGGCCAAGCTAGTGCTGAAAATACATGTGAGAGCGATATAGGTCATCATTTGTATGTAAAAAACTTGAAGTAGACACTGACTAGCTTATTACATATGTACTCACCTATCCCTAATAATCTACACATCTCACGTCTACTATAGTACGGATCGAGTGACTATTAATAATCCATTTACAAACAAAGGAAACTTCTACTTCATTCAAGCTGACAATATCAAGACAGAAAAGAAGCATGCTCACAAAGTGTACGAGAATTGCGCTCTTTCTCTCCACTTCCATACTTCTTTTCGCTCATAGATATAAAAAAAGTGGCAAGGAAACAAAGATCCAACAGGGAAATAAATGCATGATAGTACACTGACGCGCTCTTTCTTCTCTATATCATTTTTTTGGAAAAAGGCACCGGTCTGTCTCGGATCAGGATAGCTGGGTGGAAGCACCAGCAAAGGTATTGAAACGTATTGAAACATGGGAATGTATTTGTGCTCGGTTTTTTGTTTTATTTCGTCTCGTTTAACCGATAATCAGAGATTGCTCGTCTGGGAAGCTGTACACAGGAACCTCGAGGTTCAACGGAGCAGGTCCCTTGCGAATACGGCCGGAGATGTCGTAGTGGGAACCGTGGCAAGGGCAGAACCAACCACCAAAGTCACCAGATTCACCAATGGGCACACAACCAAGGTGAGTGCAGACACCTGAGACAGTTAGCATTCTTGTTATTTACCCAAAAAGATAGACGCACCCAGCATGATGAGCCACTCGGGCTTCTGCACACGGTCCTCATCGGGCTGAGGATCCCGGAGAGTCTTCCAGTCAATGTCGTTGGCTTCCTTGATCTCGTCGGCAGTACGGTGACGGATGAAGACGGGCTTGCCACGCCACTTGATAATAACCTGGATACAGTTAGCACGTTTAAGAAGAAGAAAAAAAGGCTCTCGACACATACGTTCTTGCCTTCGGGGATGGTGTCGAGGGCAATTTCAACCTTGGCCTGGGCCAAAACGTCGGCAGAGGCGGACATGTTAACGAGGAAGTCTGTCAGGCCATTAGATATCTAACACCACAGAGCCCAATTCTGAACCCAATTCCTGTTATAAAACATACCATGCACGGTAGCCTTTGCACCCACAGCCGAGCCGAGACCCATGGAGCCGGCAACAAAGTACGAAAAGACCTTGTTCGTCGACGGCGAGCTCTTGGACATGTACTTCTTGAAGCTGGGGATCTTCAAGGTGGCGTTGGCCTCCTCGGCGCTGCCAAAGGGGCTCTCAAAGGACGACTTGGCGCCGGCATTGGAGGCGTTTCGTTGCTGGACGCCGGCAACAGCGGAGCGAGCGACGTGCGAGGGCAGCTGCTGGCGGGCGCAGGAGCGCAGCAGGGCGGCCGAGGCAGAGCTGAGTTGAGACATGGCTGCGAGAGAGCAATTCAATTGCACTGGGCACGACTGCTACAGAGGAGGGCGAGGGCGGGCAAGCACGAGGGGAGGCAGAGAGCGGTTGATGACGGGGGACGTCGGGAACTCGAGGATTTTGGAGGACGAGCTTGCGCCGCTGGTCTTTCGCGCCCGCCGAAAAGAACCCGGAATCGAATCAGCCGCCTGTGATTGGCTGGTGCTCTATTCCTCTTCTTATTCATTTTCAGCTGTTTAATAGGTGATATTTCTCTTGTATTTATGTTTAATATTAATTCGTATTATTGTTAGTCCATATTGCTGCTTCATGTAGACGAGAATATTAAAATCAACTATCCTGATTATCAAGTGTGACAATCAACGCAACCCATGCAATGCAATTAAAGCAACTAACTTCTCAAAAACTACCACTACCCCGTCATCTTAACTTCTTTATTCGATTCCACAGTGTGCCCAAGCATCATCGACACCGTGGGCAGGGGCGACTCGCTCGGGGGAGCCCCGTTACTCCCGTTTATACGTGACGGCAGGAGGATCTGGTCTCCTGGGAGGTTGTTGGCGCCATTCTGCGCTGGAGCGCCCGCTCCGTTCAATGTTGTCTGGCCCTTTTCGATTATAGGCAGGTCCTGCGCGCCCTCACGAGCTCGTTTCTCTTTGAATTGGCGATAGGTTGTGGTCTTGGGTATGACGTCCGCGAGGAACTCGAGGTTATCAATGCGTGAAACGGCGGTGGCTATTAGAATTATTATGATGAGCGGTCAATTCCCGGTCAGAAGGGAGGGACGACATACCGAGATCTCTGTATTGGATGGTCTTTCGGGGTTTTCGTTCGGATTTGACAACGTTGTACCCTTGCTCAGCGATGTATTGTATGAATAATTCCTGAGAATATCCATTAGCAAGGACTTTGCAAGGAAATACTGCTAGTTTGGTGGTAGCTCACTGTCGCGATTGCGATGAGAAACGTCGCATTATGGGAACATTGCGCAATGTCCTCGTCGAGCTGGATGATCTTCTTTATTCGCGACACTGCCACAAAATATTAGACCGGAAAATTTTCCACAAGCAGACACGAATGCATACGAGGGAGTACGCTCTGTCCGGTGGCTTCCTCTGCCAGGCTTTCTTGGTAGTTGGACGCCATTGCCAGGCTGACCGAGTATGGAGGATGCCGGACGCGTCGCGCGAGATTGAGCAGGGGATCGTGGAAGATTCGATGTAACAGTGATATATAATAGAGAAGCGACAATAAAACACGATCGGTATCCGACTGGTGATGCGACAGGTATCAAAAGCGGTGGTATATTAATTGATGACAGAACAGCGGGGTTTGAGAGACGCGACTTTCTCGGGCGAGACCAAAAAGTTTCCAACGTTGAAATGTGGCGACGGAGAAATTCCACCACGTCAGGGGATTTGCTGCAGCCACAGAAGGAACATATTTAGACTGCAATATTTAAATTCCTGTATTTCTGGAGCATTTACTGGAGTATCTGTACATGTTAGTTTTAGTATTTTACAAGTCTCGCGCCTTTATGTCCTTACTCAGAAATCTACTCGGTCGTTCTTTTTATAAGTTGTATATCTGTTTTACTCCTACATAGTATTCATTTTACATCTCGCCTAGGTTTTCTACTCGTGACTATCAGACTGGCCTTGGTAGTAGTATACTCTAACAGCAAGGCAGCGTCGGGGGTCCCGTGACATGGGTGGTCCTGTCACTCCTGTGAGGCTGAGACACTGGTAACGCGCGCTGGCGCACGCTGAAGCCCTGAAACGTTGAGAAATTTTTAAGAGAGCAAATATAATTGATCAAATTAGATATTGGGTTGAGTGGTTTGTACTCTAAAGTCGTTTCCAATTGGTTTATGACAGTGCCAGAGCGTTCACGTAGGACACTAGTCCAGATCTTTAAAATTAGCAAATCCTGTTTTTATTAAGAAAACACAATTTAATAATATTAGTATCTACTGAAGGTTAAGTAGCGAGGGCAAGGTATGACTATATTCTCCTAAATATCCCTCTGGATGTACCTTTACAACTATTAGATTCGCCTCATACTTTCCTTTTTTGAAAATGCGCGTATCACCCCAGCCATCCAGGCCATACCATCTATATTCGCCCCAGTCATCAATCATCCTATGGATTATGAGCTCGTGGAGAAAGCCATTGCCATTGACAGCACATTCACCATCCCGCGTGTGTGAACGAAGACGCCGAAGTGAGAAAGCGGGATATGCGGTCGAATTCAGAAAGACGGCAACTTTAATCGACACATTATCCGGCACCTGTTTTAAGATACTCCATTCTTCTCCTGTACATGGACGAAATTGGCCTGTATAATACCGATAGCCGGCATCGCGATCTATACCGTATTCTTGGCGATTCTGACACTCTGCCAGTATGGCCATGACATCTCCTAGTAGAAGATACGCTGACATAGATTCGATGAAGTACGAACTGTGTAGATTGTTAGACAGGAGCATTTCATAGGATCATTTCAACGTCAAATGGGAGTTTACATCATGTCATCACCAGGTTCGGGACCAGCGCATTTGACCTTTAGTTGCTTGCAGGGAGGGTGTGTGGCCAACATAGTAGTCCACGATCCAGGCTTATCGTAGATACATTTTTCCAAATCGAAACCCCCATGCTCTTGAGCCCTGATGTGTTGTGCCCTGGCCTGATTTCTTGCTTCTCCAATCCCAAGCCAGGGTTGTACCTGCATAGAGATTCCTAGCCGCTTAAAAACAGGGTTCAGCTTGAATTTCTGCTGATCATCTCGCTGTGCGTAAATGACTCTATCGAGTGGTTTATACCAGCAAGCTTGCTGAAGTTTCAAAGACTTTCGAATAATAGCCATCCACCCGCATCAAACTCGCTGCGCCTGTAAAATTTCCTCAGGACAACCCAAGTGCAGGATTATACGCTCAAGGAGCTCATAGATATCAAGCACACGGTTAATAGATGATTGCATTGTGGAAAATTCATAGGTGAACCTAGGTTTGATTTGGAACGGATTGGTTCAGCATGAAAAAGGAATTCTCAGGACGAAGGATCGCAGCGGATCGAGGCGGGGCGGGGTTCTCCCGTTGGTCGTTTCAGGGCACTCGAAAGCTTACAGTGTACAGTTTCAAGGCCCGCTCTGAATACTAGAGCTGACCCTCATTCAACAACAACAACAACCACAACCACAACCACAACCTAGCAAACTTGCGCCTATCTCATATGGTCCTGGTTAAGAAGCATTACTCACTACTCCTAAGGAATGGAAGCAAAGAAAAAACGACGCTCGCGGCTTCCCAGATCCAAGTCAGGTTGTCGCACATGCCGGTCCGTCCCATCACGAGGATATTGAGCTCTACAATACTGACCCCAGGAAACAGGATCCGCCATGTCAAATGCGACGAAGCCCCTGGCTCATGCGAACGATGCACCAAGTTTGGCTTCAAATGCGACGGGTACGACTTGGAACGCCGTCCCGAGAAGCGCAGCATTATTAGCCGTAGTGCAGGCGGACTGACAGCCTACACAATGCGGCTACTGCTCCCTGGCCATACATCAGATGAGCGCCGATCCTTTGACTATTTCTATTCCTTCACGACTCCCATGATGAACGGCTGGTTTGACCACCGCGTCTGGAACGGCGTAGTGATGCAGATGAGCCACGCAGAGCTAGCTATTTGCCATGCTGCTGTCGCTATTGGCGCTCTGCAAGAAGCATTGTCTGAACTATCCGAGGATACGGATAGCCGGATGCAACGTTTTGCAATCTACCAGCATAGTCGGTCGATTGAGCTCCTTCGGTCCCGAATGAGTTCAAATGACCCAAATGTAAAGAGAACAGTGCTGATTTGTTGTGTTTTATTCATTGTGTTTGAGATTATCCACGGCAACTATGACCAGGCAGTTATGCATTTGCAGAATGGGCTGCATATCTTAGGGACGAAGAAGTTGCGTTATCAGGCGCTATACCAGGAGTACCCGACATTCGAAAGCAATGTGGAGAACTCTCTTGTTGCTATAATGCTGCATTTGGATCTACAGAGTGCTGCCTTCGGATGGCCAAACATGCATGAGCAGTTGGATATTGCCATCTTAGCGGAAGAAGGGAGCCACTGGCCAGGTGAAGTGCAGTTTAGATCTGTCCAGGATGCGTGGATCATGAGAGATCGTATATTTTTACAATTCTGCATGTTCAGTAGGCTTTGTGAGCCATTATCAGCTGCTGAAGTTGCGGCGAACTATGCCGTGCTCTCCAAGGAGCAAAAAAAGCAACAAATTCAGCTACTTATGTTTCTACAGGCGCTAGATCGACTCGAAAACACCGCATTATGGCAAGGGTCACTCACAGAACGGGATCGCAGTGCCATTGAGCTGCTGCGGATGCATCATGCCGGAATTTCCGTTATCACTGATATCTGTCTGATCAAGTCCAGTGAAAAAAATTGGAACCGCATACGAGGAGCGTTTTGCTCGAGCCATCGATCTGGCCGAACGTATTACGGCAAGAGTTCTGGCAAGAGTTCTGGAAAAAGGCGACTCCACTCCAATTCCAACCCTTCTCATGGAGACAGGTGTCGTCAGTCCCATGTATTTTGTCATTGAAAAATGCCATAATCGCGCGCTAGCCCAGAGAGCGTTGAAGATCATCGAATCGTGGCCTCATCGCGAAGGCTTGTGGGATTCAAGGCTTGCTGCTGCGCTAGCGAGGGAAAAAGTAACGAATATGAATATTCGCGAATGATGATAGGACCAAAAACTACTCAAAGATGCTTTTTCTCTTCCTTGTTACGAAGGCGATACAGCGAATGATATCTACAAGTACGCAGGTGGAGCCTTCAACTGTAAGCTCTGATTTGACGGCTCGTCACGTTTTAGTGGGGCTGCTTACTCTACCTTCCAGCTCGATCTATATAAAGCCCTAACTCTCCATCAGTAAATGTCTTGTTCATTACGAGGGGGGAAAAGAAAGAAATTGTTTTTCTGCTATTACGGCACAACATACTATCATTGGTACAATGGCACAGACTTTGGAAGCAGACTATATCATCGTCGGCGGCGGCACCGCCGGCCTAGTTATTGCTGCTCGCCTCTCCGAAGACCCTGATACGTCCATCATCGTCCTCGAGGCGGGCAAGGACCTAACGCAGGACCCAAGAGTGCAGATTCCTGCAATGTTCACGGCTTTAATAGGCTCCGAAGCAGACTGGAAGCTGAAGAGTGTCCCTCAAACTCAGTTGCACGACAGAGTCATCAAAACTGCACAAGGCAAGTTGCTAGGAGGTAGCTCCAGCATAAATGGACAAGCCTTCATTGCTCCTACAAAAGATGGTATCGATGCGTGGGATAAACTCGGAGCGACGGGATGGACGTGGGAGAATCTGCATCCGTACTTCAAGAAAAGCTATACACTTCAATTACCAGATGACGCTACGCGAGCTCATATTGGGATTGATTGGGTAGACACAGGAGTCCATGGTGATTCAGGGCCAATCAAGACTTCATTTCCGGCTATGCTTCAGGATCCGCTTTCCAAGGCCTGGGTGGATACTTTCAAAGCCATGGATTTGGCAATCGGCAGTGATCCTTTCTCAGGGAACTCACTTGGTGGCTATAGTAACCTGGCATCTATTGATATGGAGACTAAGACGCGCAGCTATGCTGCAACGGCATACGGATTGCCAGCTGCACAACGTGGAGTGCGTATCATTACTGAGGCCGCTGTACGCAAGATTCTATTCGAGTCATCAGTGTCTACTGGAATCGCGGCTGTAGCTACCGGAGTCACAGCGTTGATTGATGGGCAGATTCAGAACATTAAAGCACGCAAGGAAGTAATCATTTGCGCTGGTGCTCTTAACACACCCAAAATCCTGGAATTGTCTGGGATTGGGAATGAGGATCTCCTCCGTCAGCTCGATATTCCCATTGTCGTTCATAATCCATCCGTCGGCGAGAATCTTCAAGACCACTTAATGACCGGAATTAGTTTTGAGGCCATCGATGGAGTTATCACCGCCGATCATCTCCTGCGCCAGGAACCAGACGCCATACAGACAGCCTTCACACAGTACACAGAACACAAGATGGGACCGATGACAATCGGTGGTATTCAATCCTGCGCATCCATGCCAATTCTTGACTCCCATACATCATATAAACCAACCACCTCGCTTATGAGTCTAGTCGAAACTAGCCTTCAGTCGCCAAACGACCTTGATAAAGCTATTTGCGACATCTTCTCCCACCCAGGCGCATCAACTTGTAACATGTTCATATTCCTAGCACAGGCGGACCTGCATGACCGCACGGGCGACAGCTTCGTTGGCTCAAACTTTCAACCAGGGAGTTTTATCAGTCTCGGCCTAGAAACTCATTTTCCCTTCTCTCGAGGAAGCGTGCACATCGCGACCTCGAATCCAGCAGACCAGCCAGTCATCGACCCCCGCTACTTTGCAAACCCCATCGACCTTGAGATTATGGCACGTAACCTGCTTGACGTGGAAAATCTGCACAATATTTCTCCATTATCCACGTTCCTGAAGCCAAATGGCCGACGGAACCACCCGGATGCGTTCTTGACAGATATCGAGTCTGCCAAATCTTATATTCGGGATACGGCGACGACTGCGTACCATTACTGCGGTACCGCTGCGATGCTTCCGCGTGAGAAAGGGGGTGTTGTTGATGAAACGCTTAGGGTGTATGGCACTACCAACCTGCGTGTTTGCGACGCGAGTATCTTCCCGCTCATACCGTCGTCTAATACCATGCCTACCGTGTATGCTGTTGCGGAGAGGGGGGCGGATATTATCCGGAATCGAATTTGAGCTTCTGAACATCGGTTACTAGGTTATATTGAAGTTATATAGTGTAGTTTTCTTTTGTTTTCTTTTCATTTTTTTCAAATTATATATTCGCTCCTTTATCTTTCATCTAGGTTTTTGCAGTCCCGAAAACCTTTTCATTTCCTTTACATGTTCAGGGTCTCAAATGTGTTCGGCCTTTGACCTAGTTTTTAACCAGCGATTTTCAATTATTTTGCTTGTTAATTGAGCTCAAATTTCCTAGTGATGATGACATAAAAGTACACGTATAAAATCTAGTTAGTCGAATGGACCAAAGACAGGACTATTTTTAAATAAATTTTTCGAAGAATTGACAATGACTCGGTAGATCGCACATGGGTATAAAACAAACATTTTGACAAGAGTAAAGTTTGAGAATGATTCCTAAATAAAGATCCTAAATAGTGTTTATAGAAGGCCCTAAACTAGCAATACACAGACAAAGTGAGGCTCAAAGTATGAAAGGACCCCATCCCACATGGTATTAAGGGCATCCGGAAAAGATTCAATGTCCATATTACCGCCGATGGAATAATGTCAATAGTAAATGGTATAGAAATCCCGCAAGCCACAACGTCGATGATGAAGGCTCTGGTTCATAAAGACTAGCTTCGTCATCCACTTCAAGCAGTCTTGAAACACTGGTAAATCCTTGAAATGCAGCCAACTGCGCTGGTGTGCGGCCGTGCGGCCATGCCTTCCAGACTTCAATCACGGACACTGGGAAGAACACCATAGTAAACGCACAAAATAGGATATTACTGTAGTTAATGAAAACGTAGGATAGCGGAAAAGATATCATCACAGAGCAGATGATATTGAATCGTCGTGACCTGCCTTTGTAAACACGACCCCTAGTACTATACGAAATGATGCATGCAAAAGCGGTAAATAAGCCGAAAAAAATCAAGGGATCCATTGGCACAATCATCCAATTTAAAAATAAAGTTGTTGCAACAGATATGTAATTTCCAAGGAGGATGTCGAATGTCATGGGCCGAAGGAAAACAACAGCAAACGACTGATTTTTGTTTCGCATCCAACGCTGAGCGAGCATCACAAACGCCATGACGAAATTAAGTGATGGAGATTGGCGCATGTAAGAAGGAGCGTTTGGATTTAAAGACATGATGGCGAACAAGAGAGTGGTACTACGAGCCAGGTATGCGAGCAAAGTTCTGGATATATTACTGTAAAGGAGCTCTTCGCTCCGTACAATAACAGGAACTGGAGGTAGTAAGCATAGTGGCTCTCCATGTTGGTCATTGTCATAGCGGAGCGGTGGAGCTAGAAAATCTAGAATTCTGTTAGAAAAAGTTAGCTTGGTTTATTGGTATTTGTTGTTGTTTAATGACTCACCGTCCAAGATATCTTAGATCTCTTTCGGCCATTAAATTCTTATCAGAGATGTAAAGGAAAGCAAAAGCGTAACTCCATACTCTTTGTAACTTATCCGAGGGGGCAATATACTCTGATAGTGTCCGTATAGTGGTATCGGCTCCTTGGTCAAGAAGCAATCTAACCATTGCCTCTTGTCCCTCAATGGAAGCCCAGTGGAGGGCTGTCAAACCAAACTCCATTCTGTCGACCTCCGCATTGTTATCGAGAAGTAGTTTTGCGATATCTTTATGATCGTTGCGGACAGCCCAGATTAATGGAGGAAGGCCATAGCCTCTTGCGTTCACATCAGCTCCATGGACAATAAGAAGCTCAGCAACACTGTAGTGTCCGTTTCTAACTGCCCAGTGAAGAGGGGACATGTCACCAACAGACTTAGAGTTAACAGTTTCATAGAGCATTTGTTTGCTAAGATCTTTCGAAGAAACTATGCTCTCGACAATCATTTCTAGACCGAAAAATGCCGAAATATGAATCACATTGAACGAAATTCCAGGAAGTTGCCATCCTAACATATATTCAAGCCAATAGGTGCGTATCCAAGCTTGACGAATAGATGATCCCGTTGCGAAAAAAGATGGAGAGAGGTCCAAAAGTAAATTTTCCTTTTTTGAGAGCCTAGCATGTTCAGGCCACCAACTGGCTGCGTATAGAAGTAGAGGGAAGGGTGCAGAGATATTTCGCGTTGTGTGAAACCCCGAGGGAATGAGATCTAGGCCCAAGATGTATTCTCGACCATTTTCAAAGGGGCCGTTCTTTTCAGGTTTTCCCTGTAAGTACTCCAAGCAAGTCTGTGCTATCTGGAAGTGTACATCCGTGTCTACAATATGAAAAAGATTGAGTGGATGCTCCGTCTTTTTCAAGTGATTGCTCCTCAAGTAATCTTTGGCAGATTGATGGATGAGATTGACAATGCCATTGTCCACTTTTAAAAAATAACCGCAAAGGCCGATGTGGTCGTTCATCACGTCTTCTTGGGAGGCATTTTGCGTAGGCAGTGTACCTGTTGCAGCACTCAACTCCGACAGACTGAGTGGCCGCTTAGCCATAGTTACCCATTGGATGATTGTAGCAGCAGTTCTCGATTTAGCCTCTCCAAGCTCTGAAATCTGACAAAGAATTTTCTCGTAATAATTGTCCAATCCTCGCGGTACTTTGTCAAGCATCTGCGCTACCTCTGAAAGTAACGTCTTTCGAAGATCTCTGATGATAAAGCTAATCCATAAGAAAGTTTCGTTCGTATAACATGTCAGTGGTTGAGTTGCTGAAAGCCACTTTTCCCTCAATGCTGCTCTTTTTTTCCCGTTGGTTTCTATACTGCTCTTTGCATCTGCCAGACTATGGATCTTAGATGAGATGAAAAGTTTGAGATCACATTCCAAATATTTCTCCCCTGAGTTGACGTTCACGTGAGGAAATTTAGAGAGATAAACAGGGAGGACTTCTGGGAGTCGACGACTTGTAATTATGACCTTCAGTATGGGCATTTGAAGCTGTGTGTTTGAGGAAAAAAGACCAGTGAGTTTTTGGAGAAGCCACTCCAATGAGTTCTGTTCGTACTCATCAAGAGCATCCAGGACAAAATATACTCTTTTCGAATCAATTTTCAGTAGAATTTTCTCGAAGTTTCTCCACAGTGTTTCTCTGTTTGGCGGGGCGAAGAGCCCATCGTGTGGTTTGAACCGAGCAAAATCATCTAGCATATGGTCAACTAAATTCGGTTGTTGCAATAACATCATGTGGATTAAGCCACGAAGGAGAGCGACTCCGGTGCTTCGTTTATCGTTCTGCGCAGAACAGAAATAGAATGTAAGCAGATCAGGTTCTGTTTCCTTCAAAGCTCCCTTTTTGATCTCTCTCTCAAGCTCATCCGTTAGAAAGATTGACATGTATGTTTTCCCAGTTGCTGGTGGACCGCATATCCAGAGGAGCTGAGAACTCTGCTGCTGGTGCCATGCTTGATAGGTCTTGTTTTGTTTGATCCAACTACAGGTGCCTTCCACCCGTTCTCCGAATTCGCTAATAGTGTTGGCTTTGTCGTCTCGCGGGTCTGTCAACATCGCTTCATTCTTGCACTCTTCTCGGAGCGTTGCCATCCTATCTAGAAATGAATGTAAATGCATGAAACTGTACATATATGGGTGCCGGTGGCTCCATACCATTGACATCACTTTCTAGAACAGAAGCAGCGAGTTAGATCCATATTATACTAAGCTATGTCATCCCTAGAGGCCCTAGTCATCATCCTTACCAAAATACATCTTTTCCGCATTGTACTGCTTTCCCTGACCGAAGTTGTTGTTTTGTCTTCCCTCGCCGCTATTGACGTTTTGGGGCCCAGGCCCCTTATTAACATACTTGTGATGCGACTTTTCTTGTGGTAAAGAAGAGGGAACATCGGCTAGCTGTTGAATAGCCTTGGCCACCTGGCTGAGTTGTTCCTCTGTTGCAGCATGAATCGCGTGATTCCCTGCTATGAGCTGCACATCTTTTAGGATGTCTCTCATCAGAACCTCCACCCGGTTTTCCACTCCCATCTGGCGGACGGCCGAGTAGTAGCGTTGGAGTCTCGATGCGTCGGGTTTCGCCGCAAGGATTTGAAAGATTGTTTCTAGCCGCGTGCACTTCTCTTTGCAGGGTATTGAAATCGTCTTTAATGCTTTGCACGTCTCATCGTCTGGGTTTGACTCGCTGATGTGTCTCTCGACGGTTCGAAGTATTTCATGGGCGAGTGGGAGCTGTTGGGCCACAGTCCGAAAGGCAGGCAGAGCATCTTTCGCCCTCTGTATGCCATCGTAGAGCTTCCCAATGCTTTCGAGAATGGTAATGGAACCACTGATAAGGCCAACAGCTTCGACGCCCGACATCTTTATCGAGGCATCCAGCGGAAGAATCACGCTTGGTAGAAAAATATCAAGGACGGGGGCATAAAGGGGTCAACGTCTCGAGTAGAGAAGGCTTCCTCAAGTAGACATATTATCTTTCAGCCTCACATTGGGCAGTGGTTTGAGACGCATGGACATGTTGTTGTCCAATGGCGCCTTTGGCGACAGGGGTTCATATGCACCTAACAAAATATGGCACACTGGCACGTTGAATAGAGCCAATTGAAGGATACAGATTCGTATTCGCACACCTGTGACGTCTGACCGCCTCTTTACGAAGGATAATGATCGCAAGGCTGAGTGCTGCTTTTTCAAGTGAGCTTTAAACATACTTATTTATCTTTGCCTCAATGTTATGGGCCACTGTCACGTACATGCCTGAGCTTGGATGTATCCTTCAGCCATCCAAACAGTCGGCATTAATGACCTTCTTCGTATATAGAAACTCTGTATTCTCTTGTCGTGAAGATGTATGTCGTTTGAATAAACACGCTAAACCGGATACGGCAAGCTCTCCTGAGTGTCTCTGCGACTTATCTTATCGGACCCGACAGATGGCAAGTCGAGCCCGTCGCAGCCTCGCCGGCTCATCAATCACAGCAACTTGGGTAAACCTTTCCAGTCTGCATCTAGTTCGTGCTCTATTGCCGATCCTCAACTACTGCGACTGACTGTTGTTTCGAATTGACACGCCGGATATGCGAACGGCCCTATGATCACACCTCGCGCATCGCCGAGCTCCTCTCAGCCGCGAGCATTCCTCTCCGCCGGCGCCAGGAGCTCGTCCTACCAGCTCTCGCCGAGGCTTTCGGGCTTTTCAGTCTCCGACCAGGGCGACCAGGGAGATAATGCCGCTGAGCGTGGAGGAGGAGCAGGAGCAGACGCGAGCGACCCGCATCCCGTCGTGACGGACGAGATTAACGAAATCAAGCGCTACGAAGACTTTACGACCATCGACTGGGTTCAGGATGCCGTGCAGGAACAAGCTCGCCGCCGTGCTCGCCGGAAAGAGGCCCGTGGATTCTGGGATAGTGAGGGGACTTTTGGCTGGCGACGGAAGCTGTGGGAGTCCTACGACGCCGGCCAGGCCTGGCTGGTGGTGACTTTGGTCGGCGCGGCCATTGGGCTGAACGCTGCCTTTCTCAATATTGTGACTGAGTGGCTGTCGGATGTCAAGCTTGGATACTGCACCAGTGCTTTCTACCTCAATGAGCAGTTTTGTTGCTGGGGTGCCGAGGATGGTACGCTTGATGGAAGAATATATGAGACGTAACTGACATGTTGTCAACAGGTTGTCCGGAATGGCAGCACTGGGGACCCAATCCTTTTATCAACTATATCGTATATTTCATCTTTTCGGTTCGTCACTCCTGAATACATAAGGAGCTCGAACTAATTACTCGACAGGTCGCGTTTGCTTTCATGTCCGGTTACCTTGTCAAGTCGTTTGCGCCATATGCTGCCGGGTCAGGCATCTCGGAAATCAAGTGCATTCTGGCTGGATTCGTCATGAAGGGCTTTCTGGGCGGCACCACTCTTTTTATCAAATCAATCAGTCTTCCGCTGTCGATTGGCTCGGGACTCTCTGTAGGCAAAGAAGGACCAAGCGTCCACTATGCGGTGTGCACGGGAAATGTCATTTCTCGATTCTTCAACAAATACCGACGAAACGCCGCCAAAACGAGGGAAATATTGACTGCAGCTGCTGGCACAGGTGTAGCAGTTGCTTTTGGCAGTCCTATTGGGGGTGTATTATTTTCTCTTGAAGTGCGTCCTGTTCCGTTTCTCCCTCGCAGTGTGAAATCTGACTGAGCCAGGAAATGTCCACTTACTTTCCTCTAAAAACTATGTGGCGAAGCTACTTTTGTGCTCTCGTGGCCACCGGTGTTTTGGCAGTGAGTATAATATGCTGGTCAATTGGTGGTGATTGACGGGGACTGATATTATGCAGGCCATGAATCCCTTTCGGACCGGGCAGCTTGTCATGTTCCAGGTCAAATACGACCGAACATGGCACTTTTTTGAATTGATCTTTTTCATTATTATCGGAATATTCGGCGGTTTGTATGGTGCCTTGGTCATCAAATGGAATCTGCGAGTACAGGCTTTTCGAAAGAAATACTTGGCCCCGTATCCCGTCGCAGAAGCTGTTTTCCTGGCCGGCGTCACGGCACTGTTGTGCTATCCAAATATCTTTCTCAGGATCAACATGACACAAATGATGGAAGTGTTGTTTCGGGAGTGCGAGGGCGACAACAACTACATGGGAATTTGCGAGTAAGATTTAATAATCGTCTTGTTCGTGCTTATACTGATATATTGACCCTATAGCACTGAAAACCGCTGGTCGATGGTATTTTCTCTGTTCATTGCTACGGTGCTTCGTATCATACTGGTCATCTTTTCATACGGCTGCAAAGTCCCGGCGGGTATATTCATCCCTTCAATGGCGGTTGGTGCATCCTTTGGGCGAATGGTAGGGATTCTTGTGAAAGCTTTACACGATGCGTTTCCCCACTCGAGCTTTTTTGCTGCTTGCGAGCCAGACGTACCGTGTATCACGCCTGGGACATATGCCTTTTTGGGTGCTGCTGCATCTTTGAGTGGCATCATGCATCTCACTGTTTCCATCGTGGTAATCATGTTTGAGCTCACGGGAGCTTTGGTATACATCCTTCCTACGATGGTAAGTTTCTCTTTGAGTCTGGGTTGGTATAGACTGTCTAATAAAGGTCATAGATTGTCGTTGGCGTCACCAAAGCAGTCAGTGACCGCTTTGGAAAAGGTGGAATCGCAGACCGAACGATCTGGTTCAATGGATTTCCTTTCTTGGACAATAAAGAAGACCACGTCTTCAACGTGCCTGTGTCACGGGTCATGACCAACAACCCACTGTCTCTTCCAGCTTCTGATCTGCCCGTCCGAGAAGCAGAGCACCTACTAAGTGACAACAAATTCCAAGGCTTCCCAATCGTCGAGGACCGAAGCAATAAGATCCTTGTTGGGTATATTGGCCGTACGGAGCTGCGATACGCCATTGACAAAGCACGCCGAACTAGCCCACTGTCTCCGAATGCAAAATGCGTCTTTACGCCGGATGCCGTGCCGCCAGACGTGATACAGAGCCGACGATCTGTGTCTAGCCGTTTCCACGATGCGCCGCAAACATTCGACGAGCCCGAGGGCACTACTGGCTCGAGCTTTGTCGATTTTGCGCCATATGTCGACCACACCCCGATCTCGGTGCACCCTCGGCTCCCACTAGAAACGGCCATGGAATTGTTCAAAAAAATGGGGCCGCGTGTGATCCTGGTCGAGCAACGCGGTCGTATAATGGGACTACTCACGGTCAAGGACTGTCTCAAGTACCAGTTCAAAGTGGAGGCGCAAGAGAACACCACAGCGGGTGAATCCAACTCAGGCCTCGCCGGTAGCCACGCTGATAGCAGCCATGAGCGCGCTCCCAACGTGGACGAGAAGATATGGGCGTTTATACAGCGAGTCGGCAGGGCTTTTTGGCCCACTCGCGATTCAAGAATCACACTGGATCGACCACCGCCGCAGCGGCCTGCTCATGCCAGGGAAGAAGAGTATGGGATTCTCGATGGCACTGAAGATGAAAATTTTGTCGAGTTGGAAGAGCGAGCGCGGTGAGCGCGCATTTGTAGATTAACTCATAGAAATATATTGTTTATATTGTGTTTAGAAGTATATCAGGATTTCGTAGATCGAGTAGACCTGGTCGTTCGCTTTGGCGGAACCAGTGGTGCGTCTTCTCCTGACTCTTGTTCGTCATCTTCATCTTCATCATAGTCATCATCGTCGTCGTCGACCTCTTCTTCCTCCTCCCCCTCCTCTTCATCCTCCTCTTCCTCCTGCTCTTCCTCACCCTTATCTTTCCCAGACGAATTGGTATTCTCCCCTTCCCTCATCCCAACCAATACACACCCAGCGCCCATCATCCCGGCCCCAATCCACCACAACCCGCCCACCTTCTCACCAAAAACAATCATCCCCAGCACCGCCGTAACCAGGAAATTCGCAGCGGTGTTTGTGATGGATACTTTTGTCGTTGAGGGGGCGGCGGTGAGAGCGCGCGTGAAGAGGGCCCACATTGTGATGTTGCTGAAGATGTTGAGAGCGAAGCATGCCTGGATATAACCTATGGTTAGTGGTTTGTAGCGAAAGGGAAGGAGGGGGGGGGGGGGGGAGTAAGGGAGGAATATACGGCGCGGACGAGAGCTTCGATTATGCTATCTGGAAAATTCAGCGCGTGTGCGATGGAGTGTGCGATTGAGCTGGTTGCGGCGGTCGTTGTTCTGTTTGGACTGTCAGTAGTGTATCTGTATACTACTTGATGGGTATATCTAGGTGAGTAAGGAGAAGAGTACAGTTTCGCAAACAGCCCGTTCAGGGCAGCAAAAGTGCCGCTGGCCAGGGCGAGCGTGATCCAGCGGGTTGCTGTGAAGGAGGTTTGTTTGTCCATGGCTTGATCAGAAAGAAGAGGCAATCGCTAAAATTAAAACATTGTCGGTGTTGAGGTCTGTTTACTCAGTTACTGTTGACCTCATGAAAGACTCTTGGCGCTGCACGAAAGTGGAGCCGCGTCCACTCTATCACATCTACAGGTCCTACAAAATACTCCGTACGCACCGTAAACATTGGACTTTTGCGATAATATTTATCTAATATCATTCACGGAGACAGCCGCTCAATACGCCATGTCGACGTCTTTGCTGAATCGCCTGCCTCCTCGCGCACATAGCGGAACCGGTCATGCAGCCTCCCCGGACGGCCCTGCCAGAACTCGACCGACTCCGGGACGACGCGAATGCCTCCCCAAAAGGGCGGCAGAGGAATGTCCTTGACATCTGCAAACCTAGCCTCTATTTCCTTGGCGCGGTTTTCTAGATCCAACCGCCCGTCGTCCAGATCCGGATTGCCCAGCGTGTCTGAAGAATTGGCGGCGGCCGGGTCGACTGACCAAAGCACTTTGCTCTGCCAGCTCGTCCAGGCGCCGATTTGACTATGCCGTTCCCTCGTGCGCCAGTACATTTCACTTTCCTCCCGAGACAGCGGCTCAATCATGCCCTCTATGCGCACCTGCCGTTCGACAAGCGACCAGAAAAAAGTCAGGGCTGCCCATCGATTACCCTGGTTGAGGGCGGCCGAATCGTGTATGTCGCCAGGCATGGAGCCATCCGCAGACGCCCTGTACTCGGACCCAAAGACCTGCCCGCCTTTTCCTTCCTTGCTTCCCCAGTTGCTGTATATAACCCATCCGCGCTCGTCCAATTCTTTGAAATAGAGCATACGCGCACTGACTCGGCCGGACGGGAGGGAGGCTGTCGCTAGCGTGCACGTCTCTGGCGCAGACGAGCGAGGGAGCCGCGGGTCCTTGAACCATTTGTGGAATTGGTGTAGTGGGTTCGTCGGGTGTAGGTGCGATATGTGCAGCGGAGGGTTGATGTTGAATTGGTGTGCGCGCGCCGGGTGCGAGAGCATCTCCTGCTGCATCGCAGACGTCGGCGTCGACGTGCCAGACCGCGTGATGTCCTCGGCTAGATGGCTGGCGGTCATGCGCACGGCGCTGATGGCTGTGTCGTCGCCATCACCTTCGGGGCCTTTGATATCGCCGGGGGCAACTGGAGATTTGTTCAGGTTTGTCGTTATCGGTACAAGAGAGAGAGAGGACTTACACACGAGCCGCTTTGGGTGCTGGGGATGGGCGGCCGCATTGAAATCCTGAAGCTGTCAGTGGTTGCTTGTGTGTTGTAAAAGAACATACCATTTTCGACGCCATTGCAGTCCTCTGGGGAATTGCGAGAGAAGCCCTGCGATGCACGAACAGATGACGAAACGGCATGTACACCAAGTGCCCCGCAGAGTCTCAATTGAGACTGGTCAGCGACAACGCGGACGAGACAATCGTATGCGATAATCGCTAAATAAAGAGGAAGAGGTAATAAAAGTGTCTTCAACAATAGGTTCTAAGAAGAAAGGGAAAAAAAGCAAAGGCAAAGTAGAAGTAACAGCCTGCGGAGAAAAACAGCTGCATGGCATGCTGGTGGGGCCGCGTTTCGTTATCACGAGTGAGTCAGAGTGCTGGTGCGGAGGTGGCCGTCGACGATTAGTTGGATGTATATATCTCAATTTGATTTATAGAGTCAATAATGTTATTTATAGATCTGCTGTCATTGAAGAATGCTTCTGTAGAACGCGCAACAGGACAAAGGAGCCGCCGGACAGCATTGCGGCGAGACTTTTGCGGATCGGTGGATGCGGTCAATTCTGGCCCAGAACAACCACTACACCAACAATGGATATGGATACTATTTATGATCTTCCCTGGTGAAGATTCAACCATGCAGCGGTGGAGAGAGACAGATCGAGGCTCGCTGATCACGGCCAGACTAGCGCAGACTTTCTAGCTAGCTAATAGCTGTTAGCATGTGACGGCAGCTGCATCCTGCTCCTTCCTTTTCGTCTCGTCCTTTCTCTTCGCCTCGTCTCGTCTCTTCGTCTCTTCTGCAACCTCGCTTCCACTCAACATGGCTTCTGCAAAGGTCCTCATTCCCATGGCCGACTATGGGCACGATCCCACCGGTGAGCAGCTAGTGCTTATCTGCTAAACATCAATTGATCTGATTAATCCGTCTAGAAACCGCCGTTGCGTACGACGTCTTCAAGCAAGCTGGCTTCGAGGTCCGCTTTGCCACAGAGACAGGCAATCCGCCGCACTGCGACGATCGCATGATCTCCGGTATTTCGGGCAAATTACTCGTAAGCCTTAGAGACCGAGTTGGCCAGCAAAAGTTAACATATTTAGGGCGCCAAAAAAGATGCCATTGCCAAATACACAAAGATGATGGAAGACCCCGCCGTCAATGAGCCTCTGGCCTGGTCAGATCCTAGTTTCTCGCTGGAGCAGTACAACCTGGTGTATTTCCCGGGCGGACACGACAAGGGCGTGCGCCAGACCATTGATTCGGCCTCGCTGCAGAAACACGTTGCCGAGTTTTTCCCACAGACCCGGAAACCGAGCCAGAAGACAGTGGCTGCTGTGTGCCATGGCGTGCAGACCCTATCTGCTGCCACCTTGCCAGATGGGAAGAGTGTTCTTCACGATGTCACGACCACCGCTTTGCCCGGAGCTATGGAATCAGGCGTTTACTGGATGACCCGACTATTTCTCGGCGACTACTACAAGACATATGGCAAGGGCACAGACAACGTCGAAACTATTGTAAGTGTATGCCTTATCGTGAGGCTTCTGTTCTAATGTGTGTAGGTGAGGAAGAAACTGGACAACCCGGAAAAGCAGTACAAGAACAATCTCGGACCTGGGCCGTAGGTATTTTGTTGCTGTGTACTTTCCAGGCTTACTAACTTTTGGTAGGTTTGTGGTTGAAGACCAAAACTACAACTATGTCAGCGGCAGATTCCCTCCCGATACCGCGGCTTTGGCCCAGCGCGCTGTGGAGTTGGTCAAGGAGTCTCTGAATGAGGATTAGTTTTTGACATGGCAATTCTGTGTGCCATTGGTTTTTCAGTTATGACGAGCGTGACTGTGATGTTGAGGGCTCGCTAGCGTACTCTTCTATAGATGGTTAGGGTGTTTGCATTATACCAGTATTAGTTTTCCTTGGGCATAAACTCCTCAATCAAACAAAACTTTCACTAATTAAAGTGAGAATATATGCAGTTAGTAGTTAGTGCATGCATATACTAGTACAGTAGTCGTATATGCAATGCTATGCATGTGATAAACGGCCAAAATTAAGCTCAGCGGAGCAGACCCACCCAACTTTATATTCTGTTGACATCGATTGATGCAATGTGTTCTCTTTGATGAGTCACATCAACTCTGGTACATATATTATGTACCCTTGACCTTTGTACACTTAATTTACTGTGCATGTTAGGCAGCTGTTGACTTATCCCAACCGAACAGGATCAGCCAAATATCTTGAGACATCTCCTAGCAGACCAAAAAAAGCAGCAGCCAACCATGGCCGGAAACACAGGGAATCGCGGCATTGTCGTCTTATCCGGCGGCAGCGCAGCCAACAGCCTGGTCGACGTGTTCAGCGCGGTGCGCGAGAGCAAGCAGTGTCTGCTGAGCTATGTCATCCCCATATCCGACAACGGCGGGTCGTCGTCGGAGCTGATTCGCATTTTTGGCGGGCCTGGCATTGGCGATGTTCGCAGTATTCTCCCCTCCAATTGATTTGAATTACTCAAAATCTGATGGAAAATAACAGGCAGACTGGTTAGATTGATCCCCGAATCAGCACCAAACTCAGAACGAGCAGCGCTCAAAGTGCTGTTCAACCACCGACTCGACGGCGACGAAGCCAGCGCGCGCAACAGCTGGCAGTCCATCGTCGACGGCACATCACCGCTATGGACGGGCATCACGCCCGCCAAAAAAGAACTCATCCGCTCGTTTTTCAACCATCTGAATCTCGAAATGCTCAAGCGCGCGCGCGTCCCATCCACCACGTTTGATTTCACCTCGGCCAGTGTCGGCAACCTGTTTCTGACAGGTGCGCGCCTCTTTACGGGCAGTTTTGAGAGTGCGATTTACCTGCTGGGCAGTATCTGTGGGGTTCCCTTTGATCTGGTGCGAGTAATTCCGGCCATAAACTCCAATTTTTCGCACCATATTTCAGCGTCCTTGCAAGATGGCTCGGTGATTGTCGGCCAGAATAGCATCTCGCATCCGAGCAGCGAGGCGCCGCAATCGCCGCAGCAGGCTCCGCCTAATATGCTACTTGGAGATGACGAGGGCGACGAAGAGGAGGATCTGTCTTCTTATCATGCTGTCTCACACGACGAAGACCACCTGCCCGGCTCACTGCCCAGCCTGCGACATAAGAATATCTCCTTTAGCAAAGCACACAATGAAGAACTACCCTCCCGCATCTCGCGTATATGGTACATCAACCCATACGGCCAGGGGATTCGTCCACCGGCCAACCCGCGCGTCCTCGAGGCGATCAACGACAGCCAGGCGATTATATACAGCATCGGCTCGCTGTACACATCCATCATCCCGTCCATAATCCTGCGCGGCGTCGGGAAAGCCATTGCCCTGAGTCCCGCGCGCCACAAGATTTTGATTCTGAATGGCTCGCTGGATAGGGAAACGGGACCCTCGTCGTGTCCCTTCACGGCGGTGGATTTTGTGGAGGCTATTGTGCAGGCGGGCGAAGAGAGTCGGGGGAGGGGAGTTCTGGGTCGTCAGGAAGCAACGAATACACTGTCCTCTATCGCTGCATCGCCCTCGGTGCCAACCATCGTGGAACCAGCAACGACAACAACAACGCCGCAGTCCACAAAACCATATACTTCCTACGTCACCCACATCCTCCACCTCGAGGGACCAGAAACACCCGCCGTAGACCGCGAGCGGCTGGCCGCCATGGGCATTGAGACGCTGCGTCTGTATGGCCGCAAGATCATGTCCGATGACGGAAAGACTGTGGTCGGAAACCGGTATGACCCGACAGCGCTGGTGCAGGCGTTGGAGGTGGTGTTGGGGAAAAAGGGAGATGCGATGGTGCGAGGCGGGTTGGGCGGTGGTGTGAGTAGGCGAAATACGCTGGAGGGAAGCAGGGGCAGTAGTACCTCTCCGTCAAGGAATAATTATGGTAGAAATGAAATGTGAAACTTGTTATTATTATGAGGAAACAATGACTAGTATACACCAACACCAAGCGCCATGCATGCTTTGGAAGAACAACTTCGTGCGAACCAAGAATCATAAATCACTGAAAGAGGAAAAGCAAGGACATCACATCGAGTGGCATAACGAGAGAAATCCGTGCGTCTGTCTTGACCATCATATCATCTCATTTCATCCGAGCAACAGTGTAGGAAAGTTATGACGGACGCTTCAGCTTGAATTGTAAAGGCACAAGATCACGTCTCGGTCCGGGCATATCTCGCCGTGAAATGAGTTTCCGACACGCTGGGCATTTGCCTCGATTCGATTTGCCCGTCGTCGCTTCTGATCGCTCTTCTTCGTAGCGCAGGGAGTCGATGATACATTTGTGGCAAAACAAATGTCCTAATAAAAACACATTAGCCCAGAAAACCGCTAACGACCCGAAAATAAGCCATACCGCATATCGTTGTGGTGGCGTCCGTCGGCGTATCCATACAAATAGCACATTTGGTGGCAGTCAACGTGGTACGCCCCTCCTGCGGCTCTGTAGCATTCTGTGCCTTGATTGCGTCTTCGCGCTGCTTGGCCAGAACCTGAGCCAGCGCAGAGTCATCGTTGACCCCCGTGAGATCCACAGACTCAACCCCTTCAGCACCAGCAGACGGAGATGTATTACTGCGGGCTGGAGACGGGCTGTACAGGTCGATTGTGTCGTCGCTTAATCGCCGCCGTTTGACGCCCCGAGGAGGATTCTCTGCGCTGGCATGTGTATGTGTATGTGTACGTGATTGCGAAGGCCCTTGGTGTGTATTCAAGTGGTATCCATGGTTGTTCTGTAGCGCATGTCTTGATCCCGATGTTAGATCAATAACAGCTGCGGCCGGCCTCCGTGACATACTCCGCTAGTTTTGCTATCTGACGACGTAGAATGATTATGGGATGATCTTTGCACTGAAGTCGAAACTCTGAAAAGACCAGATGAGTAGACAGGTTCGAAACGATATCTCTGATCTGCTGCGCAATATCGATGCTGGCTGGCAGTGATGGATCTGGATGGCTAGATACAGACGGGCACGACGCGCTGGTAGGACTGCGAAAGAGAGTGTGCACAAAAACGAAGGGCAAATCGAACAGAACAGAAGAGTGATATCTCTGCAGGGGTTAATGTGCTATAAGCTCGGCGATAAAGCAGAAGGCGTCAACCAAAGTGTTCTGTTCAACAGGGTAATCTGAAGTGGCGGCCCTGCGACTCGTGGGGGGAAAGCTAGGTGATTGGTTCTCTTGACCCACTTCTGTGGTTAGCGTCACGGGCCCAGCGGCAGAAACAGCGCTTGTCGCAATTGGCAGGCGGTGGCGGGGTGGTCGCCTGAGGCAGCCATGCGGCTGCCTTCCGCATCCGCCCAGGAGATGATATCAACGAGTGACAGGAAAAAAACAACCCGCGCGCCTCATCTCTTCACTCCTCTGATGCGACAGAGGCCAACTTCGTTCATTTCGTGTGAGCGCCAAGCGCGCTGTATGCCCTTTTAATATGGCCTGAGTCTATCCGTCTGAGAATCTCCATGTTACACTATTCGAGCCATGTCACTCCCTATTTCAAGGGAGTGACTCAGTCTTCGATCGTAACCCTACGGCGATCGCTCTACCCCAGGACGACATTTAGGCCGTCAGCCGCCTTTATCTCACAGCTAGCCAGCAATCAGGCCAGCGAACAAAACAAAACCAAGACACTTTTGGGTATGCTTTAATCTGCCTTCCCGCGACTTCGTCAGCCTGCTAACATAACCTAAAAGTACCCTCGTCCGCCAGATTCAACGAGATCGGAGTGCAACAGCTGAGCGACTATGTGCACTCGCAAGTCTTTACAAAGAAGCCAACTCCGCCCGACGAGAAACTTGTCGCTCTGTCCAAAGACCATCTCTCTCGACATGACTTGTTGGGCAAATCTCAAGATGCGGCAGAGCCCATCGCCTTCGACTTGCCTCCACTGAGTGGCCAGACCATGGACGAACATTTCTACAGGCTTGCTATGGATGCTTCGGAGCCTTACTTGCGCAATGCCAAAGAGTACGCGACCGTCAACGTCCCCCAAATGCCGCGAAAATGGGCCAAACAGAGTGGATGGACCAAATATAACAGTGATGGCTCTTATGAAGCCGTGGATGCTCCCGATGAGTCTGCGCTGACATTCGATACCGAAGTTCTGTACAAGGAATCCTCGTTTGCTGTCATGGCTTGCGCCGTGAGCCCGACCGCGTGGTACGCGTGGTTGTCTCCGTGGCTGCTCGGAGAGTCGGATAATGATCGCCATCTTGTCCCGCTGGGTGACATGTCAAAGCCTAGGATTATTGTTGGCCACAACATTGGGTATGATCGGGCTCGCATTCTGGAAGAGTACGACCTTGAGCAATCGCGGAATTTCTTCATTGATACCATGTCTCTTCACGTCGCTGTCAACGGAATGTGCTCTCAGCAGCGCCCCACATGGATGCGCCATAAGAAGAATAGAGATTTGAGGGACAAGATTGCAAACGACGGCAATTCCGTTGAACTAGCGGCTTTGCTCGAGAGCAAGACGCTCACTGATGAAGAGGAGGAATTATGGGTAGGACGAAGTTCAGTGAACTCTTTGCGAGACGTTGCCAAGTTCCACTGTGACGTGACTATCGACAAATCCCAAAGAGACTTTTTTGGGGAGCTGAACAGGGAGCAACTGGTCGAAAAACTGGATGAATTATTGGACTATTGCGCGGCCGATGTGGCCGTCACTCACCGAGTGTACAAGAAAGTGTTTCCAAACTTCCTCGACGTGTGCCCTCACCCTGTCAGCTTCGCCGCCTTGCGCCATCTTTCATCTGTCATCTTGCCCGTGAATGAATCCTGGGATCAGTACTTGGAAAATGCCGAGCGTACCTATCACCAACGCCTCGATGATGTTCAGAACAGACTCGTTGAACTTTGTGAAGAAGCACTGAAGGTTAAGAGTGACCCAAGCACTTATCTCAATGACCCTTGGCTGCGCCAGCTGGACTGGTCCGGACAAGAGATTAAGATGGTCAAGGGGAAAAAGAAAGGGGACCCTCCACGGCCAGCGGCTCGACAGAAGAAGCCGGGCATGCCCAAGTGGTACAAAGACCTCTTTCCTACCAGCAATTCCGACATCAACCTCACAGTCAGAACTCGAATCGCCCCCATATTGCTGAAGCTTTCATGGGATGGCCATCCCCTGATTTGGTCTGATAAATTTGGCTGGACTTTCAGAGTACCTGAGAAAGAAGCCTCTGCTTATCAAAACCAACCGGTTACCCGCTGCAATATGGCGGAAGAAACCAATGCAGCGCTACGAGATGATTGGGATCATGTTTACTATAAACTTCCTCACAAAGACGGCCCACAGGCCCGATGTGTCAGTCCGCTGGCTAAAGGCTATTTGGCTTATTTTGAACGGGGCACGCTATCATCAAAATTCGCTCTTGCCAAAGAAGCGCTGGAAATGAATGCATCGTGCTCTTATTGGATCAGCGCTCGTGACCGGATCTTGAGCCAAATGGTTGTCTACCAAGATGATGTATCAGCACCTAATAAAACCGACAGGAAACTTGGTTTCATCTTGCCTCAAGTAATCCCGATGGGCACGATCACTCGTCGAGCCGTGGAGAACACCTGGCTCACTGCCAGTAACGCCAAGGCCAATCGTGTAGGGTCTGAGCTAAAGGCCATGATCCAAGCCCCCCCAGGTTACGTGTTTGTTGGCGCCGATGTCGATTCGCAGGAATTATGGATTGCTAGTTTGGTTGGCGATGCACAGTTCCAGCTACATGGCGGTAATGCTATTGGATTCATGACACTAGAAGGGTCCAAAGCTGCAGGCACTGATCTGCACTCTCGAACTGCCTCAATTCTTGGAATTTCGAGAAACGATGCAAAAGTTTTCAACTACGGGCGAATTTATGGTGCTGGGTTGAAATTTGCGGCAACACTACTCCGCCAATTCAACCCGAGTCTTACAGAAAAAGAGACGAATCAGATCGCCTCCAAGCTCTACAAAGAAACCAAGGGCACCCGAACTACACGAAAAGTATTGAATGATGGACCGTTCTGGCGTGGAGGAACAGAGTCATTCGTCTTCAACAAGTTGGAAGAATTCGCCGAGCAAGAACGACCGCGAACGCCAGCATTAGGCGCTGGAATCACCGAGGCACTCATGCGTCGGTTCATCAACAAGGGCAGCTTTATGACGTCCCGGATCAACTGGGCTATTCAATCATCCGGAGTCGACTATTTGCATCTTTTGATTACGGCAATGGACTTTCTCATCCGGCGGTTTAATGTCCAGGCTCGACTTGCCATCACTGTACACGACGAGATTCGTTACCTAGTAAAAGAAGAGGACAAATACCGTGCTGCCATGGCTTTGCAGATTGCTAATGTTTGGACTCGTGCCATGTTCTCACAGCAGGTTGGCATTGATGATCTCCCGCAATCATGCGCCTTCTTCTCGGCGGTTGATATTGACCACGTCCTTCGAAAAGAAGTCAATATGGACTGTGTGACTCCATCTTCTCCACACAAGATCCCACACGGAGAGAGCTTGGACATCAACCAACTACTCGCAAAGGGAGACGAGGCTTTTCTCGACCCCTCAATCAAGCCACTTGCAACTCCAGCCCCGGATCAGTATTCGTATACTCCTAGGGAGTCTGTAATGTCATCTCTTCAAGGGTCCGATAACATTGCTTTTATCAAAGCTCAAATAACCAGCGATGACAAGGAGCTCAAAGACATCATCAAAGAGACCATGGCGAACCCTGCCAAATCCAAGCCCGCCACAAACCGCACTCGCAAGTCCGTCGTCCCAAAGCCGGCAGGCGAGCCCCAACGGGCTTTCCTAATGGAAGATTGGAATGATTACGGCCGTCACTATTCTCCAAACTCGAAACAAAACCCGTTTCCTTTTTCAAAGTTTTCCAAGAACCGCACGCCTGCTCGTGCGTGATCCTCGATTGAACTGATTTTGAACACCGTTTTATACAATTTCCTTCACTTTGATGATGTGTACTCTGGATAGTTTTTCTATGGCTTCTCATGTGATTACGCCATCATGTACATTCCGATTTATTTCCTATATTTCCTTTGTGGTCTGGGTTGGTTGCATTGGGTGGTGTTGATGCTTTCCAAGGGGATAATGGTCGAGGCGCAATATTGGCTGGAGGTCTCGCTCAACATTGTACAGCACATAATTCTGTGTATATATTATTAAACCATCTACTGTTTAATATAAAACCTATCATAATCACTATGCTTAGACTGAGTTTGTTAGATCGTTGTGTCTAGACCGCCAAGCTTTCCATGTTTGCGGGGAAAAAGGAGCCGCTCGGGCCTTGATGCGTTTCGAAGTTTAATTAATCGTCATTGCTCCTTAAAAACCTGGTTTGCAATATTGAAAAATGGCGCGCTTTAACTCTTTACGCAACGACCAATCTGTATCTCCAGATGCCCTGACTGAATTCCATTCTCTCTTTGATGGAACTCGCCGGTGAAGCACACCTACACCGCTCGCCACGATGAGCGTCGACGCGCATGATTATGCGCCTGACTACGTGCCATCACCAAACTTGGCACCGCAGCAGCACATCGACATTGAAGCGCAGTCTCCATCCCCCCATGCCGCCGCCGAAACCAACAGCAACAATGAAAACGAAAATGACCCAATGTCGCCCAACTCGTTCGCGGCTCCTGTGCGCGTCGACTCCGTCTCCACGCTGCGGCGGCGCTCACGGCGCACAAACACTCTACGCTCATACTACCGAGACGGGCTGAGTCCCGAGCGGCAGCATGGATGGGAAGCTGGCAAAGAACCGGGAATCGATCCCAATACTGCGCTGCCGCCGACGGGCACGGAATGGGGGGACTATTATTCCTTGCCGATTGATCTGCATCGGCAGTGCGAAATCACAATTGTGGATTTCTCGCAGAATGAGATGCGGCAGTATGTGCTTGATAATGACTCGCTGGAGCAGTTCTTGCAGAGGGACAGGGAGCCCTGGGTGCAGTGTCGCTGGATCAATGTGAACGGGCTCAGTTGGGATGTGATTCGGATTCTGGGCAGCCATAAGAACATTCACAGGCTCGCAATCGAGGACTTGATGCACCCGCACAACCGGACAAAGGTAGATTGGTATTCGGATCATGCTTACATCGTGATGTCTCTGCAAAAGCTCATCAAACTGGGCCATGAAGACCGCAAGGGTGACGACGATTCCATGGACGAGAAGCGTCCTGGTTCCGATAGCGGCTCGGAATCTTCCGAAGAGAGTATACAGCGAGTCAATGTCAGGGGGAAGAAATGGCGGGTCATCCAGGCTGCTCTTCAAGATTTGCTGGTCCCACGAGGCTGGAGGGAGAGGAAAGAGAAAGAAAAGGGAGGAGGATATAACAACGATGGGGTGTTTGGAAGAACTTCGTCCAAAGATTCGCACAACAGTATTAAAGAGAAATATGAAACGCGTCGCACGTTACAACGCTATCGGGGCGGGCCTAACGAAGAACGCATCGAATTCATGGAGCGTCATGCGGTTTTGGCTTCGCACGGCCTGGGAGTCACTCTGGAGCAGGTCTCCATCTTCCTAAATGCCGACAACACGGTGCTGTCATTCTTTGATGAAAGCGCCAACGATGTCGAAGCTCCGATTGTCAAACGGTTGAGCTCTCCCGAGACCATATTACGACAGTCATGCGACGCTAGCATGCTAGTTCAGGCGATTATGGATGCCATCATTGACCTTGCGATCCCCGTGACTCTGGCTTACCAAGACGCAATAGGAGATCTCGAGGTTGCGGTCTTGACAGACCCAAATATAGATCAATCCAAAAGCCTCTATGTCTTGACATCTGAAATCGCAGTTCTGCGCAGCGCCATGCAGCCAATGGTGGCAGTTATCAATGCTCTTCGGGACCACCGATCACAGCCAATTCAGACCCCCGGCATGGGCAGTTTTATTCCTGGCTACCAGGCAATGTCGTCCACTACGAATCTGAATATCGATGGCTCCCCCTATATCGGCTCTGCGACTCCGAACTTGAAAAGTATAGGCGGTTCGACGGTCACGATTAGTGCCATGTGCCATACCTATTTGGGCGATGTGCTGGATCACTGTATCACAATCACAGAGGGCTACGACCAAATGAGGAGGTCGGCGGATAACATGATTGATTTGATATTCAACACAATCGGTAGGTCTTCCTAGCTCGTGGAGAAGATGTTTTTCTAATTTTCTTTAATCATAGGTGCCTACCAGAACGAGAGCATGAAGCAACTGAGTTTGGTAACGGCCTTGTTCCTTCCTTTGACCTTTTTGACAGTATGTTTTTACACAATGAGGTTGAATGTACCCATACTAATACAGAACAGGGATATTTTGGAATGAATTTCATCCACTTCAACGGTGTCCAACATCACAGTGATTCGTAAGCTACACGCACATCGTTTTGGTCGGTCCCCATCATTAATAGTCATCTTTTTATAGGTACTTTTGGCAAATAGCTGTGCCCTTTGTTGTGGTGGTAACATGTTTCCTAATGTGAGTTCCCCTCAAGTCTTGTTTAACTTTGCAGCATATCTAACAGTGCAAAAGGCGTGATATGATAGGTCGCTACTTTTTCAAGATTGCCCAGAGACGGCTTTTCGTGAGTTCGAGACGACACAGACAGGCAAGGAGAGACAAGCACCGTGTTGTATAAAGTATCTGTTTATTTTTTTTTCGAATGTTGATATTGATATCCTTTTGGATGTTTAGACTTTCGAGGCTATAAGACATGAACCTCATGAAACTCATTCATTGTATAATTACATAATTTGCTAATTTTCTAATACTACAAAGGTCAAATTGACTGGCTCCGATGGGCAAGATAGGCTTTCCAGGGTAACTTCCAGTCAGACCGCAGAAGATCCGTGTTGAATATATCAAAATCCACCTTCTCTAGCTTGTCAAGCCACATCTGTGTTGGTATAGCAGGCATCAGGACGCCAAAGCCGCGCTCCACCTCTTTCAACTGAATTTCATAGGGTGATTGGTCTTGATTCTTCTCAGAAGTATGCTGCTGGCTTGGTGTTGTGGCATACTCGTGGCCCTCTTCGCCTTCATGCTCGAATTCATGCCCGACGTCTTGACCCGCGCGCAGGTTCTTGAGCATTTGGCGAGCAGTGATCAAATGGTCATTAGCACGAGTTGCAACGGCAAACACTGCATCTCTCAGACCGGGCGCTGCTGCCCCCTGGCGGAAGATGTCTTCTTCCTTGACTCCTGCTTGCGCCATGACATCCAGGGGCAACGTAATGGCTCCCTGCTGCTGAGTCCCCTGCCCGCCTAAAGCAACCGTCTGATTCGTGTGATGATTAGGCGGCGGTGGGAAAGCCACGAGTGGTAAGCCTCGCAGTACAGCAGCTATCCCAGCAGCTTTTCCTATATGCGACGCAACATGGTCCACCGTGAGCGAGGTCAGCGGGAGCGACGACAGCGTCAGGTATAGTAACGTAGAATACGTGTTTTCGGCGTAGCTTTCCAGCTCAGCGATATTCGTATAGGGAGTATTTGTCAACGATCGCTCGCGCGCATTGATCATGCGCAAGAACCAGCCCTTGCTGAGGCGCGCTGCCTGGCCGCCGTGCTGTGTCGTCCGCGCGCGCAGGTCTTCGATCACGGCGCCGAGGAAAATAGCAACGGGTTCCTTTGGCGGTGTTCCGGATAATGTACGGGATATCGTGTCACGCCAGAATTGCAGACGCATTAGGCCGATTGTGTGTGAGGAAGTTGTGTCGGGGATCATGGATAGTGAAATGTTGAGCGCCTGCAAGGCGAGATAGAAGCTCTGCGACTGTGGAGGGATAAAGGTGCTGAGGACGTAGGAAGAGCGATCGTATTTTCTGATTAGTGTAAGCTATGTTCTTTTTTTCAACACTGCAAAGGCAATTGTTAAGGGAGTATTCACCGGACTAGATCTGTACAGTATTTCCGTGCTGATTCAACCTCGCCATCTTTTGCGGCAGTTCGACATGCAGGCGACTGTGAGAACACTCGTCGCTGGCTAAACTGTGGTCCTTGCCTGAAAAAATATACTGAAGACACGCCGCGAGGCAATGCTTTCTTCGTCGCCATGTTCGAAGTATCGGGAAATCGGGTTATTTAGAATATTTCGTGGTGCTGCTATTGTTGCTGTTGTATCTTTGCTCACGGCGTCATGATGAGTAATATGTAACGCTTGAATTTAAATACCAAGGCAGAAATAGATAGAAAGCAGACTGGTTTCTGGTGAGTTATCAGCTGGATGAGGCGAAGTTGTTGATGTTCAAATGTTCTGTCAATCGATTTTCCTAATTTTTCCCCAATGACGTTAGCGGGATTAGCGATGCGGCTTCGCGTCTCGCGGCGCGTCTCCCCGGTCCAGATAGATTATTGAACTTTTCCCCTCCAATTTCTACAACTGTTACCTGCAGAGGATCTCCGATAGCATGACTCTGGAATCATCGGTTATGGGCTATCCAGATGCTTATTCCCATGAGACCAGAGGCGACGGCGACGAGCGCCCAGCAAAGAAGCGCCGGTTTTTCGTCGAAGAAAACGATACGCCCGGACAACAGCAGAGTGTCGAGGACCAACAAGTAGCGTCCAGCCAAACGACACAGCAAAATGGTAATATTGTCTCTTCTTTAGATCCACAGTCCGAGACGAATGGCGACGAGCAGGAACAAGCGGAAAGCCCGACTACCGGCGGCTTCGATTCTCAGCTGTTTGCGAGTATTGTTGGCGGAGATGTGTCGAGTACAACGGTTGTCCAAGTTCGACAGGCCGCGGGGGACAATATGGAGAGGGCTATCAATATGTATTTTGATGGATCCTACAAAACAGCGACCCGCGAACATCCTTCAAATGGCACGCTATTAGAACCGGGGCAGCAAACACAACTTCCCTTTGAAAACGAGCAGAGCGCTGAAAACGCTGGAATTAATCAACCAGCAGAGGCTCCGCAAATTCACTCGGAATGGTCACCGCCCGAAGGAGCCCAGGTGCTTCATTCTATGCCTAGTCGACGATACGTTGGAGCATTCGGTGTAGGCGCATGGGCCACAAGAAGCGGACTCAATGTAATTCGCCACGAGGAAAAAGTTAAGATAGAAAGGACGAAACTGAGAACGGCTACAAAGGTTGGCCGCAGTGGACGGCTAATGCCGAACCAGAAGGTTGATGTCTTGACTCGCTTTGTCAACCAGCAAGGCGAAGAGATAGGGCGTCTGCCCCAGGAGACTGCGGAATGGGTCTCTACACTTATTGACCAGAAGATCTGTGAGTTTGAGGGCATCTGTGTATTTGCACCCGATCGTGTCCGGGTCAATGACACAATATATCTTCAACTGCGCTGTTACCTCAAGGTAGATGCTTTTCGGCCTGATGCATTCGGAAGCATGGACGATAATCGGTCAGCCACTCTTTTTGAGCAGCAGGAAAGCACCGAGGAACGAGATTTGAGGATTCGTCAGGTTGGCCTTGTGCGACTTTTTGACGAGATTGGTCTACTACCAACTTCAACAAATGAAACCACTGCCAAACACAAGAAGGAGGGCTTGCTACGTGCTGCCGAGATTTCAGAGGTATACGACAAGAAGAAGGATAAACCGAAAGAGGCCACTGATCTGGAAGAGTCCTCGCCGGAGGAAGAATCGGCCGAACTGGAGGAGGATCATCTCGATACACTGTACCAAAAAGCCCAGTCATTTGATTTCAACACCCCGGAAGCCCAGCCTGCAACAACGTTTGCAATGAATCTTCGAAAATACCAGAAGCAAGCTTTGCATTGGATGCTTGCTAAGGAGAGGGACACTAGCTCTGGCAGGCAGTCCTCAATGCATCCCTTATGGGAGCAGTACAAGTGGCCGATAAAGGATGTAGACGACAAAGTCATGCCATGTGTGGTGCAACAAGATTATTTTTACGTGAACCCTTACTCTGGCGAGCTCAGCTTGGATTTCCCCGTCCAAAAACAGCATTGCCTAGGAGGCATCCTGGCTGATGAGATGGGGTTGGGCAAGACGATTGAAATGATGAGCTTGGTCCACACGAACAGAGTGACTCCAGACAATTACCCACAAACCAATAGATTACAAGTCCTGTCATCATCGTCTAGTCGGATTGTTCCAGCTCCTTATACTACTTTAGTGATAGCACCGACATCGCTTCTTGCACAATGGGAAAGCGAGGCTCAAAAAGCGTCTGCTCCTGGTTCCCTGAAAACTTTGATATACTACGGAACAGACAGGACGGTGGATCTGAAGATACTTTGTTCGCCAATGAACGGCGCCAATGCTCCAAATGTCATTGTGACTAGCTACGGGGTGGTCTTGTCGGAATTCCGCCGTTTTACTACTCTGTTACAATATCCCCACAACTATAGTGGACTTTTCTCTATTGAGTTTTTTAGGATCATCCTCGACGAGGCCCATCTAATCAAAAACCGGCGCTCCAAGTCTGCTAGAGCATGCTACGAGCTCAAGGCCACGCACCGATGGGTATTGACAGGCACACCAATTGTCAACCGTCTGGAGGATCTGTTCAGTCTAGTACGCTTCTTAAAGGTCGAGCCATGGAGCAACTTTTCTTTCTGGAGAACGTTCATCACGGTCCCGTTTGAGTCAAAGGATTACATACGGGCGTTGAATGTTGTTCAAACAGTGCTCGAGCCACTTGTGCTACGACGAACCAAGACGATGAAAACTCCCGAAGGTGAAGCGCTGGTTCCACTCCCTCCTCGAACTGTCACCATTGAAGAGGTTGAGCTTCCTGAACAAGAACGGGAGATTTACGACCTTATCTACCACCGGGCAAAGAGAACATTCAATGACAATGTTGAAGCTGGCACTCTACTAAAATCCTATTCCACTATATTTGCCCAGATCTTACGGTTGCGTCAGACATGTTGCCACCCAGTCCTCACCAGGAACAAGACGATTGTTGCAGAAGAAGAAGATGCAGCAGCAACGGCGGATTTCTTGGGTGAAATGCAGGATGACATGGACCTGCAAGAGCTTATCGACAGATTCACTAAAGAGACCGATTCGGTTGACGTGGATAAACCCCAGGACTCCATGGCGCGGTTTACCACACACGCCCTGAGACAAATCCAAAGCGACAGTAGCGGAGAATGTCCAATCTGCTCTGAGGAGCCATTGATAGAACCCGCAGTGACAGGATGCTGGCACAGCGCATGCAAAAAGTGCCTAGAGAGCTATATCCGCCACCAAACCGACAAGGGCGAGGTTCCTCGCTGCTTTTCTTGCCGTGCGCCAGTAACGCGGCAAGATATTTTTGAAGTTATCCGACATCAGTCACCGAACAGCACTCCATACGACGTCGTCGACATCCCGAACAGCACACCGCTGGCTTCCTCGCAGCCTATGCCCAAGATATCGCTGCGGCGGATTTATCCCTTGTCGCCTTCTGCACACACTTCTGCAAAGATCCATGCATTGATCAAGCACCTCTTGAAGCTACCCCCAAACACGAAATCCGTGGTGTTTTCCCAGTTCACCTCGTTTCTAGACTTGATCGGCCCGCAGCTCGCCAAAGCCGGCATGACGCATTTGCGACTCGACGGCTCCATGCCGCAGAAACAGCGAGCAGAAGTGTTGAAACAATTCACGCGCACGGAAATCTACGAAGAGGAACTAAACTCTGAAGACGATATCGAAGCCGCCGCTGCCACCAGCGCTACTCCAGGCAGCAGCAGCAACAACAACAGAACCACCTCCAACCAGAACAAAAGACCACCGCCTACACCTAACATCCTCCTCATCAGCCTTCGCGCCGGCGGCGTGGGCCTCAACTTGACAGCCGCCAACCACGTGTTCATGATGGACCCCTGGTGGAGTTTTGCGGTTGAAGCGCAGGCAATCGATCGCGTCCATCGCATGGGCCAGCTACGCGAAGTGTCCGTGACGCGGTTTATAGTTAAGGATTCGATTGAGGGCCGTATGCTGCGCGTGCAGGAACGCAAGATGAATATTGCGGGTTCGTTGGGGCTGAGGGTGGGTGGTGATGGGACCGAGGATGAGCGGAAGAAGGACCGGATTGAGGAGTTGAAGTTGTTGTTTGAGTGATTGATGATATATTTGATACTACGAGAGATTTTTGTTAATATACCCATGGTTGGTCAGTTAATGTATGTGTAGTCTATATAATAGTTCAAAAAAGGAAGAGATTGCTCAGTGAACTGAGCCCTAGCAAATTACTCTATCTGGCTAGATTAATAATCTGTGCATATGGATGTTGGGGACTTGTTCATGCTGAGGGGCAAGTATAAGTATGCCTTTAGCTTTTACACTCTCGAGAATGGCCGGGTTATCACCCATCCTTGGTGATTGTACAGAGGTAGATGGTAATGGCAATAAATTCCATAGATAGCAATCAATGACAAATATGGTGTACTTCTTCACATATCCAAATCTACATTGGGATTAATGTTAATTACAGTTGCAGGACACGAGCCACCAGGCATATAACAAATGCAACAAAATCCAAACGCCGCCTGACCCATTAATCAAGAACTCATCGAAGGTATAACATAGCAAACAAAAGAACTGGTGTGTACCCTTGTTTATAAAGAAAATGCGATAACGCCGTTCCAGCCAGCAAATAATCCATAAAAACAAGAGCCTAGAAGTCTTCGTCGAAGCTCAGACCGCCGCCAGAGGTTTCTTCCTTCTTGTCGGCTTCCTTGTCCTTCTTGTTGGCGCTGCCCATGACACCAGCCTTTTGGTAGTCACCCACTCGCTTCTCGAAGAAGTTGGTCTTGCCAGCAAGGGAGATGTTCTCCATAAAGTCAAAGGGGTTGGTAGAGTTGTAATACTTCTTGTTACCGAGAGCAACAAGCAAGCGGTCAGCAACAAACTCGATATACTGGCACATCAGCTTAGAGTTCATGCCGAGCAGGGCACAGGGCAGTGCATCCGTCAAGAATTCTTGCTCAATGGCAACGGCATCGACAATAATGCTTTGAACCACCTCAGGACTAGGGCGAACGTTGAGGTGAGAGAACAGCAAGCAGGCAAAATCGGTGTGGAGGCCTTCGTCACGGGAGATCAGTTCGTTGGAGAACGTCAGACCAGGCATCAGGCCACGCTTCTTGAGCCAGAAAATGGAGGCAAAAGAACCCGAGAAGAAAATACCCTCCACAGCAGCAAAGGCAACAAGGCGCTGGGCAAAGGTGGATTCCTTGTCGGAAATCCAGCGGAGGGCCCAGTCGGCCTTTTTGCGAATGCAAGGAACTATCACTTGTTAGATTCCGGCCGACAAAATGACTGAAAAAAGCTTACTGTTGTCAATGGCATCAAAAAGATATGTGCGTTGCTTGGGTTCGTTGATATAAGTGTCAATGAGCAGAGAGTAGGTCTCGGAATGGATGTTCTCCATCATGATCTGAAACCCATAGAAGCAGCGAGCCTCGGGAATCTGCACTTCACCGCTGAAGCGCTCGACAAGGTTCTCGTTCACGATGCCGTCGGACGCGGCAAAGAAGGCGAGCACATGGGAGATAAAGTACCGCTCGTCATTGTTGAGGCGGTTGTTCCAGTCGTGCAAGTCTTTGGAGAGATCAATTTCCTCGGCAGTCCAGAAGGAGGCTTCGGCCTTTTTGTACATTTGCCAGATCTAGCGAAGATAAAATATTAGTTTGTTGGCCAACACCTTCCGACGCGAAACCACTTTACGCGCGACGCGTCGGTGTTTTCGTTACGAACTCACCTCATGATATTTAATGGGGAACAGGACGAAGCGGTGCGGGTTCTCCTGGAGCAATGGCTCATGAGCTTCACTCTCCTTGATGCCCGGGGCAACCTTGGCAGGTTCCGAGACGGCGGGCTTGTCCATGACGGGCTTGGACAGCTCGGTGGCGGACGCGTCGACAGCGGCGGGGGCGTTCTCCTTGTCAGCGGGTTCGAAGTTCAATGGCTTTACGGGCGAGTCGCCCATCTTGAACTGCTCGAGAGAGGTAGCGGCCTGCAAGAATGAAGAAATAGGTTAGCATCCAGACGCGTCCAGGCGGGGAGGCGACGTGATGGGGGAGCGGCGTACCTGCTTGGAGGGGGTGATTTGCGTTGTCATTGTGAATTGAAAGAAGCTGCAGTGGAATAAGACGCGGTTGATGAGATACAGCAAGAGACAAAAGGCAAAAGACAGGGCAAGAAGATGGTCTGAAGCAGAGGGATGGGAGAGAGGAAGAAGGGAAGCTGGGCAGGCGCGGGCAGAAATACTTTGCATGCGCGAAGAGCAGGCACGCTAGCGCGTGGCACTAAGTCGCGCTGCACGTGACTTGGTGTTCCAACTCACGTCACTCGCAGCGCGACGACCCAGAGCGGGGCCCTCTGCTGCCACTCGGCCAGTCAGCGGCCAGATCGGGGCGTCGCGTCCAGCCATGCCTTGACGGCCACGGCCAGCCTCCTCATAACAACACGCCCTGGAATACAGAGTACATCACGGATATACGGATATTACACATTAATTTCGGCGTTCTCCATCGTAGCATGACTACAGAGTATCGTCAGCCTGTTAAGTAATGAGACCACCCAGGTCTCCCGGCCCCGAGCGCTCCATCACGAACATGCTGATGGGACCCACTATTTGCATCTCGTCTTGTTATCAGATCGAAAGTCGGGTGCCCATTGGCCGACGCGTCTTGCTCTCCACGGATTTCTTACGCCGCCAGTGTCAATTTGATACAGACCAAACGCGAGCCGACATGTATCGTCCTGTCTTTTCTCTCTAGTGGTACTGTCGCCAAAACCTTTGGGTGGCGACATGCTGTTCTGGTCCCGATTGGACATGCAGGGATAGAACCCTTGATGCGGGCAAGAATGGCGGTTGCCAGGAAACTGGGCGTTGCCATTTGAAGCCAAACGATGGCATGGTTGGGCTGGGCCTATGGCAGCGAGATGCGCCAACGATCGCAATGTACTTCCATGTGATTGATCTACTCTGATAACTTTGATTTTGTCAACTATTTCAGAAGCACAGCGAAGACGCGAGGTCGGCCATGAAGGGGCTGGATCGCGCGTCCCTAGCTTCCTTTTACATTACACCTATCGCCAAGCATACTACACTATTACGCACTACAGTAGCTAAGCACCAGATGATTCAATCTTGATTGCGTCTACCTTCAGCTATCAGTTTTGTATTTTATGTGTCGTCCGGTGACAAAATAAATTCCCTCTCTCTATCACGTCCCTCTATAACTGGACGATGGCTTTTATATGTACAAAAGAAATTCCCGCGAGGACGCCATGAGTATGGGACAACTGAAGAATGACAATGCCTATTTACCCCAGACATCACAAGTACACAATATTGTTTTGGTTCGTTTCGCGTTTCACAGCTTCTCGCGTAGAGAATCCGACAGAACCCTGTCCTCGACCTTGCGAATCAGTTTGTTGGTTTGTTCGGCAAGACTGAGAGTCAGGATCTGCAATCGCTACGTTAGGGTATGCTTCAATTAGAAAGAATAACAATAGGACGACTCACAGTGTGGGGTAGAATACGGGCAAGATGCGCAAAGTAGCCCTTGTAGATGGCCAGAATACCCTCCGTAGAGATAGTCTTGTAAAGACAATCCCAAACGCCCTTGTAGAGGTTACCTGTCTGGTTGTACATGCGAGACATAATCGTGTCTGCAAGGATTAGCAAGAAGTCCCTCAAGCGTGTCAGTTGTCAAAGACAAGTACTTACCGGGTGGGTGCATCACGCAGCACACGACGAATCCAGATGCAGTGCTACTAGCCAGGTGGAGAGCAGGGCCCTCTTGCATACCCAGATGTTTTGTGAGTCGCCTCTTGGCAAAGAAATACGTGGGAAGTTGGACAGAGCTTCCAAAGCCTGTTCGCACCATGGCTGCGCCAACACCACGGTACAGACCCTTGAGTCCCTCGTTCCGATGGATTTGCCGTAGCCCATCGTATGCGTTTTTGTATTGATGCTGGGTACCAACAGGGAGGAAGGGAGAGTACGACTGTAATCGAGTCTTCACCAGGAAGAAGGGCGAGCCAGCGGCTGCACCCATTATTCCGGAGCTCGCGCCACTGAAGACATTTATTCCGAGAGACTGGACAGAAGGATCATCGTAAAGAGCTTTCGTAAGGCCGGTGCGAACCGGTTCATAGAAGCCCAGGCGGCAACCGTTCAGGAGAATTTGATAAACATACTACAGCGAGGAAGAGTCAGCATGGCCACATGAACGAACCAATCGCGTTGTACCAAATACATACAGCTGAACCAATGCCCCGAAACAAGCCTTTCGGGCCCTCGTTCTGCAAAATTACTTTGATGCCATGGAAAACTCCCTTGTATTTCTTTACAGCATCGGACTGTAGCTCTCCCTGGAGTTGTAACCTTGGAAGCCGTATATTAGCGCATACGTCCGCCTTCGTGGCGATGGTAAAAATCACAGTATACATACCGGATCTTGACGGTCTCAAAACTGTGAGTGACGGTGACCGCCCCGCAGGCTGCGATGCCTCCGGCGATGAAAGCCCTAATAGTATGATAGATTTAAGTCAGCCTTGTGCCATCTCCTCTCGATACCCTGCATGTTGGAAACCGTCATGTCACGTACCCTGTGGTTGTAGACATTGTTGCGATCGAGATAAAAGCCCAGGGGCTCAGCCGGACAAAAAGTAATGGATCGTTGACCGGAAGGTCGGACAGCCCATACAGCACGGGGTTTTCAACGATGCAGACCCCTGAGCGGTGGGTAAGAAACAAAGAATGCGGTAGACGGGACTCGACATCCGTCGGTCGGTAAGAGCGAGTGTAAGGACAAATCGAGTCCGGGGAAGGTTGGTCGCCAATAATGAAGAATTATCGGGGTTAGGCTTGCTAAGTAAGCTGGCTGCGCGCTGAACGAACGGTGAGGCACCCCGATCGCGGCGGGCCCAACAGGTCGGCACCGGTACCTGCCGGCGCGGCGCAGACGGCTTGGCACTTATTCTGCCACCGCGCGCCGCCTGCCGTTTGCTTTGTTTGTCCTCTCGTTTGCAATTGTCGGCGCAGAGATTATAGTAATAAATGGCTGTCTTTGCGTGCTCAACCCCTGCCTCAGTTACTCTCTCGAGAAGCTGAACCTTCTCCGTGACTGTCTGAGCAGCTATACCTCCAAGTCACGCAGCAATGGCAGACGTCGCACAGCAACCAGACCAGCAGGACCAAAAGGTTCCTGGCGCTGCATCTTCGGACACGCCCCAGGTCGGCACACCTCTTGGTCCGCCTCCTGTGCCTCGTTCTGCTACTCCTCAGCCATCTCAGAAGGTGTCGGACGTTATCCCAACCTACCGTGCATCAAAAGTAAGTGTCTCCTGCCTGGAGTCGCCTGGGGAAGCTGTTCGCTTACAATCTTTGTGCAAATAGCGCTTCAAACTTTCCAAGCGCGACAGCTCCCACATTACCTCTCTCGATTTCGACGACAAAGGAGAATATATAGTAGCTGCCTGCGAGGACGAGACCATTCAAGTTTTTGATGTTATCGAAGGCAAGAATACGAAAGTAGTTCCCAGCAAGAAATACGGAGTGCACCTCGCCCGCTTCACCCACCATTCGCGCCAGATACTCCACGCCAGTACTAAAGTAGACGGTATGTCCCGCGGTTTTTATCTGATAAAACAAAATGTGCAGCAGCAGCAGCTGACAACTTATAGACTCTCTTCGCCTTCTAGACTTGCATCAAGAAAGCTACCTTCGATATTTCAGCGGACATACGGACAAGGTCACATCGCTGTCGCTGTCACCCGGGAGTGATGCCTTCGTATCATGCTCAAAAGACAACTCGATTTCTCTTTGGGATTTAAGGTCCCGAAATGTGCAGGGGAAACTACAATTGGCCACTCCGTATTTGGTCGCATTCGACCCCACGGCTTCCGTGATCGCCATTGCCTCGCAGTCGACCTCGTCAGTCTTGCTCTATGATTTTCGTAATTACGACAGACCCCCTTTTGCCACCTTCGACCTGGCTCCTCACGAGGAACGCTACACATCATCGACTCGGGGAAGACTATGGTCGCGTTTAGAGTTTTCCAACGATGGTAAAAACCTTCTTGTCGGCACCGACTACCACGGCCATTTTGTTCTAGACGCATTTGAGGGTACTTTGAATGCTTTCTTAGGCGGCAGAAAAGGATCTAGTGGACGTTCAGCCCCCATATCGAGCTCTGGCAGGCCTTTGGGTCAAGGTGACGCTGCCTTTACCCAAGATGGACGATATATCGTGGGAGGCGCTGGTGAACAGAGTGAAGTCCTCGTATGGGACACCCACCAGATCTCGGCTCCGGGTGTGTATCTGCAGCCAACGGTTACTTTGCCGTCCAGAAGCCGCACAGCCGTGATCGAAATGAATCCTAGATACAACATGCTTGCAACCGCCGATAAAGACATTCAATTTTGGCTGCCTGACGAGGGGGTGAAATCTTCAGAAAAATAAGCCTGTCGATCATATTTCATGTGCAAAGAGCATCTCTAGGCGCTGATCGGTGCAGCTTTGTTTCGCGCTCTTCAAGATTCTGTCTTTTCGGTTTATCGAGGAACAAAGGTGTACGACATATGCTTTATGTTTTTCGGTTTTTATCTTTACCTATCAAACTTCTAGCTGTGTCACAGACCCAGACCATCGGACCTTCCACCTCTTTATCGTCACCTCGGTTTGCCTCTATCTCGCTTTCAATCTGTTTGACGACAGTCTTGTTGCTTGTGATGGTGGTCATGTTTCTGAACCAGCCGTACAGAAAGACACTGCGGTTGATGTCAGTAAGGAGTTCAGAAATCTTGCGGGCAATTGGCGGTAATGTTTTATGTTGCCATGCGTCGTTGACCGCTGTTGTCGCGTCCACAGTTGTTATCGGGATGTGCCAATGTTTCGGAATTTGATGATCTGATAGTTTCTGAAACTGCTGAAGAAGTTCTTCTCTATCAAGCCCTTGCATGTCGTCTTCTCCAAAAAGAATCGCCGTTCTCTGCTTCTCCGTCTCGGTGCCGATAGTATCGACAATTTCTTTCATTCTACGGACAGCTTCCTTGGTGCAGACAAGCTGATGACCGTCCATTGCAGGGAATAGTTCTGCAGTGAGCAACGGTATTTCATCCTCAACCTCGATTTGTCTCACAATGGCGCGATGATGGCTTGCAGATGGGGCGATTCGCTGTATGTGAGAAAGATCAGACACAACAGCCAAGAGAATTGTACAGTCGACGTTGATGGTATCGGTAAATTTCTCAAACGGGTTTGGAAGCAGTGTCGAGAGCGGTAAATCGTCCTCCGATAACGAGTCTGGGTCGCGATTGCAAAAAGCTTCGTCATTCATGGGATCGGGTGTTTTTGGTCCACTTTCCACGACCACACCAAGACTTCGAATTGTATTTAGAGCACGGTCTATTTCGGGAATCTTGCCCTCTACAAGCTTCGGGACAAGTATGCGCACACACGGATTTTTGTATCTCACTCGTAAGTTTCGTGCTGTCTTGATCATGTCAGTAGCTACCTTGATCAACTCAATTTGATCATCATCGTCAGAGTCAGAGCCAGAGTCGGTGTTTTGTAGAACAGTCCTGTTTCGTAACTCCTCCTCTTCGTCATCATCGTCGATACCCCAGCCCTTCTCGGCCATTTCAAAGAGTAGCCGGCTCTCTGTAATAGTTGAGACCTTGGTCCACTGCAACCCGTCATCGTGAACGATATCGACAAAGACACTATTTTTCTTGTCGAGATTGGGCATTTTCGTCCCCTTTGCTGCTGGCTTCATCACCTTGTAGAACCGTTTTGAGAACGCCACCACTCCCTTGCACTGCGTCTTTGCTATCAACCAGACAGTCATGTAAAACGGCAAATTCGACGAGCGCAGCGTATGCACAAGCCGCCTTTGTTCCATTTCCAAATCCACCTCTTCTCCATTTTGTTTTTCTCCTTCTGCCTCCCCCTGGTGCGCTTTTTGTTGCTGCTGTTGTTGTTGCTGCTGCTGCTTCTCCACTAAATCTCTGGTATCCGCCGCCAATCTCTCCAGCGTCTTCAACTCGGACAAAACGTTTGACCGTAGCTGCCGCATTTCAACGAGGTGTTGCTGTTGCTGATGTTTGCGGAGCCGCGAAGCCAGCGCGCTTTGGAAGAGGTCTAGTTCGGCGAGAAGGAGGCGGCATTGGTGGGTTAGGGAAGTAGATAGGGTGAGGGGATCATCTTGGCTGGTAGTGGTGTTGGCGGTTTCGCCGTTGGAAGTGGCGGGGTTTTCTGACATGGTTTTTCTGTCGTATCTGAATTTCTGCTTCGAAGATCTATTCTGCGTGTCGTTGTCTTTTTTTGGGTCAAGATGTGACATGTACAGAGCTCCGAGGAATCAATTTTAATGCTCGTGTATACATCTCTCCATGCTATGACGTCGAACTGTGCAAGACTTGTCTCCAATGAGTCTGATATTGTCCGTTCATAAGCCAGACCTCTCCTCCTTCCACAAATAATATTTAGAATTCCCGCAAACAGGAAAAGAAAAAAAGACAAACAAATAGACAGAAATTACAAAAAATACAGAAAGAATTCAGCGGGGAAACAATTTGATGACACTAGAGGCATAGTCAGTGTGGCGGGGCAAACGGAGGACCAATTAGCTATGACTCCATACAAACACATCTAGGGATTAAGCACATATACTAAAGAATTTATCGGATAATCATTTTTGTTCCAACCGTTGTCTATATTTGTGATTTGTGGTAAGCGATACAGTCACCTAATGAGATCTCAAATTAACACGGAATAAATGGTTCTCATATAAGAGTCATACAATTGCTAGTTATACAGAAGCCAATCATCAAGAGAGAGAGAAAAGAAAACCCTGAAAGCTACGTGGTCAGGTTCAGTCTACGAAACCAACAAGTCCTGAGTAGATAGATGTCTTAGTTCAAGTACTCCGTCCGCCAGTGAGCCCTCTTCTTTCTTCAGAGGACTTGCGGAAAGAGTCGTCCTCGTCGTCGCTGAACTTGTCTCCGTCTTCGTCGCCCACGGCAAAGATGGTCTCGCCATCCAAGGATTCGCGTTGCTGTGGCGCGGGCTGAACAGGTTTCGGTGGCACCGGCGACAGCTCCCTCTCGTGTTGGTGGTGCTCAAACTCGTCGTCATCAATGCCAACAGCATCTTCTTCATCGAGCGAGTTTGCAAGAGAGCGAATTTCGAAGCCGTCGTCGTCTTGAGCAAGCTAGGTGGGATGTTAGTAAAAGATGTTTGCTTAAAGAGAAAATTTCGTACCTCATCACTCATGGCAAACCGGCGGTTGTTTGCAGTTGGGCGCCACAGGTAAGCAATGAACGCAATATCGAAAAGATACACAATATTCAGCCAGCCATCCAACACGAACCATCTGGTCTTCCAGTGGTCTGGCACAAAGTTGGCGGCGTTCTGTCCGGCAAAGGCGAACGAATTGAGGAAGAAGAAACCAAAGATTACAATGATGCTGGCAAGAATGCACCACCACAGTTTCTTATACATCATTGCTTTGGTCTTTTGTCTCCGCTCAACCAGGTCCTTCATAGTCGAGTTCAGAGAATTGAGTGTCCAGACGTAAAAGGCCGTCAGAGTGGCTGCCAGTGGCAGGATCACTAGCAAAACCAGGGGTCCTGCGCTGTCAGGTGCAATAGACAAGCTTGCGATGGAATAGATTACACCAAACACAAAGTGGGTAATCGCAAGTATACGGACCCAGACCATGGTTCTTCCCAATGTTGGCTTGACGACTCCGTAGCCCATACAGACAATGAGCAGCAGGAAAAAGGAGAACGAGTTTCGACCAGCGTTTAGGATGGCAACAAGAATCATCATGACCTTGGCTCCTGCATTCGATCCATGGCGATTCTGATAATCTGTACGCCTCATTTAGCTTGCTATTTCTCTCATCCATTCTTAACAATAACATTACATACCGTAGAATATCCATGTCATGGCTTCCTCAACTATGAGGAATATCAGGATAGCTGTGATATAGTTCTGAACAGGCACTGTGAACCAGTTAGCAAAGACCTAGAAGTAAGACGTGGGTCGTGCCTACAGATATCATGTCGGTTCTGAACATAAAGGAAAGCCCAAAATCTGTGAAGAAAAAGTCAGCGGCTATCAATACGTTGATGAGGAAGAGACTCACGCTCCAATAAGAGCATATACTAATGTTAGACCCCCATAAAAGGGCAATTTGGCGATTTGGGCGCCAGGCAGTTCGCCATACGCGTTGCGAAACTCAACAACTCCCTCGTACTCATGTCCCGAGTAGGCAAAAGTACTGACACAGTAGAATCCGGTGTTTTTAATGGGGTAGTTGATGGCAGCAGGGTCCTTCAGGTTGATGGCTTGTGATAAGATTGGATTTTTCGAATTCTCCTTGGCGTTCTCTGCGAGGATAAAAGCGCCTAGTTCATCTTGGGAACACAGCTTAGCTTCGACGTTTGTTTGGTCACATATTGTTGCACGTTCCTTTGCTAGCTGTTAGACAAGCTTGTATGTATGCCCGGAATCCAACTTACATCACTTCCTTCTAGCACCCGCCCGATCAACTCCTCATCGCCCCATTCAAAAACGACCAGACTGACCAGGTAGTCCTCGGCAACGTCCTCTTCAATCTTATTAAATTTTGTGAGGATGAACGGTTCAACGTCTCCGCCCCAAGCCTTCCGGCTGTACATGCCGGCACACTTTTGCCGATGAGCGTCATCTTGTTTCTAAGGGTAGCACGGAATGGTTAGTCACAAAGCCTCACGACGCAAGGTCATCAAGAGCATTGGAACTCACTATCTCGACTTCATTTGCAAAGACTCCGCTTGCCAGGAGCGTGGAAAGGGCGAGGGTTGGGAACCAGCCCTTCATAATGGCCGGAAGTTGCGCCCAAGACGACACAGGCCGATAACGTTGACAAATTGAGACCGGGTTCACGCTAGACAAGGAGCGGTCAAGTATCGCGCCAGGCAGCTGCTTCTCTTTCGGGAAATGTGTATCAATCAAGCAATGCCCTTTCAATGGATGGAAACTGAGCTTGTTGTCTTCCGAATGCTGTTGCTGGCATCTCCAGGCTCACTAGGCTCCAGCTAATCCCGGGAGTCACGCTAAGCGGCTGCTGGGCCAATCATCACAGCGCCCGCAGATCACGGACCCACAAAGGTGCGACGACTTTCTTCACGTGCGGGAAGGAAGTCTTTTTTTTGGTTATGATTTATTTTATTTGCATATTCAACTCTTGCTGCCCACTGCACAAATAGTGCTCGACGTGATCTCATCTCGGGGGCTGCGAAGATGCCGAGTAAGGAATCCAACAACATTTGTGTTGGCTGCAAAGATGCCGAGCCGTGCGCGACAATACGCAATCGTCCTTTATGCCAGTAAGTGCGGTGCCCAACAACAAGGCAGATGATGAGAGTATTTGTTAAATCAAGTAATATCGCAGGCCATGCTTCATCAGCTTCGCAGATGTAAAGACTGTTCGACGGATGGCGGATTACCGACCGCAAAGAGATTCACCACCCGCCAAACTACTTTTACCCCTCTCTCTCGGCGCTTCATCGTCGATTCTCTTGCATATGCTGGACAAGCTGCGAGAAAGGCAGCTCTCAAAATACCCACACCGCGGTGGCTTCGATATTTACGTTCTCGTCATTGACCCGTCAACGATTTCCCCTCAACTGCCTTCCGTACAGGCTCATTTCGACGCTGCAAAGGAAAATTATCCAAGTCACACCTACTCGATAGTGCCACTTCATAACATCTTTGACGTCGACCCGGATATTACAAACACTCTTCGCGATTTTGGCTTCGTGGATGACGAAAGCAAGTCTGGAGCAGATCGTCTTGATTGCTTCCGGGCGTCTATTTCCACTGCCACAGCGAGGGCGGATTTGGATAACCTCCTCTTAATTCGATTAGTGGTCGCATATGCTAGAAAGTTTGACTGTGAGGCAGTTGTTTGGGGAGATTCTGATAGCCGCCTGGCTGCCAAGACTCTTGCAAATGTCGCAAAAGGCCGTGGTATTTCCTTGACATGGCAAATTCGTGATGGCCCTTCTCCATGGGGCATACGGTTTTGCTTTCCACTTCGGGAACTTTATAGGTCGGAACAAGACCTCTATGTCAAACTAAATCCCAAGTTACAAAGTGTCGTCGTTCCTGCTAGCCAAGAAGCAGAGAGCCTGTCCGCACGCGACCTTTCGATTGATGCTCTTATGAATCAATACATTGTGACACACGGAGAGAAGTACCCCGGCGTCATGGCTAATGTTGTTCGAACTGCCGACAAGCTTCAACAAGACAACAGTCCCAGCTCTGACCCAGTATGCTCAATGTGCTCTGCTCCTCTCCAGGGCCACGGCTCTATTGCGGTCAATGGAAACGACACCGACCGACTTTGCTACGCGTGTTTACGATCTAGAGATGACATTCGAGTCTCCAACGCTTAAAGCATGGCATTATGACAGATTATATAATGAAATTATCCACCAGATACAACAAGACGACGAATTATGAAAAGCAAGATCTCCCAAGCCGCAAGTAAACTGGTTGCACCGTTTACTAGCGGCCACTACGGCGGCCAGCTTCAAGATCCTCCTGCTTTTGCCTTCGTACGCCCGAACGACTCTTGTTCCGTCGAGGCGATTTGGCTCTATGCGCGGGATCCGGTCTAGCGGGTGAATTATTGCCGTGCCCCAGTGGATTTGACTCTGAAACCGGATCCTGCGTATAACCCGGAGGGTCCGGCGCCAGGTCATCATCATATCTGTCAAACTCTTCAGGAATACTCAAGTCAACGGGACGCTGGTGTCTCTGTGAATCTTGCTCTCTCCTGGCGCGTGTTTTAGCCTCCTTCTCTCGGAGATACTTTTCCAAGAGAATAGCATTGCGAGTGTTGCACTTGTAAGCCGCGTCGGCAAGGTCACCTAGAAACGGAACCAGGCCAATGACGAAGTCGAATACGATGTTGATCAACATTCGAGAATAGATATGCGAAGGGAGCCCACCATCAATGTTTTGACAGTCCCTGGCCACCATCATGGCCAACGCAGCATCCATACCGTCACCAGCGCTGACAATGCATAATCAGTTCTAAGTTCTTCCGGTTCGCCCTAGGCTTCACTTACAAGGGTATCAATCCAATAACGCTTCCCCAGCCAAACCGGAGACCGCATAAGCTAAAGAGGGAGTAATCGAGTCGGTACGCCCGTCGTTTGACGCGATTGAGAATTTTTGCATCGTTTTGAGACAGACCCGGCGGTATGGCTTTGCGACGCTTCTGGGTTTTCTTGCCAAAAGCCCGACCAAGCCGGGAGGCAGGCACATGCTCGAAGTAGGGATCCTGAAAACACGTAGATTTAGCACATTCTATTATAACTCTGGTAGTCGTGGCCCAATTCAACTTACCTCTTGGCCAAATTTGTTCTTGACATTCTCCTTCAAGATGGTTCTTCCCACAAATGAAACCAATTGAGCTGCCATTGTCGTTCTGTCGCAGCTTTGCCACTGCAGCCGGCCGTAAATAGAGACCAGTTAGGCTGTTGAGAGACTAGTTGAGAGACTGTGCTGCCAATGTCGGGTTCGGAATCGGCCGGCTTAGTACTTGTAATCCCGTGGTGCTGTGCACAGAAGAGACATCAAAGGATAAAACGAAGAGGGACAAAGGGGAGTGCCTTTTCTAGGAGTCAAGACGAGACCGTCACAGTCACAGCAGCTTGTTCCTTGTTGTTTCAGCAAGCGCCCGCCCACGTCATTCCGCACGCACAGACCCGGTAATGCTAGGCTCCAGCCACACTGGTATGTGTGGCGCCAGTGAGTGATTGGGCATCGGCGGTGTGGCGGTGCACTTTCCGCCAGGCTCTGGCAGCTGCTGGATCCGTCACTATGGAACTAGAGACGACCCACAACAACCAACCACCTCCGGCCGGTTTGGCCTTTGCCATCCTCTCGACGCCGCTACTACGTGTGTTTTTTCATATTGCAGACCTTCGCTTCTGTCTACGTTATTTGGAAATTAATCTAGCTCGTCTTTCCGCCACCCACAGCGGTCAAGACCCTGATCCAGCGGTGGACCAGCACTGGGGTGCCCCTAGTGTGCCTTGCCTGTGATCACTGATCCCCAACTCATCAGATTCAGGCTCCCGTCGTTGCTCCTCTGTATTTTGAAATGCTCACTTATAGTCGCCACTATGACAGAAACAAGACTAAGCCTCGAAGACTGTGCGTTTGCCGCAGCTCCGTTCCAACGGTTCCATCCTCAGCTTGCAAAATAGTATAGAAGCTAACTTGACATTTTTGGCAATTCAATAGGGCTGGATGACCTGTGTGTCCGCTTCATCATAAACCTACCCCGAGAAGAACTGGAATCTGTGGAGAGAATTTGCTTTCAAGTGGAAGAGGCGCAATGGTTCTACGAAGACTTCATTCGGCCACTCGACCCGGCCCTGCCTTCGCTGTCCCTAAAGGCCTTTGCGATGCGAATCTTTCAGCACTGCCCGCTGATGTCCCAGTGGTCAGAATATCATCATACAACGGCTTTTGCAGAATTTCTGGCATACAAAACCCGTGTGCCAGTGCGAGGCGCGATCATGCTGAATGAAACCATGGACAAGGTTGTCTTGGTCAAAGGTTGGAAAAAGAATGCTAATTGGAGTTTTCCTCGTGGAAAAATCAACAAGGAAGAAAAGGATTTGGATTGCGCTGTTCGGGAGGTTCTTGAGGAGACAGGGTATGATTTGAAGGAAGCAGGCCTCGTCAAGGAAGACAAACAGATGAAGTATATCGAGATAACCATGCGCGAGCAGCACATGAAACTCTACGTCTTTCGCGGTGTGCCCATGGATACCCAGTTTGCTCCTCAGACCAGAAAGGAAATCAGTAGGATCGAATGGGTCAATCTGACGGATCTTCCTACGGTCAAGAAGAACAAGCAAGCCCAGAATGATGTCGTCAACGCAAACAAATTTTACATGGTTGCTCCGTTCCTTCATCCCCTCAAAAAATGGATCGCCCAACAGCGAAAGCTAGACGCCAAGAACTATCCAGCAGTCTCTTCGCTCGCCTACACGGAAGGCGAAACATCCATGGATGAAGGGTTTGCCTCGGCCAACAATGGCTTCGCTCCAAGCCGCGGATATAAGCCTGGTACTGCCAGCGATTTACCGGAGGTTAGCCCTCCACAAGATGTCTCGTCGCACCTAAAGGCACTGCTCAACATTGGTCCCTCGGCCTCGACTATGCAGCCTTCGCCTCCGGTTTCGGCCACCACCGACACATCAAAGTCGAATGCTTTGCTGTCACTCTTGCGCAACGGCACTAATGAAACTGCAACCCAGGGCATGCCTGAGCCTACGGTGGGTGTGCCGGAAGGTTTTGCTCATCTTGCTGGTTCTATACACCAGCAGCCTGTGTTTCATCAGCCGCCTGGGACTCTTAATCAGCGGGTTCCTTCTGGAAATATGCAGTCTGGCAGAAACTCTTCCTACTTGCCACACCAACAAATTCCACAAGCACCTGCTGTTTCAAATCAACCATTTGGCATCCCTAATCAGTACGCAACTGCGTCATCTCTCTTGAGAAATTGGACAGGGTCTGATAACAGGGTCCCTCAACCACTCAATAAACAACATACCGCGCCATTCCACACAAGACCCCAGCCTATGGTTGCTCCCTATCAGCAGACGGGAGATCCGCAATTTGCTCAGCAGACAAATGCGGCTCCGTTCCAGGGGTCAACGATACCTCCTGCAAGCAAACTGCCACCTCCGAAATTGACCAGCCATTCCTTGGCTCTCCTGAATGTCTTCAAAACCCAGTCCCCCACACCAAAGGCGGCAACCATGTCACAGCACGGTGCGGAACAGTCAACTCAGCCCAAGCCATTACCACCCCAGGATAATCTGCTGGCTCTGCTTAAAGGGTCCGCACATAAGCCATCACCAATGCCTGCTGCAGAGTTAGCAGCTCAGCCAGTGCAAACTACGCCAATACAGATTCTACAACGACCTTCCTCAAGCAAAAAGGAGGCATCAAAAGTCAAGGCAAACAACCTTGATGATGATACTCTTACATCCGCCACAGTGTCCGGTCCATTGAAGACACCGGAATTTGGACAAAAGGGATTTGTACAGCAAGAAACCAATCGACCTAGGACAAACAAGAAGCCACCAGTTGCGGCATCTCCCATTACAATTCTGCCACGGCCATCAGCGGCAACGAGGGACTCATCGGTGTCGTCGGAGCAAATATCACGCCCTTCATCTCGTGCACATATTGATAAGACGAAACCTGCAGATGCGTCCAAGGGCTTCCAGCCACAGATTCTGCGGCGCTCGGAGAAATTGGACCTTAATAATGTCCTGCCTACTCGCACAGTTCCTGTCCATGAACTGTCACCAAATCCGAATCCATACGCACCGGTAAACAAAGTTCCAACAATAACTCACGACAATCCTATGCTGCCCAAGTATGATCGACGACCTAGTCAAACGGCGGCACAGAAGGAAACATTATTGAATCTGTTTGGCAAGTCGCCAAGCGACAAGTCTTCTCACATCGCTTCGGCCGCGGATCGTCCTGCGTCGCAAGGTCATTTTGATGCAATTTCGTCCCCGTCACTGTCAGGTGTCGAATCAAACATACCGGCAAACGTGTCGAGGCTAGGCAGCCCATCAGAAAACGGCACTACAAATCGATTAACATCACCAGACAACAAGGCGTTTTTGCTGGGCTTTCTTCAGAATGTAGCCCAGGGAAAGAAATAGCTTTGTTTAAACTTTGTTTGTGCTGAAACAGTTATGCATAGCCCTGTCATAATTATATAGTTAAACTATATCGTTATAATTGAGATTCAAAACTATATTTTTTTTACTCTACTATAATAACTTTGTAGTACTAGGTAATGCCATGCTAGATGACGCTGTGTGGGGAAAGCTCTACGTAAAATATTCTGCCGATTTTTCCCGCCTAGTAGTATGACAAACGTGACTCGAGCTTTCCAACTTCAATACATCCACTCGTCAACCAACAACAATGGCATCCCAGCGAGCCACCAATTTCGTCTGCTCGAGGTGCCTGGGCAATGGCAAGGCATTTTTCTCAACGAGCGGCAGGGCTCGCCAGCAACAGCAGCAGCTCCCGCCAGTCAGTCCCCCGGCTTCCGGCTATGCCAGGCTGACCAATCGCTCTCTAATTGCGGTTGGTGGTGTCGACAGCACCTCGTTCTTGCAAGGCATGGTCACGCAGAACATGCTCATGGGCAAGGAGCCCGTCAGCGCGGCGCGCCGAACGGGCTCGTACAGCGCCTTTTTGAACTCGCAGGGTCGTGTCCTGCACGATGTATTCATCTACCCCATGACACCACCCACAAGCACAAGCGTGGATGTCGGCGCCACAGAGGACCCCCTCTGGATGATTGAAGTTGACAAAGCAGAGGTCAAAAACCTAATGAAGCATCTCAAAAAACACAAACTGCGGGCGAAGCTCACAATGCGTGCATTGGAAGACGGCGAACGATCGGTGTGGGCGGCGTGGAACGAAGACGCCGACTCGAGATGGGCGGCGTACAATCTCGACTCTGATTTCCCCTCGCAATTCTCGCCTACTTCGCTTGTGGCGGGTTGTATTGATACGCGGGCTCCGGGTTTCGGCTCGAGATTGCTTACGCCAGGGAATGGTGATCTCCTGACTCACCTTCCCGACGGCTCTTCCTCTTCGAAGTTTGCTGGCGGTGAAGTCGATTTGGAAACGTACACACTTCGCCGGATCCTTCACGGGGTACCCGAGGGCCAAGCCGAGATCACGCGCGAGACTGCGCTGCCAATGGAATGCAATATGGATCTCACCCGCGCCATTGATTTCCGCAAGGGCTGCTATGTCGGCCAAGAGCTGACTATACGCACACACCACACGGGCGTTGTGCGGAAACGCATTTTACCAGTACAATTGTACCATGAGGGGAACCAGCCTGGCAGCGAAGCACCCGTCTACGACCCACAGACAACAATCTCTCTACCTCCAGCCGGCGCGAATATATCCAAAACTGGAGGACGTAAAGGCCGCAGCGCCGGAAAATTCATCACTGGAATTGGAAACGTCGGGCTGGGGATATGCCGTCTGGAGATGATGACAGACATCACGCTGACGGGCGAAAGCAGCCAATACGTGCCATCGCAAGAGTTTAAAGTCTCGTTGGATGGTGAGTCTGTGGAAGGAGAAGAGGCCCGGGTCAAGGCTTTTGTGCCTCCTTGGCTTAGAGAGCATATTATGGCGGGTATAGCGCGAAGGGCTCCGACACCCAAACCAAGTGAGGGTGTTGAAGGGTTTAGGGCTCGGGATATGGTTGAGCAGTTAGAAGAAGAGGAAGCCGAGGTAGAGGAACGACGACAGGGGTAGCCGAGATGAAGGTGACTGTACTATAACTCTCTACTATTCAATATACTGTATATTGATTTATTAACTCTGGATATAAATTTTAAAATATAGTTTATAAAATGCTAAGTAATGATTTTAGTATCTATTACTAAGTAATTATATGTCGTATTTAATATAATCAACATTCTTAAAGAGTTATTGTAATTAGACTCTCTTTTATAATCTGAGAGGAAGCATATTTGATGGGTCTAAATGGCTCTATACAGAAACCCACCTTTTTATATATAATATATCATATACAGGATTCCACGTATATATAAGATCTGAAGCCATACTGTAGCCTCTCCTTCTCACTCATAAAGCATTGACATTGAAGATAGAGAATACACATAGCTTCTTTTGCTCCTTTTTAAGTTTTTGTGGGTAATTCCCATTCCACTTGGAATATGTTGGTGTGTTTTGGCTTCAGAAATACATTTCACGTTATAAATCGACCCGCTCTGCCATGTACTAGCCTACACTCACCTTGACAGTATATGCAGTCGACACAAATACGATCTTTTATAGATGTATGACTGCCGATATTATTTCTTTGTCTGATTGACCAAGCAGACTGGAGACTATCGAATTTACGAGTATGGAATCTACACGGAGTACTTTCATTATCAATCGGAAAAGCAATTCCGTAGAATGATTTAAGTAATGAAATGAGCTCTAGGTAGCTAATGTGTAGGTACATTGAATCTTGGCAAATATGGGAAGTCGATTTTCGTTCCATCTCAACCTCTAAAAATGACCAGTGGTTAAATAAGAGCACCAAGTCCTTCAAATGAATATAAGTTAATCATGATTTCAATAGCAGGGATAGTGACTCTGTGGTGTCTCTAGGGGCCCTAAAATAACAAAATTAGGAAGGTCTTTTGATCTGGCTTATTGAAGCCAAGAATTTATGATACTCACGTAAGGTCACTTGACGATTAAGCTGAACGAGAGCCCATCGAATAGGCTCCAAAGCCAAGATCGATGCACGCGTCCTTCTTGAAAACATTGCTTCCACCATCGGCCCACCAATCCTTCCATTCTCTAAATCCATTACAGGAGCCATCGGAATAGAAGGCAGCACGCTGGCGATGGGCTCCGTAGTCGAGGACACGGAAGGACAATGTTTTCGGAAGACCGGAGCCATGGCATGTATTGTCCCAAATATTGACCTCTTTAGCATCACCAGTGCATTTTTCACCAGTAAATGCGCGAACCTTGAAGGAGAGGGCCCCGGTGCTCAGGCAGAGCAGGGTGAGGATGTTTCCGAGCTGCATATTTGTGGATAGATTTCAATTTTATGATAGTAGAATTGGGTTGTTTCTTTTATTGTGGAAAGAGATAGTCTAATCTTTGCTTCCTCGAGATGCTTTTTATACCCTAAATTGAGGGATTTTTGAAGTCTAACAAATTACTCGACCAGAGTATTTTTGGATATAATATGCGGTCATAATGTCGATCTTTCAGCTTGAGTTGTTGGGTATTTTATTTATGGGGCTAGATGGTATGCTTGCGCAGCATTTTACTAAAGTAGGTTATGTAGAGAAAATATGACGTTCAAGATTTCTGATAGATCTATATTAGCCTTAGTTGAGCCTTGGCTTACGGGCTGCGGGATAAGGTTCTGTCGATCTGACCAAGCAAGAAAATCTAACCCGATCCGGGAACGACCTTCGCGACCGCAACCAATACGCAATTTGGAAATTACCCCACCACTATTGATATTTCCTTGACTTAATCAAACTACTGGGGAAATCTCTGTATAATTAGATAGCAGGGTCATGTAATTTAGAATAGTGTATTTCCGAATAACCCTCAATTCGTCCTATCAAGCACCTACTTGATTCTACACCAAAATTCCTGTCAGTTCCTGCTTATATAATAAGTGGATGTCAACCTGAAGTTTGACAGGTTCTTAGGGGGCTGCGGGATAGATGCGATGGGGGTTCAGCCGCATACTTAGGATCCCACAAGTTGTGGGATTTGCACTATTGTAAATTAATCTGGTTATATTCTGCCCCAAATGTGGATTGTTTTATAATTTTAATTTATTGATATACAGAATCTTTAAAAAAAGAAAATAAGTAGACACTGCCTCTTTACACGCTATATATAACTCGATCTACCTATACGGGGTGCTCAATGTAGATTATTTCGTAATATTAATCAACATAACAAATAAACATTTTTAGAACAAGTAAATAGCGTCTCTTTGCGCGCTGTATATAACTTAACCTGGCTATACTTAGCGCTCAATGTAGATCACTTTATAAAATCAACCAACATGATGAACAAAATATTTTTAGAACAAGTAGACAGTGCTTTTTCGCGCGCTCTAGGCATCCATATATCTGGAACTCCATGACTCTTCAACCTGAGCTTCTGACGCTTGGCATTTCCTATTTACAGGTATAAAATCCAAGCAAAGACCAAAGAATCTCGCCGCTATTCATCCATAATCCAGCCACTCAATTCATACATTTCAACTCTTTTCGAATACATTTCAGCTCTTACCTACCAATAATGCATTTTGGAAAGACCCTTGCTCTACTAAGCATCAGCTCTGGCGCTTTTGCATTCAAGATCCGTGCCTTCTCCGACAAAGACTGCACTGGAGATGCCCATGAAGTTAATGTCTGGGACAACACCTGTCGGAACACTGATGTCCCTAAAACAAAGTCTTTCCGAGTGTTGTCCTATGGCGCCCATCGTCAGCGAGCCGCTTTCTACGAAGAGGGAAAGTGTATTGGAGGCCAAGACTGGACAGATTTCTGGGCGGACGGTGGAAGTGATACCTTCAAGAAAGATGCGTGTATCACGTTGGGATTCGAAGCATCGGCATATGGATCTCGCTCAGCATAAGTTCACATATGAGGTATGAAGTCGACTTGTTTATTGTATAGTGGATTACAAAGAATTTCTCTAACACCTCTCTAGGTTGGAGGACATCTTCTAGGGCATTAGAGTCCAATGTGGAAACTAGGACATACGTTTTCTATGGCTCGAAGCTGGGACTCTGTTACTTTTTTAATTCTTTAACAGATACCAAATTAAACTTATCTTGAAATTATTGCAATTTGTAAGAATAGAACGTAGATAATAATATTGTTTTTGTCTAACAGTACATTACTTGTCTGAGGAGGCGGCCAATGTGCATGCATTAAGCTCGAATTAGGGATAGTATCTTGTTACGGGCTTCTTGGATGACGAACAAAACTTGATTCAGGATGCTAACCAGGATGACAACTAAACTGAAACCAACGTAGGTTTTTAAACCTTTATTTATAAAGACTTTTATATATAACTTTATAAAGAGTTTTTATTAAAAACGAAAAGCTATTGTCGTTCATAGTTTGATTACAGTAACATTGGGATGGTTGTACTTGACCTGCCAACGTGACTATTTGGAGATTCTTCGATTCACGTAGAGTAGACTACGTTTCCTCGAGTCTCCCTAGTATGTAGGATGATATAGGCGCCATGCGCTGTGGTTAACGTATATGTTGAATACAGTGAACGGTAGTTCTTGGATAAGAAGCATATCTAGGTTTTGTGTGTGGTAGCCATTGATTAGCACCTCCAAGCGGGGTCTCACTTTCATGGTGTTTTTGGTGACCTATCTGGTGGTTCTGACATCTATAGGAGTCCGTATTGACTTGATTAATGAGTTAACCCGGGAAATTGAATAGGCAGTATACACAAACCCTTTCTAACTTGCTCCCCGATCATCTGACTGAAAAAATTCTAAAGATTTTACGACCTCCGTAAATTTATTCGTAACTACTTATTATCACCGTCTTGAATCTTTTGTTCTGAGATCACGTGATAGCTAATCGCCACCGCCTGCCTTTTTCAGCTTAACAATCTCCGACTACATCATTTGTTTCTTCACTCTCCATCCCAGGCTGGAGATTTTGTGCAGCTTTTTCTTGTCGCTGCCCCTTGCAAATTTACAAAAAGTTTTAGAACTGCTTTTACACCTCAACGAGTTACAATAAGTTACACATCTGGTGAGAAAAGAAAGAAACAACACCAAGAGCAAGAAGCTGCAACGCAGCTTCAAGAAACCAAAAAACAAAAATGGCCGATGATCTCAAAGCCCACGCAACGTCCTCCCAGGACTTTTACGCCCTTCTCGACATCTCTCCTGCAGCCGCCGAGAACGAGATCCGGCGCGCATACCGACGTGCGGCCCTAAAATACCACCCGGACAAAATCACCAAACCGACCCAGGCCGACATTGACAAGTTTCACCTGCTGCAGATCGCAAACGATGTACTCTCAGACCCGGCCGTGCGGCAGTTGTATGATAATGCGCGAGAGGCACGCGAGCGGAAGAAAAGGGAGACGGAGATGATGGATGCGGCGAAGAGGAAGATGAAAGAGGATTTGGAGGCGAGGGAGAGGGCGGGGGAGCCCAGAGGGGTGAAGAGGGCGTGGATGGCGACGACGGCGGGTGATGATAATGATGCAGAGGCGAAACTGGAGAGGGAGATTCAGCGTATCGCAGAAGATACGCGACGGCGGAGGCGGGAAGCAGAGGAGAAATTGATGAGGGAGGCAGAGGAAGAGAAGCGGATGATGGCGCAGGAGGAACTGCAGCAGCGGGAAAAAGAGCAGGATAGGGCTAGTCAGTATGTGGACCGGTCAAAGGAAGGAGGTGGCACAAATGTGCCAGAGCTGGAGAGGGCTGTCAAGGTGCGCTGGATTCGAGAAGGGCTGGGAGCTGAGCTGGACAAGGACCGCTTGATGTCGCTGTTTGTGACGTTTGGAAGGGTAGAAAACGCGTTCATGCTAAAGGACAAGCGGCAGCGAGTGGGCGACAAGCGCGAGAAGAAGACGGTTGCCACCGGGGTAGTGGTTTTTTATTCGATTGTAAGCGCTCACGCGGCGGTGCTGGACAGCGAGAAGAAACAAAAGGCAGCCGAGGGAGACTGGGCGATTATTGAGTCTGTGCATTGGGCGTCTGGAAACGATCCCAGTATTAGATCAGATCGTCAAGCGACACCATCAGATACTACACCTGCGGCTACAAGTGCAACTGCAGCTACAGAAACCGCTACAAAACCCTCAATACCGAAACCCCAACCTTCGTTCAATTTCTCCAGTTTGAAAGAGCGCGGAACGCCATTGAAGAGCGGTGGTGGAAAGCCCTCTTTTGGATCGTTCTCTCCAGCCAACGTGAAAAGGGAAGAACCTTCTGGCGACAAACCGGCTCTTACGACGGCGAGTCTACAAGAAGTCACGCTGATGCGGCTGAAGAATGCACAGCGGGAAAAGGAGCGCAAGGCTTTGGAGGAGAAGCTCCGTCGAGAGGACGAGGCTGCGGATGCGGCAGCATGATTCTTAAGTATATAGACGTGTTTTAGTGTTTGAGATACCCAATATTGTTAATTCAGATATTTTGCCTCTAATATGTAACAGAGTACAATTTTTTTTAAATAGTTGCACGTTCTACGAGAACAAAATAAGCGCATGAAACATCTATTGATGTGAACCTTATTTAAAATACATATATATATTTAGCAGATAAACTATCAATTGATATAACCCACCCCATAAATTATACTCGTATAACAACCACAAGACACGCTATTCCATACAATAATAGTCCATCAAAAAGCATAGAATCCGTGTCTTGCCGTATACAGCAGGTAATCAATCAGAGAAGAGAAGCCGAGATGCCGAGCCACGCAACTCGGAATAAACCCGAGGCCAATTCCGAGGTGGATCTGTTTTACTCCGAGAAGGGGAAAAAAAAATAAATAGATTGAGACACACAGCAAACTTTTCCGCGGTAAGAAAAGTGACTTTTTCAGAATTTTTAGTCTCCTCAGTTTTCCTAGGTTAGGGGCGAAATTTCTAAACAGTTCTAAAATTTCCAATTTTTTATGGAGAGAAAATTTCGTGCCTGGATCCAAGTGGGCTGCCAATTAGAGGCGCGGGATCGGGGTGTGACTGTATCGGTGCGAAGCCGAGTATAGCCATATATTATTAGTAGTGCGACGTACACGAAGTCCTATGTAGTAGTGGCCGTGCCAATCACAAGCAATTGCGCTGGCATGTTAACTGGGAAGCCTTCAAGGTACCTGAGACGGCGTACAATACAGGCAAGGGTAGGATCGCACATCAGGCCGAAGTGACTCGACTGAAAGCATCCGAAATAGTCAGGTCTAGCCCGGGGCCCACCGGCGAAACCCACGTGTCCTGCTGATTGATCGGGGGATCCCGATCCCCATGGCGTGATATTGCTCAATATAGATGAATCCAGGGCAATATGTTATAAATAATATATGGCGGAGCACGTCATCTTCAGTATAGCACAAACTAAGCTGTGTATTGCAAATTGTCACTCAATTGCAGCATCCAGCTCGCAATTGCAGTAACAATAAAGACCGAGAAGACCAAAGAAAAATCTGGAACGCTCGGCCGCAGCCGTGGCGTCTCCCGTGATCTCTTCTGAATTGTAGTAAGGTTGCACTATAATAGGCTGTAAGAGCATGCGCTATAAGGCGATCCGTTCATGGTGTTATGTAATGGCAACGCTGGGGGCCAGTCACAGCGGGCAGTCGCTGCCAGTCAGCTGCAAGGCGTGCGTCCAAGCTCTATGATGATCCGGGTCTAGAATATTAATAATATGCTGCTTGTTCAAGGTTCAATGGATGATCATCCAGAACCAGTATTGAAGCAACAATGATGTAAAATACGGAATCAGATGAAATAATCTGAAAAGATAATAGGAGCGATGTGATGCATCGGCTAAGAGTGCGGGGTACAGCTGAGCCAGGCGGGGGATTTGCCGCTTAGCCCAAAGAGGCAGCAGTTGGGAGAAAAAAAAGAGAGGAAAAAAAGAGCGTCACCTGGCGGGCAGAATTTTTTTTTTGGCTTTTAAGGAGAATACGCCGTATTTACAGCGTATTTTATTTTCGGATGGTGGGGCAGCGGTGCATCGCGTCATTCAGATCGAGAGAAGCGTAATTTACCGTTCCGCCACATACACGCTGCGGCCGCGGAGATGCGCTCGTCATTGTTGGCCAGGCTTCATGTGATCATACATCATACATCAGACATTATACATCATATGTTGATCGCAGTACAGAGTGTATTCCTGACATTACTATTACATCTGACGTTTACCTGACTGACACGTAGGTAGGCAGAGATGCATGTTGCTGTAAGTGTACGAAGTACTCCGTAAATGTGCTGTCAACTGTAGCCGCATCTGACTGGCCCTGCGCCGATTAAGCATTGCAGTTTTTCCCCGTGCTTCGCAGCTCGGATCACACTGCATGAACAACAAGCGTGTACTCGGTAACACGTCGATAATAACAATGATAATATCATTATTGGCATCCATCAATTAGAATATTAATATTATTTACCATGAATTATTAATTAAACAGAATGAGTTAATAAACAATGCCCAGTGACTCATGACGGAAGCGGCACGGTATTGGTATTACACGCCCCACCTGCCTGTCCTGGGAAACTGACGGGCCGGCCAGACGAGCCTGGAGAGTCATCGCCATGACCTAGTGGCCAGGAACTGTCCCGCAAGGTGGAGCGCCCTGATTTTTTTCCCTCGCCCAAGTACAAAGGCAGGGTCTTCCCTCTTTCGTGACCCTTCCAGAACTACACTCACAAAAACATCTATACTCCCACATCCAGTGTACGCCTACACGACCGCCATTGCCATATATACGACCATACGAGTATACAGATCACGCAATGCCGGGCCGTCTTTTGTCGAGCCTCGTCCGTACGTCGCCGCATGCCAGCATCCCCGCCTCGCTGTCGTCGTCGACCACCTCAGTGAACGAGATGCCCTCGCCGGGCCCTGCGTCCAAGCGCAACTCGTGGTCGCTCGGGCTGGACGGCCATGAAACCCCCGAGCGCCTGCTGTCTGCAGCTGTCGACCACATCATCCATCCGCACAAGGAGAAGCGTCTGAGTCTCGGACGTTCGTCTCGCTCCAAAGAGCGACACTCGGCCAAGGACCATTCGCGCCTGCCACCCGCCAAACTCAATGTCGTCATCGAGTCGCCGCCGCTGATGTTTTATGGCACGCCCGCCAACTCGACCGGCGCGCTGTTCTCGGGCCGTCTGCGCCTGACTGTGTCCGACCAGCTCGCCTCCATGACCCTCAAGTCCTTTACCGTCAACCTGACCAAGACCTTCACCACCAAGAAGCCCATCACCCGAGACTGCGGCAACTGCTGCGTGCAAAAGGACGAGCTGAAGCGCTGGGACTTTCTGACAGAGCCCATCACCCTGGCCAAGGGCGACCACGACTTTCCTTTTAGTTATTTGTTCCCCGGCGACTTGCCCGCCAGCGCCCAGGGAACGTTGGCCGCTATCGAGTACTGGCTGATTGCCCGCGCCGTCACCACCAGCGGCGAAGAGCTGATTGAGAAAGTTCCCCTCACCATCAACCGCGCCATCCTGCCCGGCAATGAGCGCTCCTCCCTCCGCATCTTTCCCCCGACCAAACTGACCGGCCGCGTGGTGTTGCCCTCGGTTGTGCACCCGATTGGCGCCTTTCCCGTCCAGATGAACCTGAGCGGCGTTGTGGAGAAGGGCGAAGATAGCCAGACCCGCTGGCGGCTGCGCAAGATGATGTGGCGCATCGAGGAACACCAAAAGGTGGTCTCGAGCGCCTGCCAGAAACACACCTACAAGGTGGGCGGCGAAGGAAAGGGCGTCCTGCACCAAGAGACACGCATTATTGGCCACAACGAAGAGAAGACGGGATGGAAGACCGACTTTGACACCGCCGGCGGCGAAATCAACATGGAATTCCTGGCCAGCATCAAGCCAGGCAGCAACCCGGTTTGTGACCTTGACGTCAAGGGCTCCCTTGAAGTGAAGCACAATCTCGTGATCGAGCTCATCGTAGCCGAAGAATTCTGCCCCAACAAAAACACCAACCTCATCACCCCGACGGGCGCTGCCCGTGTGCTGCGCATGCAGTTCAACCTGCTGGTCACCCAAAGAGGTGGCCTCGGCATCAGCTGGGACGAAGAGATGCCACCCGTCTACAACGACGTCCCGGCGAGCCCGCCGGGATACGCGACGCTCAGCAGCACCTGCGCCATGGAGGACTACCATGGCTCGCCGCTGCCATCGCTGCCCGACTACGAAGAACTCGAGCGTTTGGATTACTTTTGTCCAAACCCTGACAGCAACCAGCTGGCCGAGGTCAGTCGCCAAATGTCGCGACTGACCGCCGACGACCTAGTGGCCGAGCCGGCCGTGACTACGGCCGCGGCTCGGTGTGCCGACTCGGAGCCCGAGCACGAGGCTGCAGCCGAAACCGTCGAAACATGCAGTCATTAATATTGTATCGATTGATGGTTTACGTACGACACGACGTTACGACATGATCTTCTTTTCGCTCTTGCATTCAGGATGCAGGTTGGCAGAAACTGCTTGTCTTAAGCAGCGTAATATTAATGTTTATGTTTACCAAAAAGTGGTTTGGGCTTGATTTCTCACGATTTCTTACGGGCGTTATGTCGGGTTTTTACTCTTATCTGGATTGGATTTTTTTGGTTTATATTGAAACAGATACCCATGGTGGCCAACTGATTGTTGCCTTTTTGTCATACCCTGCTGGTTTATTCTCCTAGACTAATATCAATTAACGACTGGTATATGTATATATCCATAATCAATTCGCTATGCATATCTTTTAATTCGAAAAACTAAATAATGGCATACCCTTTGTATCCAACCCCCCATCCCAAAGGCGCCAGAAACGCCAACAGCCCGGCCCCCGGCGACATCTCTAGCACACACCACACCCACATTGTACCGACGCTGGGCGCGCGCTTCATGACAGCATAATACCCTTCCTCATTCGTCAACCGCATCAAATGCACACCCAGACAGACCGCCAGCGGCAAGAAAAACAAAGTCTTTGCAGACGGCCTGCCGAAGAACAGATCCCACAGCCCATCTACCTGTTGTTCCGGTCTTGACCTTGACCTTTTTTGTTCTGTTTTGGTTTTGGTGTTGGTTTTGGGCTTGAGGGAGAAGACGTGCCCATGCGCCACATGTATGCACAGCGTCAACACCGGAAACGCCACAAAACAAGACTCCCACACAAGCGCCCCCAGCGGCACGAATTGCGCGTACTGGTGCGCGGCCAGATACGCCAGTGTGAGATGCAGTGTTGTCAGCGGGGCCGAGAGGAGCAGTGTATCTATCACGGGTGGTAACGATGCATCTTCCCCTTTCTCCCCCTCCCCCTCCTGTTCTGCTTGTTCTTGGTTGTGGTCCTCCGGATTGAACCGCGCCACCCCTCCCTCGGGCGAAATCTGAATAAACTGTGTCTCGGTAGCATCCATATCAAACAATTCTGTTTTCTTTTTGTCAGATAGATGAGGCATCTGACCCTGTCGTTCGGCGGCGATTTCGAGGAGGGTTTTGGTTTTGGCGCTCTTTTGCTGGGCGCGGGATTCGCTCGCGGAGGGGGGGTGTTTGAGTGGGATGTCTGCTGCGGAGGTGGGAATTGCAGCTGCAGCTGCAGCGCGACGCTGTTTGCGGTTTTGTGCCATTTTCTCTGAAATTTTTAATCTCCCCTTATAAAAAAGGTCAAGGCTGGATGGGAGTGCTTTGGTGTTTTTTTTTGATGTGGATTCTAGCATCGGAACTATTGTTAGCTCAAGTGCGGAGTGCGCTAGCTGGGTTTGGGTTAGCGTTGTTTGCATTTATATCATATTGATTCAACATCATGTTTTCCGCGACGCCTTTCAACCCATAATCGTTTCAACTCATAATTTTCAAAACACCAAAAAATGCCACCACGCACCCCTTTGAGGCCTAAATCAGGCAATTCTAAAAAAGGAAAAGAGTTATCTCCCTATATTCGGGGTCAAATTATTGCTTTGTCTAATATTGGCATGGGCCAACATGCAATCTCTCGACAGCTTGAAATTCCCCGCACAACTGTCCGGTATACAATTGAGAAAAACCCTCAACGAGAGGATGGGAATCAAAGCAACGCTCTGGGAGGCCTTCTAAGCTTACAAAACACGATATTCGACGTCTGATTGCAATTATTACGGAAAATCCCTCTGTTTCCTATCGAAAATTGAAGGAAGAATTATGCCTTTCAGTTTCTGAACGCACTATCTATTCTGCTCTGAAATCTACAGGATACGGACATTGGAAAGCCAGTAAACGGCCTAAATAAGAGCCAATTTATGCACAAAAATGGTACGAATTTGCTCAAAAGCATGCGGAATGGACTTATGAAGACTAGAAGAAGGTTATCTTTACCGATGAATGCTCTATAGAATTGGGATCCGGCAAGCGAGGTGTTTGGGTCTTTAGAATCAACCGCGCCAATGAGAAGTGGAAAAAGAAGTTTGTGGAATCTATAAAAAAGGGTAAAGGAATCAGGGTAATTGTCTGGGGAGCAATTTGGTGATTATCCATCTATATCGATTACTTCAACGCCAACTTTTCATAAAAGAATTCAACCCGCTTGGTACAGCACCGGCCCTGCGACAACATGCGCATTAATCAAACTCAAATTAAACGGCGTCAAAACCGGATCATCATCCGTCACCGCCACAAACATGGTCCCATTGACCGCCGGATCCCCCGCGTACGTTTCTAGGTTTGGCTGGATCGTATACCCCGAAGTCGACGCATTTCCGCCGCCAGAATCGAGCGTTAGATTGGAGTACGTCACGTTCAGCTGCGTCACCCAGGCGACGTACGCTGGCCGACCCGCGGACGTCGATGTCGTGTAGCTGTTGTTTGGGCCGATGGGTTTGCCGGGGCTGTCCCAGGTGAGATTTACCTGTTGGCCCGGTTGGGAGAGCGGGATGCTGCGGTTGTGTGTGATTGCTGGGAGTGTATTGTCTGAGTTGTCAATAGCACAGACACTGGAATTACTGCCTGTCGAGATATTCAGTGCCGGGAAATTCTGCCATACCAGCCGCGTCTGGTTCGCCGGACACGAACTGATATACGGCGCCAGCAGCGTCCATGCCCACGACTGCGGAATGCCCACTTCGAACCACACGGGCATGGGGAATAGTCCATCAAACTGCCTGAAAATCAGCTGCTGCCGCGCTTCTGTCGAAATTGACTGCAGCAACAACTGCGCGGCCTCGCGTGAGTCGAGATGGGGCAGAAACCCATACACGCCAGACTCGCCGAACCGGGTGAGCTTTTGACAAAAGTCGACAAAGCCGCGCACGTCGGTGAAGGGGTAGTTGTATGTGCATTGTGCCGGTGCGTAGTCGCCGAGCAGGTTGCTGAGCATGGTGGCGTGGCCGATTTCTTGCTCGGCCATGAATTCGATGAGATACATGTCGTCGCTGCACAGGCCCGCGGCTTCGAAGTCGCTGGTGTTGAATTGGCTCAGGCCGTAACGGAAGAGGTCGAGTTCGATCCATTCTTGGTACAGCCCCAGTGCCTGTAGAGCGTTGGCAATGGCCTGACGAACGTGTTTCTGGGGAACAAGTCTTACCAAGGATTGATAATCAAAGTCACTCTTGACATTGTACACAGGCGTGGTATTCAGCCCGGCTCCTCCGGCCGGCACATACGGCGCAGGCTGGGCATCATGCAGATTCCCATCGCTCGGGTACGTTGTAGCACCCGGCTCAGGGCCGCCGACAGAGATGCTGCTGCCGACTTGAGTCGCGCTCAGGGCGCCTGTTGTTGTCGGCGTGCCGCTAAATGAGCCATGTGTGGTGGGCGAGGGCTGGCTTCGCGTGGGTTCTGCGGTTGGGCTTGCACTCGAACTGGCCGGAGTAGAGCTGGAGGTGGAACTAGAGACAGAGGAGCTGGAGACAGAAGATCCAGAAACAGAAGAACTAGTAGAAGTGTCTGTCTGGGGCGCTGCTAATGTCACCGAAAGCAAGGTGAAAGCGAAAAGGGCAATACACTGGTCTGGGAACATGGTCAATCGATACTTCATGGCATAAGCTCAATATGGCACGTAACAGAGAATAAATCGTAGGGACAGTCGACATCTTAAGGCCTGGAGTTTGATGACGCAACAAAAGGATAACCCAGATTGTGAGCCCGACTCGAGTCTCATACTCCGGTGGCGACATTAGATGATGGATCCGGACATTTCATCCGCAGCGTGCAGCCAATTGTCTCAAATATGCTTTGCATGAAGCTTTCATGAACTGGACATCGTTTTCCAGGCCAATTGGTGAACAAGAACAGTCAATTCCGTAGACTAGGCAGGTATAGGAGTAGTAGTACTGTAGTAGGCAGGGGAGAGTTGCTTATCGCTATCTTATCAGTTGTTGTCAGCCCCGCATTCTCCTCCTTGGGGTGTGATTGTTGATGCTCGCCTTACCTCAAACTCGAGACATTGAGCACTGCTACTGCTTTTGTGCCGTTTGCATCACCTGAACCTCTGTTGTACGCATCAACTACTCCAAAAAAAAAAGAAAAGAAAAAAATCGTCGACATGTCTCCCATCGTAGACATCCACACCCATGTCTACACCCCAGCGTACCTGGACATGCTACGAGCGCGCAAAAAGGTGCCCTACGTGCACGATCCAGCAGACCCCAACGCAGACTCTCGTCTGATAATTCTTTCTTCAGATGACAGCGCTGCCATCCCTGCCGACCAGCGCGGACGACCCGTCGACTCGTCGTACTCGGACATCAACGTTAAACTCGCGTTTATGCGCCGCCATGGAATCACCACCAGCGTGATATCGCTGGCAAACCCATGGCTCGACTTTCTGGATGCGCACGAGGCGCAGGCCTGGACCGAGCGTATTAACAACGACCTCGAAGAGACATGCGCAAAAGTAAACAGCACCGAACCTCAAACTTCTGGTGCCAAAACGCTATACGCATTTGGCGCACTACCCCTCAGCGCCCCCAGTCCATCTATCGTATCCGACGAAATCAAACGCCTCAAAACCCTGCCACACATGCGCGGCATCATCATGGGGACATCTGGCCTGGGCGCTGGTCTCGACGACCCAACCCTCGATCCCATCTGGTCCTCTCTCGAAGAAACCCAAACACTGCTATTCCTGCACCCACACTACGGACTCCCCGACGAAGCGTTTGGTGGCGCCGAAGCGACGCAGCGGTATGGACATGTTCTGCCCCTTGCGCTGGGGTTCCCGCTCGAGACTACCATTGCTGTGACGCGTATGCTATTGTCTGGTGTTTTTGATCGGTTTCCCAAGATTCAGATTTTGCTGGCGCATTCCGGCGGTACGTTGCCTTTTTTGGCGGGGAGGATTGAGAGTTGTATTGCGCATGAGCGCCATTTTGTGGCGAATGGGGGCACGACTCAGGGGCCTGTTAGGGGTGTGTGGGATGTTCTCAAGACGAATATTTATCTGGATGCAGTGGTCTACGGCGAAGCCGGTTTAAAGGCAGCAATTCACGCGGCAGGTGGTCATGATAGGCTTCTATTTGGTATGTGACTATATATAAAACTATATTTAGGCTGATTAGCTAACGGAACAGGGACCGATCATCCTTTCTTTCCACCCCTGGACGAAAAAGAAGACAATACATGGCTCAGCGTGAGCACGAATTTCACCGCCATCGAGAAAACATTAAGCCCAGATCAAGACGCTATCAAGGCTGTTCTTGGTGGCAACGCAGTTCGCATATTGAATTTGAATTAGTACATAGGAAGAGAAAAAAAATGGAAGCATGTTGAATCATTTCCAGATAGATTCGAGTATATCCCACCCTAGCAACCTCCATACTTCTCGAGAAAACCATTCAGGGTCCATCTTGTCTTCTGTGTTTGGAAGCGAGATCTTGCCTGGCTGTGGCCGTTTCAGAGAGTCAAGAAATAAAGGCTCGTCTTCCCTGAATACCGCCTTGAGTAGCGTATGTTGCATTTTCTTTTTAGTGAAGCGCAAAAGCGACTCGTTTGGGGTTTCACCGGCTTTGGGCCCGTCAGAAACGCCAAATGTCGATTTCATCGAAAGTGAATAGACTAGCGCGACGGCCTTTTCCAAGAGCCACGCAAGGTGAATAGCCCCCGATTGAAAGCATTGAAAAGACACTGCGTCGGAACCCGCACGAACAAGACCGTCCGGCAAGGGAAGTTTGGTTTCGCTGGCATGTAGCTCGGGATTGGATATCATCTCGTTGAATTCAATCGCAGAAAGAACGGTTCCCACTCGGCGCAGGAGCACAAAGAGGTAGCCCTCGAGAACGTTTTCGTATTTTGCAATAACAGTTGTTGAGGTCAGCAACATGCCTGCAAGCAGACGCCTGATACTTTCTAATACCTCATCAGCGACACTTTTCTCGGGGACTTTTGATTTTGTTCCCGAGTTTTTCAATGCAGCCTTGTGTAAAGTTTGCTTGGTTTTATCCTTTTCAAGTGCTTGAAACCGGCACAGCTTGTCCAGCGCGTGTAAAGTCACCTCGAAGAAAGAGACTATGTGGTATGTAGCCGGACCCTCGTACTTTTGTCCTTCGTTTGAGCGCAACATCTTGTTGATACACTGACACGCTACTCTTTGGGCTTCTTCGACGACGGCGAGAATTATTACTGGATTGCGTTCTGCCATCGTCTTTTGTTTGTCGGTACAGATCGAGGTAACAGCAGTTTCGGCAGCTTTGCACAAGCTTATCGTATCCACGCAAAGAACTGCCCAGTTTGGCTTTTTGCGCATGTTCTGCTGTAGTATCGAAAGATGTCGAAGCAGTGAACCGACCGCTGGGACTTATGGTTAGCCTACATATTTACACCCCGCAATACCTCGCATTACTGACATGCTTCCTCGGTGCGTAAACGACTAATGGCGTCATCCAGTTGTTCCAGCCCCATGCCAGTGGCTAATGGCTCAGTAGTCGTCTTTTGTCGTTTTCCTCGGGACTGCGAAGGACTCAAGTCCTTACTTGCCTCACGCTTGCCACGCTCTGGAGTAGACTCCTCGCCACCATCTTTGAGTTTTCCCTTGAGAGACTCGATGCGCTGCTCCAGCTCATAGATGCGGTTGTTCAGCTTGCTCTGCTCGTCTTCGGCCTTGGTGTACGCATTCTTCCAGAACGCCACACTATCGAAATACTTGCAGGGATCGAAACCCGGGGGATGACTTTTGGAGTTTTTGATATGGGAGCGAATGTGGCTGATATGGTCTGGGGAGATGTTGTGTTAGTTGCACCTGTCTCAATTTCAAGGCACTTTCTACTTACCCAGGACTGGGACAGCTGCTGGCTTTGCGTTTACGATTGCGATTGCGAGTGCCAGTTGAGCCTGCGAAGGCTGTTGGCATGTATTGTCTGTCGAATTCATGGTGAACGCTGAAGATATTCGACCAGGACTGGTTGAGGCATCCGGATTCATAGACGGAAGGTGCTCTTTCCTATTCCAGCCGGGCACGTGCCTTCCACCTTTGCATATCAACCGACCTACTCTGTAGCATTTTCTTCACTTGTCATAGCTCTAAAGCATAAAATAAATTCCCTAGTCATTTCTTCTCAAGGTTGTCATCTTAAATTACTGAGTTTACTGACAGACTAACCACCAGTATTGGTAGTCTTAGGGCTAGCAATCGGCTTCCTAATCCGGCAAGGTCGATCACCGCGGCCATCTACTAATTATCACAGGCCAGGATCTGACATCCACGTGTCAATTCAGAATTGCTGGACACTTCGTATACAGAGAACTCGATTATTTGTTACTCTTCAAAAAAATATTGCATCAAACCATGACGTTGTATCACGTGACGCTCCCCGGATCTGCAGCGCCAACGCAAGAGCCAGGTGGATACAAATTTGCTTTGGTCTAGCTTCACCACCGAGGGCAGTGATAGCCCCTCCCCCTATTCAGACGTCCTGCGCTCTTGATGCCACGTTTCCTTTACGATTCACTCTGCGCCGAAGCTTCGATATCGATATCGCACGCTCATCCTCCGTACCTCCCAGTTCTTACCCCTCGAATGCGCAATTGAGCCCCTCGACGCTGGGTCGTTGATTCCGCGTCTGCCTCTGTCGCGTGGACGATGCCGGAGCAGCCCTCTTGCTCCACCCATCATCACTGGCTTTACACTTGATCCTCCTGTCCTACTTTGGGTCGCGCGACACCAATCCGATGGTTAGCCAGCAGCAGGCAAGAACCACGCGCCTTGTTCTGGAGTCCACCGCATCGCCGCAGTCGGCGTCGTAACACGCACGCCACATCTCTATAAATTGTCGCCCGCTATGGCGATCGATTCCTCCTGGCTTGTGCTTGCCCTTATCTCGCCATTTCTCTTTACCGTTTTCTGGACCTTTTCCGCTACCGGGTCTCCCTTCACAGCTTCCTTTCCGACCTTGTACAATAAGCGCATATGTCTTTTAATTGCGCATCCCGACGATGAGGCCATGTTCTTTTCGCCAACCGTGTTGGCCTTGACGCGACCAGATCTAGGGAATCATGTCAAAATTTTGTGTTTGAGCACAGGTATTGCTCCTATCCTATTTGTGCCAAGACTATATATTCGACGTACTAACCAGGACAAGGCGACGCAGATGGCTTGGGCGAGATCCGCAAAAAGGAAATCCAAAAAAGCGCAGTTCACCTGGGCCTCCGGAACGAATCCGACGTTTTTGTAATTGATGATCGCTCTCGCTTCCCAGATAGCATGACTGCAGAATGGTCCGTCCGCGACGTCTCGGCCCTCCTCGCATCCGCCTTTGCCCCCGAAATGTCCGCCTCTTCTTCCGGTGCAGGCGACGACGGAGCGCCCAAGGCGACGATAGACGTCATTCTCACCTTTGATGAGAGCGGGATCAGCAACCACCCAAACCACCGATCCCTATACCACGGCGCCGTCGCATTTTTGAAAGCGCTGATGAAGGGCAAATCGGGCTATTCGTGTCCCGTCGCGCTATACACGTTGACCACTACCAACATTGTGCGCAAGTACTCGGGAATCTTTGACTCGCCGCTGACAATGGTGATTGGCGCGGTCGCGAATATCGGTGACTCGTTGACGTTTCCTTCGAAGAAGAAGACGACATCTGCTAAAGATGCGGATTTTGCGAGTCGTCTGTTGTATGTTAGTTCCTTTAATCAGTGGACCAAGGCTCGGACGGCCATGACGGATGGGCACAAGAGTCAGATGCTTTGGTTCCGATGGGGGTGGATTACCATTGGGCGATATATGTTTGTGAATGACTTGAAGCGGGTGAAAGTGTAGAAGTAATTAATATCTGTACATATGCAACGCTACTAGAATGACATAGCAATTGCTGTCGATGAGTAAAGCTTATATGAAGACTAGTTCCATTCCTAATTGAACTATTCAACACATCATAGACATCAAAATAACATGAAAAGGTGACCAATAAAAAACATTCACACACAAGGGTATAACTAAGCTCTGCACTTTTTTCTTTTCTAAAAAAATAGAGAGAAGAAATCAGCACCAACGTCCAAACGGTACCATCTCGACATGATAACTCCCATCTCGCATCTCCCGCTCAATCAACGGCCGAACATCAACCAGCTCAGACTCCTCGTCCCACCCCCGCTCCTGGTCCATTCTCTCCCAAAAGGTATCCGGAAAAGTGCGAGTGAATTTTTCTTTACGGGGTGCTACCATAGGCCCCATTTCCTGATCGGCGATCCATAGATAGTTGTCTCCGGGGGCATCCATGCGATACCAGTTCCTCCTGAAAAATCCTGCAAAGGGCTCTTCTTCGGCCAAGGGTCCTAGGCGTTTTCTGATATGGCTCCAGAGATAGTCGTCCATGGGCTCGAGCTCTTCGCCATCGAGAAGCTCGCCCCAGCGCGACCGGCGGACGGGTTCGTGATGGTGCGGCCGGATGTTTTGATGCATGTACGTTGTGCGTCCGTGGAATTCGATTTTGCCGCCGCCACGAGCCAAATTCACGTAGAAACTCTCGGGCAGGAAATCTCTCCACTCGGCCAAAAACTCTGGCAGTAGCCGATAACTCCACGTGGTTTTATTCTCGAGATCATTCCAGCTGCTTATGCTAACGCCAAGCGCCACTATCCTCTCAATTTGTAATCTCTGCTGCATCACCTCCAAGCGCAGTATCTCGTACTCGCGCAGGGCTTTCCAGACCTCGGTCAATTCGCACGCAGAACGAACTTTGGCTTCATCAAAGGGGGTGTTTAGTGGATCTATTTTCAACGGAAACCCAAGGCTTTTCTCCAGAATCAGCAACGCTTGCTGCCGTTTCCTCCGAGTCTCGTGAAGAAAGTTGTACGCGCTAAAAAGTGCGTCAGAATATTCTTGTAACCACTTGGTTCTCTGGGCTATTCGCGCCAGTTTTCTATAGACGTGCGTTCTCGAGTGTGTAGGAGCGGGTCCCATCATTTCATTTATCTTATGCACGATGGTGAACGGAATTGCGTCTAGCGTTTCCGGCGAGGCGAGCTTCTGCTCTTTGAATGGCTTCTGGGACAGGATGTAAGCCCGTTCAAACAATTCTAACCATGCGTCCGTGCTGATCTTGACATTGTATTGTTCAGACATGTATTGCACTGCTCGCAAGGCCGACGAGAAGTCGCTGCAAATTCCAAACGCATGTGCGATTGTCCATATCAAGTCTTTCGAAGGGTACAATGGCGATGATGGGGAGTAGGCCTTCACCGGAGGAGGGTTTCCAGACTCATCTGCTAGCTTGTCGACGTCAATGCCCCAGATCGATTGTAAAACTAACTTGATGCCTCCGGGGTAGCCAACTCGACCATAGGCAAGCAACATGTTGGCGTACGTTGACTCGTTGCTAGGGACTCCTGATTGCTGCATATGTTTGATGATGAGCTGAACCGGCATCCTGACACTGTTTCCCCGCACTCCAAATCCTCTGTAGCCAAGCTTGCGTTTCCGGGGGCCTTTTCTTCTCTTACTCATGTAGAACTTGGTCACGGTAAGGCGGTAGCGCTCTTTGCCAGCATGAACTCGGTCCCACAGGCTTGAGACCAGTAACAAATTGTAGCATTCCACGTCTGGCTTGATATTGTTTTGCTGCATGCTAGCCCAGGTATGTAGAGCGATGGAGAGATCGCCCACGGAAGCGGCCCAGCGAAGAAGGAGGGTGTGCTCAGCAAGCCCCAGTTTATTATCGCTAGCGGACCGAATTACAAAGATCAGAAAAACATCAGTCAAGTATTTTCTCATGATGGTCTTGAACGATTCGTATCCCTTCATTCTCAGCGCGTGATCGTGTACCCGTCCCAGGATTTTCTTGTAGGGTTCGATGAAGTGTTCCGGGGTGAGGGAGAGAAATGCAGAAACAAAGTCACTGTCGGGCATTTGCTTGATGATCGGCCGACTATAGACATCTCCCATCAACGCCAATATCTGATCGGGTTGTCGTTTTTTGAAGGCCGCGTAGAGTCTCTCCTTCCGCTCATCCATGTCCATTTTTATCTGTTTGTCCTGGTCATGCGACATCAGTCGCGCGGCCAAATGTTCCCTGACATACACGGCCAAGTTTGACCTATTTGAGTGCTTGAAAGCTCTGAAGATATCGAAGTGCAGGTCATATGGAGCGCTGTCATCTGGTGGTTTAAACGCATCTGTGTGAGGAGGCGCGGCGGAGACAGAAGCGAATCGCCGCCCGCGGCCAGGTGTCAGGAAAGAGCGCGCATAATGGAAGGAAACTCGAGCTTCGCGCTGAAAACCGACAGGCCGCATTGAGAAAAACCGACTCTCAATTCAGAACAGGCTCACGTTGTTAATAAAAACAAGAACGACGACGACAACGACGACATCCACGACAGCAGCTCGAAAGGAGATGCAAGCGGGCTGACAGCGGGAGGGAATGGGGGCGCGTGTGGAGGTGTGGAGGAGTCAACCCCGGATCGCCGTCGCTCTAACTGCCTGATCGGGCATGGCCAGCCTGGCGGATGTAGCGTGTCTGTTGCACCGCTGTTGGAGCCGGTTTGGGGTCGTGTTCTGGCCCCTAGAGCTGCTCGCGTGTCCAATTCGAGAGAGAGAGAAGGGGGGGGAGGAGAGAGAAAGAGAGAGATAGGGAGAGGCATTGTGCCAGCCATTGCAGGCTGCACGGCAGCGCTGGCCATTATGCTGCGACAGGAGGCAGGTAATTATAATACGGTCTGCACGCGTCTTCGTTATGGTGGCTGACAGGGGATCAGGTGTCCTGTGTTCGTGATTGGGCGGCTGTGCGTAATTTATATGTCTGCTGCGTATACCCCACGTAACACTAATCCTCTTTAGATTTAGTCTCTCACCGACCTCACGCAGCGGTACGAAACTTACGGACCTGACGAAACTTACCATACCACCGCACTCGTCCGTAAGGGGGTTAGCGCCTTTTTCGTCTTGGCGTGATTGCCCGCTCAAGCTTCATTTAGTATCATTTATTCATTCAATATCAACCCACGCTGCCGAACAGCGACCAGCTCTCCCACGCAATTCCCTCCTGGCATATCCGAACTCTGCAATTACTCGACGCTCGCCTTTGCTTGCCGCGACTGACGGAACTGCTCTATCTGCGATATGGCCGACACCGAGACGGGCGGCGCTTCTGTGTCGGAGCCTTTGGATCTTGTCCGGCTGTCGCTGGACGAGATTGTCTTTGTCAAACTGCGCGGTGATAGAGAACTCAAAGGGCGTCTACATGTGAGGGGACCCTGGCACAATTCTGCCACAAATCGAGAAATCGCACACTGACTGACCTGCGAGGGTATAGGCCTACGACAGTCACTGCAACCTGGTGCTCGGCGACGTCGAGGAAACAATCTATGTGGTCGAGGAGGACGAGAACGAAGAAGAGACTGTCAAGGTATGTCGCCTCAAGACATTTTACTTTACAAAGCTTCGTTGGCGCAGTCGTGATACAATTTTTCTTTTTACTGACCCGCACGATTTTCGACAGACTCTGAGAAAACAAGAAGAAATGCTATTTGTCAGAGGTGAGTGCGCGCGATATCAATTCTTCTGACCTAAACGGACTCATAATACTGACATTACTTGTCCCCTTATTAGGTGACTCCGTTGTTCTCATCTCGCCGCAGACGTCGTGAAAGCGATACGGTCCTTAGGACTCCTCGGAAATGAAAGGATGCGCCACGCAGTGCAGGAGGGAACACGTCATTCCCTTTGTTCTCTATTGCATAGTCCATGGGCCTACATGCTGCTAATCCTGAAAAGTGATCGGGGTGACTGTGTTGTGGGTGCCTAGGCAGTGCCAGACTGGGACGGCAGTTGGAACGTTGTTGACGTTGGAAACCATGGCCAATCAGCGCAAGTCTGGAGCTATTGAAACTAGTCATACGTAATACTACTTGAATAACAAAGTGCGCAGCCGCAATGAGGCTGAATCTGGTAGCTTAATGAGTCACTGGCATCCAGTATTTGTGAGTCACGGTCCTATCGATAAAAGCGGAGCCCGCGCCCCAGCCCCGCGGTCCACAGCAAACGACAAACGACGTAGTGACGACGGTCTCCCGGCTTCCTTATTAACTATCCCACCTATCCTTATTACTCCAGCTGTTTCTCCGACTTTTGCGCATCTCATGTCTGCATAATCAGAGAATCTTGTCATATCGTCGCTACCCCAGCGTCCTTCAAATCATCTTATATCAAAAAGAATGATATTACGAATACATCGTTAAATGCGCCAGCGGCGGTTACCACTTACAAGACGATAACTATCCACAAAAGCACGTGAATTCGGTACCCCTCTCGACAACCACCACTCTCCAATTCCTGCGAGCATGCCACAAGTTGTCTCGAAGCAAACCCCTGAGGAGCGGCGCAGGGGCGAGCTGGTATGCTCTGCGACTATTGCGCTTGTTGGACCGAACGCTGACTGATACAGGCGCTCAGCGAGTTCGCCGACTATGTGGCCAAGGAACAAACCCGCCGCTCTCTAGCTGCCACCCAGGGCCATGCAGCTGCGCCTAGCGATAGCGGTTATTCAACTGCGAGTCCTTCCGCGGTAACCGAAGAGCACGCCGAACTCGACATCCTCGACCAGCTTGGACTGAGCGATGCTCCAAGCCACGGGAAAATCAAAGACCTGTTACTGGGCACCCCGGCAGGTGGCGAGGATAGCTTCCAAGATTTGGCGGGAGTGATTCAACGCCGCATTGATGAAGGCCACGGTGAGACCTTGTTCGACCTGGGTCTGGAGGACAACGGAGATTCCATGGGCTTTGACTTGGCCCAATGGAACACCGCGCTTGAACGGCTCGAGGAAGCAGCGAACACTATTCCGGCACACTGCCAGGTTCTATCGACATACAATGTGGGTGGACCCAAGGAATCCGAGACAACGAGAGAGAAGGCAAAAGGGTGCTATGGCAAGATCTTGATCCGCCAAGTGCCGGACCGACCAGAGGAGGTCATTGAAACCCGTATAGCTGTTGTGGGCAATGTGGATGCTGGGAAAAGTACTCTTTTGGGTGTTTTGGTCAAAGGAAACCTCGATGATGGCCGTGGCAAAGCTCGAGTGAATCTCTTCCGACACAAACACGAGATTGAAAGTGGACGAACCAGCTCCGTCGGCATGGAAATTATGGGCTTTGACACTCGGGGCGAAATCGTGGGCAACGACAAGGGCCGCAAACTATCGTGGGAGGAGATTGGCAAAAAGTCCGCCAAGGTGATTTCCTTCTCTGACCTTGCTGGCCACGAGCGGTACCTACGGACAACAGTGTTCGGCATGCTCAGTAGCAGCCCAAACTATTGTCTGCTGATGGTTGCCGCCAACAACGGCTTAGTGGGCATGAGCAAGGAGCACCTGGGTATTGCTTTGGCATTAAATGTCCCTGTCATGGTCGTCATCACCAAGATCGACATCTGTCCTCCACAGATTTTACAGCAAACGATAACCCAACTGACCCGCATTCTCAAATCTCCTGGGGCTAGGAAGATTCCTATATTCATCAAGGACAGAGAAGAGACAATAAACACTGCCACCCAGTTTGTCAGTCAGCGGATATGTCCTATCTTCCAAGTTTCCAATGTCACCGGTGAAGGCCTTGACAATGTGCGCACATTCCTCAACATACTTCCCCATTATGGCCATTACAACGCCGAGGCTCCTTTCGAGTTCCTGGTAAACGACACTTTTTCTGTTCCATTTGTTGGAACTGTGGTCTCTGGCGTTGTGAAATCCGGTGTGGTTCATGCCGGAGATGCAGTGCAGATTGGACCTGATTCTCTCGGCCAATTCACTACTACAGCGATCAAGTCAATTGAACGCAAACGAATACCTGTGAACGTCTGTTCGGCTGGTCAGTCCGCCTCATTCGCATTGAAACGTGTTCGACGGAAGGAGGTGCGAAAAGGAATGGTTGTACTGGCCAAGATGGACAGCGCGCCAGTGGTATACCGTGAATTCGTGGCTGAAGGTAATTTGTCGTTTGCATCCTAATGAGCTAACGCTGACTGATAAACAGTACTCATCCTCTCTCATGCAACAACCATCCGCCCCAAGTATCAAGCCATGCTCCACGTGGGAGCTGTCAGCCAGACCTGCGCAATCATCGACATTGACCGTGCCTACATCCGCACTGGAGACCGGGCATTAGTCGCGTTCCGCTTCTTGCAGCGTCCAGAATTTCTGAGTATTGGCGATCGGGTGCTGTTCCGTGAAGGTCGCACAAAAGGTCTTGGTATCGTCAAAAGCGTAAGCTACGATCCAAGTCATCCTCTGAATCCCAACGCCGGTGAAGACGGCCAGGACAAGGGGAAATCAGCAGCATCAGAAACTGCATGATTTTTTATTTTTATTTTTTACGTTATGTTTCCACACTTTTACCTGTTATTTCTTTTTCTTTTTTTTCCCCCGCTTTTCGCTGTAGATTTTCCAAGAAAACATCATTTTTATTATTACCATGCATTGCGACTACTGCTAGGGTTGGGGAATGCATGCATCTATGTGATCAAAAGTGGCTGCGCCATTAATGGTGGTTTGTTTGTTTGTATGTCTTGTTTCTTTTCTTGTTGCTCATGATCACTGATGACTGTGTCTACTTTTTTTTTTTTTTTCAAATCGTGTTACTTGGATGATTCGCCATTACTGTTTAGTTATTTGCCACAGAAATTGCTTTTTAACTTTTATGACAGCTCTCCTGCAGACGACAAGAAGAACGAAACCCGGCTTCACATACAGTGGACCATCGTGCGTCTCGCTCTCAAAAGAGACTCAAGCACTATTATGTAACTGTGCAGTCGACGCAGGTATTATAGACAACGAAACAATGCTGTGCTGTCGTCTGAAGCAAACTTCCCGATTAGGCAAGATCGGGGCATGACGTCACGAGTGGGCGCCTCGACGCGGGCTCTGACGTAGGTGACCAGACAACATAATAAAGCCGCCTCTGTCTGTGGAATAAACCTTTGCATTGATTTACTTCATTTTGTAAAGAACAGTTTGTCTTTCTGGAAATTATATCACAATGGAAACAGTCAACAAAGTCGTCGACGCCGGCTACAAAGCCCTCTGGGGCGAAGACGCTACCCAACAGCAGCAACAAGCAACAGCAACAGGGTCAACCAACAACCAGCAGTCGAGTCTCAACTCGGTGATCGATGCAGGCAAAAAGGCCCTTTGGGGTAGGACTACAGATACTACTTCCGACGACCAGCAGACGACTCCGCACGGCGAGGAACCTGTTTCTGGTGAGCAGGGGTTGGGGACGGCGATGGATCCATATGATGCTGGGAATCGAGAGGGTGCGTCTCTCTTTTTCTAAAAAAAAACCTTGGTAAACGAGTGGAAAACTGATTTGCCGGCCGGTTTGTAGAGGAAGAAGCAGCAATTCCATATTCCACAGACTCAAACTCACATGAAACTGAACAACGCAATATCGAAATGAGCCAGGGAGATAGTAGCGGCACGGCTGCTACTACTGCGGCGCCAGCGCCACAACCAGACATGTTGAAAACCACCGTCACAGGTCTGAAACGAGATCCTTCGGAGCCAAGCAAAAGCGTCACGGACTCGGCATCAAGGGTTATTGTCGACAATGGGCCAGACCAGTCACTAAAACACACGAGTGAGCCGTTTCAGAAGGAGAGTGATGAATTAGTTCAGGACTTGCAGGGCAAAAACGCCGAGCTAGAGACCCCAAGAGGTTTGTACCGAAATTAGCACAAAAAAAAAAAAAAATGGCCATACTGACAAAAGCCCGGACTAGCTGTTGAGACTGAGGAGCCCGCAGTGACAATGCCAGCTCCAGCAGCGATACTCGACGAGTCAACCTCGAAGACTAGCCAAGACGACACTAGCAAAGAAGATACTAGCAAATCTTCCTTCTCGGGCACTTCTTCAGATGCAAGCGGGAGCGACAGGCAGGCGCAGCGGCAAAAGAAGACCAAGACCAGCAAGCTGGAGAAAGTGAAGAACAAGCTCCATATCGGCAGCCGTTCTCCTAAAGCCAAATAAAATGTACCCAAAGTGGCTGAAGAAATTTTTTTTTTGCCCATCTCATCATGTTTTCACTGAGCTTGACAAATATGACGATTCCCATTTCTCGCTAGACTGTACCTACTCTATGACATAAAATTATAATTATCAATGTTCTCCTTGACCTTCCAAATATTGTAAGTGCCGAGTTCCGAAAGTCCAACATCCTCCGGAATGGACTCCGTACTCTCAGTTCTGGATATCAAAGGACGAATTTTAAAATTAGGATCTCCGCGGTGTGGCGTCTATGCACGGGTTGACAGCTTGACATGAATAATGGCAGCATTATTATTATTCTTCTTCTTAAATTTATTATTGATTACGAAAGATTTATAACGTATTCCACAAGCAGCCCGGCCACACAAGCATCCCGGCCACCCATCCACCCGGCCACATATTGAAGCAATTCGGACTTCTACTCAACACTGAAAAATCGCTTATATTTCTATATATAATTATTCGGACATGCCGTGCGCCTATGCCCTATAATTCCACAATTCGTACACTTAGGTGGAGCGCGCCTGCGAGGCTGAGAAGCCTCGGCCGGAGTAGTCGATTGGTCAGGTAAATCATCTTCTTGAAGTGCTGCAGCAAGCTTCTGACCTTCGGAGACAGTCAAAATACCTTCATTATAAAGTGCTTTTGACCTTCTATTATGCTTCTTCCTCACATGTTCATTTGCAACCCGTAGATCATGGTTTTCTTTGGCTAGAATTACCGCAGAGTGCATTGCCATTGAACAGCCTTTTATCAACTGATCTAAAGCATGATTTGTAGGTGAAGGAGGGCTCGCTGTACGTCGCTTTAATAATTGCTTTATTGACTTAGCCTGGCGCTGCAAAGTCCGAATATTATGAGGTGTTGCAAGCGAAGCATTGCTTGTTGATGAGGTGCCTGGCCTCGAGGCTTCCGGAGTAGGTGTTCTCACAATAATTTTCAATTGAGATAGAACAGATTCAGGGTTAAATGGTAAAATGCCTGTATGAGAGAAGCCACTCATAATATTTCTTATAGTATAGACCTCTTCATGAATTGCTGGCAGCATAGTAAGAAAATCATATTTATCAATATGATTAATGCCGTTACGCATCCAATCTTCAACTGCACGTCCAAAGCGGCGCTTAAGAATAGCAAAAACGCCTACATCAAGCAGCTGCAATAGATGCGAAGAGTATAGAGGCATGCATACAGATATAATATCATTATTATAACAATATTGATCCCATTCAGGCGTTAAATGACTGCTATAGCCATCTAATATCAATAATCGATACCATCCAACCGTATAAGACTTCATTAATTTATCAAACACATTTTAAAGCCAAAGTAAACCAATTTCATCTGATGTCCAGCCATTTAATAATTATATTATTGACCAATCTAATAGTAAACCTAGATGTGTATACCAATCGGCCTGCTTAGTGCCAGATTTAAATATAATCAATAGAGGCAAAGCGAAGCCTTGAGTGCTTATACACTCTACTGCAATAACCCATTCGCGATTTCCAGGCTGGATAAGACTTGGTTTCCCTGATCAATCACAACTGCATATAACTTTTGCTATAGCAATGATCCCTAAAGCAAATCCAGTCTCATCGAAGTTATAAATATCCTCATCCACAATGCCGTACTCGCTTCGAACGCGTTAGATAGTGTCAAAATATTCGTTTATAAGCTTCGGATCTTCACATTTAACGCGGGAATATGTCAATCGACGTGTAAATCGCATTTTAAGATCAGTTTAACATTTTAAAAAGTTACTAACCCAGTTTATACCAACAGTAATTGGTCTGGTTGTGGTTTCTCGTTTTGAAAGCAGAATATTAGCCATAACTTGAAGCATTTGCGGTCGGATAGGACATCCACGCGATTCCATAGATAGAATCCATATACGAAGCGATTCCTCCTCAGTAGGAGTTAATTTCCGGCGTTGTAAGCCTGTTGTTGATATCTCAGGGTGACCATCTAATCGGTCTTGCAGTGTTGAACGCGGCACATTATAAAGACGCGCTGCTGAGCGAATACTCGTGATTTTGCCTTTTTTTAACGCGTCAATAGCAAGTAAAAGTCGCCCTTCATCTTCTGGGCTTCTTTTTGGCTGGTTTTTGGGCATTTTGCGATGAAAATGTTGTTTTGAAGTAAGTGATCAGATGGAAAGCGGAGGAAATTTGGTGGGTGGCCGGGATGCTTGTGTGGCCGGGCTGCTTGTGGAATACGTTAACACGATCTAGAAGACCTTCAAAGTTCAAAAAACTACTACAAAAAAAGGCTAGTAATGTGTAGCTGGCATTGGCGACCCCCAACATTAACATACCCAGCTATGAATACTAAATTTAATACTCCGTAATCCCAGCCGCATAATAGCAGAATGGGTAAGGAACACCCGTACTAAAAGAAACAATTGTTGGTTAAAACTTGGCTGTTGTGATTAATTTAAAAAACCAACAGAAGCTATTTTGAAAAGGAAAAAGAACGACATGCCAAATTTCCTAAAACGGATAAATTTCCATTTATAGAAGTTGTGCTTTGGGCCCCCTTACGCTAGTCTTAATGAGGAAGGGGATAAGTCTTAAGGCTGAAAAAAAAAGGCTGGCTCTCTGACACAATGGGGGTTTGTTTATTTTTAATTGTTTTACGGGGGATAAATCTATTATTATTTTTATCTCACGGACACTATTACTAAGTACTCTGTAGTATCGCCGTTTAAACGTTGTTACCGGGGAATAATCCTCCTGGAAAAGTCCCACCATGTGTTATCACCGGGTAGCAGTACAGAGTAGAAGCGCAGCGCAAACAGTAAGGAACTAGAAAGCTGAAGAAAAAGAAAGAAAAAACATTTTTTGAACCCCTGGATCCTGAGAAGGAAAGGGAGCCGCGTGTCGATCTTGAATTCCGTTATTATTATGTTCGAACAAACTGATCAACGAAACCAACCCGAGCCTAATATGGAAAATCAAGCCACTCGGGTCGGCATGCTCCAAAGGGAACTAAAGCTGGTCTAGGAGTTGCAGAACGAGCAAGTGAATGGCTTTTGTGGAGTCATACACATATGTACGTACTCTGTACTCCGTACGTATTTGTATTCCTGCCGGAACAAGGAAAGAGTTTTCACTTTTCAACGCCTGTTCTGGGAGAAGTCAATTTGCGAGTTTCCACTGCTGAGATTATGCAAATTAACGAGAAAAAGAAACTCAATCCACATAGCCCGATGGCCCCGTACGTATCATTAGTTTTTTATGTACGTGTATTATTATGAATGCACGGAACTCAGGAATTCGGGGCAATTACAAGCCGGGGTTGGAAAGCAGGGGGGAGGCAAGGTGTGCGACTGTAGGTAGCATTCTCGGACGCTGCGTGCATATCTCATGTAAGAGCGACGACTCGACGAGTCATGAAGTCGACTGTCGGAAAAAACGGCGATAAAACACGCCAAGGGCTGAAGGGTCACTGGGTGCTCGGAGAGTGCTTCGTACGCCGTCCAGCAGACTGTACTCCGTAATAAGATTGGGATACAAACTATCCATAAGGCATATTGCTCATGCACCCGGACATGGAGCAGAAAAAGGCGAGGCTGAACGTCCGTCGAATTCAAAATACCGGGTTAGTCAACGTCAGTCAATCAAGTCCAAGCCAAGCAGCTGTTCGCATTGATTTTCTGATGGGGTCAAGAACGGAGTACGTATCCGTATAGCGAACCGCGCACCGCGCACGGGGTACTCAATGCTCACAGTGCTCAGTATACTCCGTACCCTATCAAGCAAAGCGTACCTAGCCAGAAAAGCGCAATGCATACCAAGAACGTATAGGCATGGTTTTGGACACACGTAAGCCTGTAGAGGCTAGCGTCACGTTTCAAGAAACTATAGCAGTAAATGCTAACACGCAGCTTGGTAGTATTCTCCCAGACTGAGTAAGTTAAAAGTGGTCTCCAGCCTCACATAATGCCCAACAGCATGGGGGGCAGCATGGGGGTGATCCTGGCTGTTTCGGGAGAGGGCGATTATCAAAGCTCCTGAACCTTTCCTAAACCAGACTTAAAAGTCGAAGCTAGCTTGCTAACTAGTACTCTGGACTGGCCCGCGATTCGCTGCTCGTACTCTTAGTCTCTCCAATATTGAAAAATGTAACTGTTGGAAGGTGTATGGAGTACACTTTACTGTACACTTTACCCAAAGCGACACAGTCGCAAGACCTTAATAGTAAGAATCCACTGAACAAACCCCAAAGTCAAACCCCGACCCGAGGTCCACTAAGGTCCACAAAGGTCGGTCCACCTGGCACAATAATAATTATTATTAGCCATGATTGCTTCGAGTCTTTCGGCTATAGGGGCCCTTTTTTGGTTTTCCTTCGCCCGTGATTTGGCGTTGGTGGGTTAAAACTCAATACCATTCATAATAATAGCAGCTTTATTCCGAGCGTATGGATCCTTGTCGGAAAGTGGCCCCGGCCCAACAAAGGATCGCTCGAGCCTTGGGCTTATTTTTGTCGACAATACCGAGAATAGTATTCTGGAATAATAATAATAATAACAAGGCAATAATAATAACCATTCTCCGTACGGAGCAGTATACTCGAGTCGCCGACATTGGAGTTATTCTTAGACGTGCGGCGCGCTCTGAACTCTTGAATACGCACCGTCAAATCAACGCTTGGACAGCGCCACTGGGGCCTGCTATGAATCCTAGGCTTGAACCGCATAATCCGTACGGATACGGAGTGAGAGATAACCTGCCCACCTGCGGCGGGGGAGGGGACATCTCAATATGGTCCTCGTAGAACGGGGCTCAGAGGGTGGAATTCCGATTCCGACTGCCCGATGTTCTTCACATCGTCGACGTATGTGGTCATAAGACGATAGGAACGGACGGAAATTCACGATGCGAGCAGCGATCGTCCGATGTCAGGCTGCCCACTCTTTTCTAGAATTTCAAGCACACGATCAAGCGCTGCGGGAAAACCGGGTTCGAGATGGGCGGGCAGCCAGTGCCAGCCACTCTTGTTGGAGGAGTGGATTGGTTTGATCGACAGTGCTGGAAGTGATCAGCAGTGCTATCAGTTAGTTGTAGCCCTGTCGCTCTTCGCTCGAACTTCCGTAGTTCGAGGTTCGTACAGTTCAGAGTTGACCGTCGTCGTCTGTTTCGTACGGCTGTGAACCCAATCGGGCAAGCGCTGGCCCGCTCCAGCAGCAGCTGTGGCCTGCCATTGGCCACGCCGGTACTTTCAGGCTGCCAGCCCCTGAAACTAGGCTATTTATGGACTAGCTGTATCACGTGTGCGTAAATCCCCGTACGGCTCTGTAATTCCCAGCCAGGGCAACCGTCATTACTGTATGCCTTACCGTACGTATACCGCTGCCAACTGCATTCACCATCCAACAACCTTCAACACCAACAGCCATGGAGAATACGCGGCGGAGCTGCCTCGTGAGCTTCCCGTTTCTAAAGATGGCACCTCTCTGACTCGCGCCATCGTTATCATGCTCTGCTTAAGCTCCCGGGCGTGGCGCTCTCGAGGAGACGCGTGTTTTCAGCCCCCTTCGGGGCGGCTTGAGACCGATGGGGAGAGGTTCACTGCTCGGCGCTCGCTAGTTGTGGCTCGCTCTGTTTCCCCCAAAAGCAACCCATGCCGTATACGGCCGACGGACACTTGACGGAGCTTCTAATTGTAGTAGCATCGCGCTAGGGCAGGAGGCCCCCAAGAGCTAAAACCGAAAGCTGAAGCCGTCCAAGGCCCGGCGCGGTTGTGAAGCCTTGTGCTGGCGACTCATGTGGGCCAACGACGCAGATCTTGAAAAGCCACAATCCTTTGGTCGATTCCCTTTTGGGGCACCTGTCTGCCTTTTCTGGATGGTTGCGTGCCTGTTCCTGACCTAGTGTGCACGAGGAGAGCCTGCGCTAAGTCTCACCTGTGCCCACTGCCGTGCCCGGTCCATCAATCCTGATATGAAACGACAAATAAGGGCCTTGCGGCAAATGCGTTGAATGTAACTGCACGATTCGCACTAGACCCTCACAGCCTGGAGCGTCTTCGTATGCAGCCTATGATGTCTGGATCTGAGTTTTGAAATCGCTGTTGGCCGTGGATCTCTGTCTATGGGGGCCCTGGAAGCGCACGTGGACCAATTCGACTTTCCTTCCAGAACCGGTTGACAAATCATTACCCAATTTATACACGCACAAGAAGTCCGGCCCGGGAAGCTGGAACCTCTTGATATAAGACGCAGCTGCATTCCTGCATTCCTCACTTGAATTCCCCTCCCCCTCCGAAGCATATCACAAGATCACAAGCACACTCAATTTGGTAACTCGAAAACAACTCTGAGGAGCTCGACTTGATATACACATACACACATACGCTTCTACAATATGGGCCCACGAACAGATCCTGAAGCTATTGAGCGCCGACGCATGCAGAATCGTCTGGCACAACGCAAGCGCCGTGAGTATATCTTGATCCCAGAAGAGCCTAATCATCTCTGCTAACAATCCATACAGGCCTAAAGAGGGCGCAGATGGCCAAGGATGAGAAGGAGCGCCAGCAACGCATGCGAGCAGCTCAAGCAGCATCCCAGCTCACCTTTATCAACGATGCCTATATTCCCACAAACCCTCTACCTCAGGCACATTCGTCTCCTGCCATCGGCCACAAGGAGCAGCAGCCACTTCCTTCACCGAGTCTCATGGAGTATCCTGCGTCCTATGATGAATACTTTTATTCTCCGGCGTTCCCCTCCCCTCAAAGTTGCTATGATTCCGACTCCTCGCCATTCTTCAACAACGAATACCCTTCGCCTTCTCTATCATACGCCCCATCCACACCAGCCATGAGTCTCTACACGCCGAGTCTGGACGAGGACTTGTCTGGCAATTTTGACCTCGATCCGTCATTGTTTCTGGAGTCAAGCACGGGTCAGGCATTGGACGCTTTTGGCCTGACACCACTCCCGTCAACGCCATCACCTCGTCTGCAACCGGAGCGCCACCGTGCTTCATCTTTGCCCACACAACTCACACCTCCACTTCCACGATCAATTCCCACATCAGCTCCGCGACAGATCGAAAGGACTACAACTACTCGTCCTCCTCTGACCTCATATATGAGCAACCCTTATAACATACCCACTTCCAACAGCATCCACTATAACAACATGAACATGAATATGAATATGAATGCCAATGACAAGTTCGGCCATTACTTTGGCGCAGAACAAGTCCAGCCCAATTACCAAATGTATATGGGCCAAGGGCCCAGTGTCGACGCGCTCCCAAGCGGACGGATACCGCTTCACTACGCTATGCACAGCCCGAGCCCAACGCTATGAGCATAGCAATGACAGAATTTGTTGGCTGCCTCGAGCCTGTCGAGTGCGAATTTATGTAAATAGTTTCATTCTTGCAAATATTACTATTAGAAACCATTTTTTAACAGCCATTGATTATCTGTAACTGGTAAACTTTTAATAAATGCCGGATTAAGTTATGGCACTGCCAATTGAGCAGGTTCAATGTCTACAATAGTTTTCCACGCCCAGCTGTACCACTCAAGAGGTAATAAGTATAAAGTCATGGGTATTCTTATTTATGCATGCAATCAATGGGATTCACGCAGCCCCAGCGCTATGTACAACTTCATAAAACAACCATGAAAAGAGTCGAGACAAGAAAAATTCATTTTTTTTTCACCTCTTCCCCTTTCCTCCTTTCTTCTTCTTGCCTCCACCCCCACCGGCCCCAGCCCCTGTAGCACCAACACCAACACCAGGAGACGCAGCCGGAGCATCCGCCATCTCAACATCCCCTGCACCAGCTGCAGGTACAGCAGCAGATTCATCACCCAGACCCACGGCCGCCGCCGACGACGAAATCTTGGTGCCCGCAGCCAGCTTTCCCAGCCCTGAGATCAGCCGCCCCACCTCTGCAGCCTTGTTTGTGCGATATTTCAGGCATATGCCTGTCACGGGGTTGAATGTTTTCAGTGTGAGTGTGGCTATTGGCGTTGTCGTTGTGGTAGCAGGATCTTCGGTAGTGGTTCGTTTCGGGTTTGTGTTTCTTTTCGAGGAAGAAGGGTAGGTGTATTTTGTGGTTATTCTTGTCTGTATTTGAGTAGATATATTAGTAAGAAGTGGTTTTCAAGTTGTAGGAGAACAGTAAGGTGCGGTGTACATCATCTGGATATGCCTCTAGTAAGAGCGAGGATTGCTCGAGGAACGCATTTGGTGTTGACAAGAACGGCATTTTCTTTTTCTTTTTCTCTCCTCTGCCGCCGAGTCGTGCAACTGTTGGTAACCAATAACCAGCTTCACAGACAGAAATAAAATTTAATCAATCGAAAAGTCTCCGAAATATCCGGTCTGAGAATAGGTGATTGAAGTGTGACTGTCGAGAAAAGTGAATGTGCGGGGAAGTCAAGTTGTTTCATCGGGTCGAGGTCGGTGAGATTGATGTGTCGGCAGTCGATCTTTTTGAGTTTGGGTGGAGGCTTGGCATTATTGTCGAGCAGTCAACTATATAACTACTTAAACACACCAATGTATAGATTTTTTTTAACTTATCTTGATTTCATTCTCTTTCTGATAATAATTTTGTTGAAATTCAAGAAACTCGTTTCGTATATAGTACTATAATACAATCATCATACATGCAAGCCAATACCATCTCCATATCCACTTCCATTGACGTATATCATCATTCCAGGGTCCATCCATCCAATAATCAAATCCAAAACAAAATATATAAAAAAAGTATTAAACCGACAAATTACACTTTACACACACCAGCTTCTGCTTTCCTCTCGTCTTGGTCGCACGGAAGTTCGTCCCTCGGCAGCGCGGACACCGCAGAACCTCGTCGTCTTCGCCACTGTCGTCGTGGCTTGGGCCTGACGAACTCAGATCGCTGCTTAGAGCGCTCGGTACACTTGAAATCCGGCGGCCCCGGTAGTTTGTTGTACTTGGGTCTAAAAGCCGCTGTTGTCGTTGCTCTTGCTGCTGCAACGTGGCCGATCTGGCGAATTCAGCGCCTTTGGTCCAGAATGCGTTGCTATGGCCGGTTTCTGAGAATTGGGGGATGTTGTTCAAGTTATCGATTTCTGCACGAGGACCAGGTGTTTTGTTAATATCCTTATTGGGTGTCATTTCTGACACGTTCTCGACGGAATCTGTGCGAGGACTGGCATATCCAGACTGAGTCTTGGTCGCCACACTTTCACCAGGGCTAGAAACCCGATTTTGGCTTCGTGATTTCCGTGGAGAGTGACTGCGAATGGTACCTGCAGGTGAATTGAGACTGGCGAGCTCCGTCCCCGTGACCGAGCTTCTCCAAGCCAGTATCCTCTCCGATGGAGTCTTGGATTCACGCCCAATCGACGAAGCAATGCTATGTCGTGCTGAATTGGATCGGCCCAGAAACTTTTTGGAGAAAGTCGAGCCGGCGTCCCAGTCGCTCGGCCGCTTCTTGTACGCGCAATCCTGGCGGAACACTTTGATTCGACCAGAGTAGTCTGCGGCTAGGATGATATTCCCGTCTGGATGTTTGGAGCGCGCGAGATACGAAGGAGAACCCTGTTTCGTTTTTTGGTTGTCTATATTGCGATCAAATTCAACAGATTGTTTCGGTTTCGTGTTTTTATGCTCACTGTACGTAGATGAGCGGTTGGAGTCGGCTTGACCGACAAGCGTGATAGGAGGTGGGTTACACAGGTCATATAATGGGTCTCCAGAAAGGCCAAGCAGCTGCTTTGTAGCAATTGGTGCCATGATCGCACTGGTGACTATCGATGTGCGTGTTTCTAGTTCTTCCACAGCGCGCTTATCTGGTTCTCTATCCACGGAGCCCATGGACCAGATATATGTACGCCGATCTTCGCTGCCACAGATGATGAATTTGCCATCGTCACTGAAAGAGGCGCGGATCTGGCTAGTGGAGTTCTCGTTGCCTCTGTATTTCGCCTCTAGATTCCGGTCCCTGAAATTGTAGAGCCGGATCCGGGAATCATTGCTGGTAATCAACAGCTTCACCTCACCATTGGGGTCGTTGGGAGGGTGGAACATGGTATCAATACCAGTAATCTTACTGCCCTTGGCATTCTTCCCTCGGGCTGAGCGCACGTGTACCTGAGCATTCGCCTTCAAGCCATCCGTTTCGTAGAGAATGCAGAGACCATTGAGGCATCCAGCGATTGAGTATTTGCCATCCGGAGTAAAGGCGACGGCTGTGATCATGTCACGCACAGTGGCCCAGAACGCAACGCTCTTGTCTGGAATACTCCACAATCGGAGCTTCGAATCCAGCGAGCCAGCAAGGAAGAACCGGTCGTCGCGTGGATGAAATTGAATCGACGTCACAAAATCGCTGTGTTTGAAGCAGCACAGGCACTCGGATCGACTAACGTGCCACAGACGAACTGTTCGATCCATTGACGAGGATAGAAGGAAGTTGTTCTAGCGGCAGTCAGAATAGTCTCGTATAATAATAACTCTCGGTTTAATGGCAACATACCTTGCTCCAACTCAGGTCTAGAACGCTTCCAGTATGTCCAGTATACTCGCGAATGGGTTTTGCTTTGAAGACCGGGGCTGTCAGACGCCATCCACCGTCTCCCTTTGCCCCCTCCTCTTCTTCCTGCTCATGCGCCTCGCGGTCCTGGGCATTGGTGATGACCGCCCAGACACGGACGACCTTGTCCTGGCCAGCGGTTGCTAAGTATTTGCCATCCTTGGAGAATACCATTGCCCAGATGGCCTTGTTGCTGGACTTGGGCTCATCTTTGCCCCTATTAGCATCCTCGTCATTGCCAGAGAGCTCCTGCGCCAGAAACACTTTATCGAATGTCTTTTGCTTCTTATAATGCGCTTTCACTTTGATGTACTTTGGAGGCGGAGGGAATCGCGGGATGAAGCCTATAGGATGCGCAAAGAGGTCGTCCATTCCACTTGCTTCGTCCGCAGCGGTCTCCGAAACATTGTCGGCTGTATCACTGGTTTGGCCTTTTTTGGTGCCAATGAAACGACTAAGAAACGAAACACGGTTTCTGCATGTACATTATTTCGTTAGCTATTCAATTCAGCAAATCGGAATGGCCGGATGTATTTTTTTAGTACTTTTTCTCCTTGCCTGGTTTCACGCCTCCAGCAGAGTCGGCTCGATTGAGATTCTGTTCCGTCGGCCCAGGCTTAGTTCCGTCTCCGGCTGAGTCCTGGCCATGCGAAGGCTGCGATCGCAGTTTTAGTGGGATCGATCTCTCGGTCTGAGTGCGTTTGAGAATGTGCTGTTATTATCATATTAGCGAAGAGCCTCCAAGCAAATACGACGCGCAGGTGTATGAGTTGAGGTGTATCACCTGGGAAAGGGGGTCTATCGGGCTCTCAGACAAGGCATTCAGATCGTCAGGTGATGTCTGCGACTGGGCAGAAGCGGCATCAATCTGCGCAGTCAAAGTCAGGTTCTGGCGCGCGTTGCTGTCGCCGTCTTCCTGATCGACGTGAATGGGAGCGGGGCTTGCGATTCCTATACATTAAACGACATGTCACATCGATCAGCCGGGCGTCTCTTTTGGACAGGAGATAGTGGTGATCTCTCATCTTGCACTATTGCTGCACCCGGAAGGGGCCGGCTGCGCAAGTCGAGATTGCAATTTCTTCGGAAAGTTCTGTACGACATACCATTTGACGAGCTGGATCGCGCCTGGGCCAACGACAGCCTCGTTGAATCCGTCTTCTTGCTGGCGGCACCGTCGTGCCTATCAGCATCTTCGGCCATGGTCAAGACCTCGGCCAAGGGGATGTGAATCGCACGTGGTAAAACATAGCCCTTGGGTTGTAAGCAAGGGGGGCGACGCGAGGGCTAGTGTGCGATTAGGGAGCCAGATGCGTAAAATAAAGAGAATAATAATGATACAACAATCGCAGGATAATTGATGGAAAAGAGCCGGTTTGCACAATCGCCATGTGGTCGCTAGTGACATCAGCCGCTTGCTTAGGTCGGCTTAGATGAGCTGCTTGACTGCGGAATTCTCCGGCTGGGTGGGGCTGATAAGACTCAAATGCTGCAATAAGTGGCGATAGCAGGGTCTCTGCCATCTGGGGTAGGACTGAATTTGGACGACAGAAAGGCGGTTTCAACATAGTTAGAAGTGGTGGAAACGGGAGGTTGTGGTGGTTACGGTGGTGTTTCAATGCTCCGATGGCCTGGCCTGAGAAGGAGCCTCAAGCCGATGCACGTGCTCTGGATCTATACAACATGGATCTTGATTATACAGAACTGGTAAGAGATTATTTTATTTAGGGCTTTGTTTTAGTATAATAAATTTTTATTTTTTAAGAAATGAAATGCATTTTGAAGTCAAATGGTGCACGTGCGTATACTATCCAGCAGACTGCATGTATATATCGGTGGATATAACTGGTTAACATTCGAAGACTTCAAATCTTCAAACGTTGTGATCGAATCGCGATTCAATATTAAATGCTGAATTATATTGAAAACAACTAGTTTTGCAACTTATTCGCACGATCTTTGGCTATGTCGCACATTGCCTAAGAAAATCAGATTTAAGCCTGCACATCCGGGCTCAATAAGCATACCTGGATATTATCCTTCACCTCCAGCTCAATATTGGCTCGACTAATGCGACGACGCATGTCGACCATAATCACATCCCGACCTCGCCCATTGACAAATGTCCTGAAGAAATACCTCATCAGCGTGCTTGGTTGTAACAAGGAACACACAGCCCATACACATATCTCAACCCCGGATATGTTTCCTCGTACTCCTTGTTGAGACTCGCAAGTTGGGCAGCTAGATCAGCTGCAGACGTTCCATTAGTAGTGTCGTTGCTTCTATTGAGATTTGCCTGTTCCCTCCGACTGAGTTCGCTCAAATTGGCTTGAGCAGCTGGCGACGGAGCTCCCAGGCGGGGATGCGACCCGAGTATGCCATACAGCATTTGCTTTTTTGCCGCCGTTGACTCCGCTGCTAGTTCTGAGAATTGGTCCTGAATGGCATCAACGAGCTGATCGTATGTGGAAAAAGTCTGCGCAGACAGAATGGGCTGCACGAGAGCGTGGAGCTCGGCGGATGGCTCGAAAAGCGTGTCGAGTGCTTGGAGTTGGTCACTGGCCGGCAGCGACGGTAGGGACGAAATTGGAGGGAGGGTGGGAGGGGACATTGTGGAAAATATAATTCTTGCGCAGTAAATTTATTGTCTTTGTGGAGGTTATATAACAATTGATGAGTTGTGGGCGTTACGTGAGTTGATGTATGGATCTTTGTAGTGGGACGGATCGCGGGTATCGGCAGTCTCCGACGAATGCAAACGTGGGCACGGTGGCCCTCCAAGAAATCAATACTATTTATCAACTTATTTACGACTACATTTATAAAATTAGATGAATTAAGCAAAAACATATGATTTACTCTAATAAATAACAATGTCGCTCACCTATATTTTAAAATGAATATTAGGTGACCGTGCCAATTTTTGTTGGACGTCCTCTCTAGATGTCGTTACGATTATACCCGTTAAGCTTCAAACTGCTGAAAAAATTACATACAATACAAGGGGATATTAGGAGTAATAATTTCAATATCATAGACCGTATAGTTCAGCTTATTTGCTACTAGAAAATGTTAAAGGTCAAGCTAGGGTGGGTCTGAGAAATAGCGCTTCCGCATATTATTGGCTGCTGGGAGCTATAGTTTCTCTTCACCCGACAATTTTATAGCCGCCTCTAGACATTATTGGCCAGCCTCATGCGGCTGCCTTTGATTTGCTGTCTCTCTTGACAGTTGAAGACACAATCATGGTGTATAAATCCTGACCCAAATCTCTACTATCTGATATAATTAATTATCATCTGCATTATTAGGCAAACTGCTTTCAAAGATGTCAGACCTCGATGATTTGAATTTTGATGAATTTTTCTCCACTCTCCCCCTTCCTGATAGTCCTTCGCTACTACCTTTTTCCCCTGATGGTCTTGAATCCCAACCCCATGAGTATCCAAATAGTCACGTTCCTAGTGGCACAGTGGACTTCTCTGGATATTTTGCAGATGTCGATGGAGATGTGTTTATGTCGGAGAGTCAAGCACTCGGATTAGCTCCACACGATCCCCTCAGCCTTGTTGATGATGGATCGAATATAGACCTTTCAGCTTGTGAGAGCCCATCAATTGATCATAATAAAGATATATATCTCTTGTACTCTTTGCTAACTGAGTTTGCGCAGGGATTAACGAAACCCCTTCGGATTTTATAGACCCAAATCTTCTGGACCTGCCTTTCGCCGGATCTTCCCTCTTCTATGAAGAAGCTGATCTGTTAGCTGTTTCCGAGAATAGGCAGCTAGAAAATACGGTACAAATATCTGCAATAGAGAATCCTGAGGGCCAAGTACTGGAAACTGAAAATTTCGCACCCTCTGCTTCGGAGTTACCTCTATCAACGAGAATCAATCAGCCAGGTGCCGAAGCTACATCCAAGAAAAGGAAGCTCTTGGGTCCTTCTCGGGAGTATGAAGTACCCCCAAGAAAAAAAGGTGGAATGAGCAGGGCAATGCCTGTATAACATGCCAGGTCAGGAAACAAAAGGTATGTAACTATGTCATGAGCTACTATCCACTCTTGGAATCGAAGAAAAAAATAATTTAATATTTATAGTGCAATGGCGAATTCCGTGCCATTTTTGTCTGAAAAATTCGGAGCCGAAACTCTCAAAGCAGCCTTGTACAAGGCCCACTTTCCTTGGCAAAGTTGAGGAAGGCTCTTGTTTTCCATGTAGGTGTTACTCTTTACACCTGAAGTCCACCGGTTGGATAAATATAGTAGTGTTATCTGTTTAATAATTTACGAGGCTGATGAAAAGTTCTAGACTTCTATCTTTACCAGAGATGGGCTCTTAAAAGATATGATACTAAGAACTTTCTTGACCTACTTATGAACGCCGCTCATCTATTACAAGACGGTCTTATCCTACAAGTGACTAAAGAGCTTCCATTTCGATATGAAGGGGTTTTTGTCACTCGGGAGGTTTTACTTGCCTTGGCCCGGTCAGTTTCTAAGGTTGTGACACCAAATGATACCAACTCGCTGCCGCCAATTGCATTCGTTATAGAAAGAGAACCAATTGCAATCATGAAAGACCTCAAGGAACAGGGGCTTTCAAATTTTTTCACCCCTCCTTCTGGGAATTTAGAACATATGGACTTTCTTGTAAGTCAACCGGGACAGTGCTATTTATTCAGCTTTTACTGATTTTTAGCAGATCAAAAAACTTATTTTGCGCCTGTCATGTGCTCGTCACTTTACACTAACTTATCCGAAAGGCATCCGGGATTATTTGAGTTGCGAGAATTTAGGCGTTTGTGCTTATGTCGTTCACTGGATTCTCGTACGGAGCTGTGAAATTGACTTATTTGGTTATCTGCAAACGTCAGTCAAGAAGCTAAACAAACTTCAAATTTCAGACATTTATGGTGTTATTGGTTCACTCGTTGCAATGATCACAGTATTATCTGATGTTTTCAAAATGTTGGAAAATCCAGTTGTGAATCTATCTCCAGTATGACATCAAACCTCAGAATAAATTTGAGCATATCGAGCTAAGATGAATAGAAATCAGAGGCTTCTTACCAAGAAGCAATGGGGAGATACAAAGACCGCTGCCAACGCTTGCTCCTGACCTTATTTTATTATACAGATATTGCAATATCCAAACTTCCGTCTTGGTCAAGGTCGGACAACTGGAAGGAGCTAGAAAAAAGACTTCCATCTGCTTACAGAGCAGAAATTTCGAGACATGCTCGGTGCCCAAGTCAACAAAGAGCAGAGATTTTCATTTTTCAAGCTGCCTCTTGTTATTAACCGAAGAACCCACATTTGTAAACTATGGATCAATCCAACTCATTTGATGACCAGAGATGTTTCCATAATGACATTTTCGACAAAGAATTCGAGGAATTTGACCTTCTTTTTTGGATGGACTACTGTCAAAGACAATTCAAAGATAATTCGCGGAAATTTTTACCTAAGTGCGGCGTGATATGTTCTATACCCTTGCAAGTATAGATTGGGAGCTCGCAATTATTCTTGCTCTGCTGCACGGTATTTTGCGTTCAAACGTTGGAACTTCTAACATCAAAATGATATGTCAACATTGAAATTTCGGGATTTGGTTTTTTTTTTTTTTTTTTTATTTTTTTTTTTTTATTTTTATTTTTTTTTTTATTCTTTTTTAATTTAATAGTTTTTCGGGTATTATTTAGATGTAGATGTTTGAAATTTCTACACATTTGATGGATCAAGATAATCATACCAAGATTCAATATTGACAGGCTAAGCTTCCTATATAGTATTTCAATATGTATCTTTTCAATGCTGTCCAACTGCAAGTCATCAAGGCACCAGTTGACACTTACGTGACCAAGCCTAGCATGACTCGACCTGCTTCTTTACATACGCAGCCACCTTCTCCGGAGATACCAACCACGGCGAATGCCCCGTCTTGATCTTCTCCGTTTCAATAACGGCGCCCTTGGCGCGCGCCTTTTCCACCATCAACTCCTGCACAAACAACGGAATGGCCCGGTCATCCTCGCAAAGCAGGTACGAAGCCGGATATTGCAGATACGCTGCACTCGTCGCAGGGGAGTTTTTGGTAGCCCATGCGTGCGGACGCAGCGTGTCGGCCCATTTCTCGCCGTCGGGCACGTCGTGGAAGAAAAGTGTATATGGATCACGGGCTGATACCGTGCCATTGGCCTCCTAAGTTTTCCCATTTTAGCCCTTTATCTCTTACCAACAACATTTTTCTTCTAAAAAAAGAATCCTGAAAATTGATGTGTGAGTTGCTTACATCCCGAATATACCAATCTGGCGGGACACCACCAAAAGCCCCAATCAGACTCTCACCAATATCTGGAATAAAAGCAGAAATAAAGACTAGCCGGACAACACCGCCTTTTTGGCCTTTTTGTTCGCGCTCCTTCTTGCTCAACCCATCCAATGCGCTGTTGACAGGCAGACCGGACCAGCTGTGCGAGACCACGACGATGTCATGACCTGCGTCACTCTCTCGCTCTACGAGGTCGCGAATAACTGCGATGTCCGGTTGCAGGCCTTGCACTGTCGTTGCCTGTTGGATGGAGGGGAAAGCCACAGTGTGGGTCTTGTATTCAGACAGATGCTCGATCAGAGGATCAAATGCGGTGGGAGGGTACCACGCACCAGGGCAGAAGATCAGAGTTGGGTTGGACATGAGGGAAATTCTGCAATAGTAGAATCTGTAGTCGTGAGTAATGACAAATAATCGTTATCATGAAGTTGAGTTACAGAGTAGAGACGCGTCTCCTCGTTAGGTAATCAATCCAATCAGCTTGACCCACCAACGCTGTCATCGGCTGTAGCCGAGCCTCAGCTGGCAAGATACGGAAAATATTTTTGTGTGGGTTTACTCGTTGGATGCTTTGAAAAACATGGAGCGACAAGACCATGCTACGCAGTATATGTATACTTCATGGTGGAACAGACCGCTTTCGAATGACTTTCCCCCACTAGTTCTTATGCAGATACCGGAGTATTACATACATGCACAACACCAATGCAATCTCCAGAGTCCGTACTTATCAATTGACGAGTCACGAGTGTCAAAAGATTAATTGGTTTGGTTTTTCGCGTGGGACTCTGTAAGAGTATTACTAGTGACAGCACGCAAAACTGGCTGACTACTGATGCAAGGCCACCCAATAGAATGCCTGAATTTCACCACACTATTTTCTGTACTCTGTAATACTCTGTGCAGTCTGTCGCCGAAGTAGGCCACTGTCATCGATCAAGTTAACGTTAGCTCAGACAGCTTCTGGGCTAGCTGACAACCTGAAACAGAGATCGGCAGTTCGAGTCTGGTCTCATCTCGGCTTGTCCCTGGATTTAATTAATTAGATTTTTTTTCAGATTACACCGATACTTAGTTCCCGGTCAGCGCGAACCGATGGGTACGATACGAACTACGGAGAACAGGGGATGTAATTACTCCGTACTCTGTGATAGTCGATATAAATAGCAAAAAAGAAAAGCCCTAGCAAAAAGGAGAATGCTATCTTAAAAGGGATGCAGGTGCACACATCAACTCTCAAAACAAGCCCGGAAAGGAAGGCAGCCGAGGCCAGATCGGGCTGCGCTACGCCAAGACAGGAAAGTGCACTAATCCGTAACAGGAACCGCGTTTCCCCACAGGAACATGAGGAGGCGGCCCAAGCTTTGAGCACGCTGCTGATTGGGCGACAGACAGCCATCAAGCCCCGCCCGGCTGGAGCCCCGCTGAAACGGACTGCCGGCCTGTGATTCGCTGGTTGGGCATTGTTCTTGCCCCCTGAAGCAGTTCTCGAGCGGCCTAAGTAATTATTACTTGTATTATGAAGTACAGAGTACAGAGTACTTCGATTCATACTGTTCCTACGTGCTCAACGCAGCTCTTGTATACAGTTTCTGGCATCTGTGGCAGTGCAATGCTATATATCTATGCATTGATGAGATCATGCTGCATGAACATTCTCCGACTCGCCAGGCTGTTCTTTTTCTCTACAATAATAATGCTCAAAGTTGAGTTGCTGGTACGGAGGACTATGTGTGACTAGTATTTCTGAGAAGCTCCACCGGGACTAAGTCGCACGGCCGATTAGTGTTGCCGGCCCCGTCCAAGGACCAACACCATCCAACTTACCCTCGACAGTCCACACCTTCTCTTTCTTGTTTGCCAAGGGCACTGCTTCTTTTCCTGTTGCTTTGTTTGTTTTTGCGTCTCTGTTTTCGTCCTTTTTTATATCGACCAATTAAGCCTGCAGAGTCTGCGGCCTTCCTGCCACAAGAGGAGCAGCTCTCGCTGTGCGGACCTCCTTCTCATGCGGCACCCGCCATGTCGCTTAATGGGTTAGATGATCCCGCTGTCATCGAAGCCTATCAATCTGCCTTGACCGAGGCCGGAGGATGGTGAGTGTTTTTCCTTTCTTCTTGCCTCTACGTGTCTTGCTTTTACCCCGCACGACATGCCGTTTCTAGACTGAGCATTGAGCGCTGCGACACATCCTTGAGAAAATGGCATTGAAGGAATCAACGAGCTGGCCCTTTCACAAAGGAACAAGTGAGGCCGCAAGAGAAACTACAAGCTAACATATACCCGCTCTCAGGCTCCTGCTCAAATACACCTCAAGAGATGAAGTGACGCTGCTCGGCCGAGGTACAGGCGGTGTGCCCGACGTCCGGGTCGCCGTCGAAGGCTACGAGGAGAAATCGCCGCTGTACGGCTTCCTGCAGTATCGGAGGAGGAAAGTCGTGCTCAAATATGTGCCCGATGGAGTCTCGAGGCTGGTACAAGGTGAGGAGTGATGGCGGTTTGATTTGTTGAAACTGTTGCTGATAAGGTACCCCCGCTATCAACAGCCCGAACAACTGTTCAATTCCAGTCGATTCTCGATAAATTCTCCCCACAAGATACGACTTTTGAGTTCAAAGAGGCTACGGATCTGAGTGAAAGCGCCTTGTCGTCTGCCTGTCTTCTCCATGCTGCATCCGGGTCGATGACATCGTCCTCCAGCTCTCTTCGCCGACGCCGTTTGATGGAGATCGCCGAGGATGCAGAGGAGGGAGTACCGCCTGTCAAGGCTGAATTGGAATCACCGCTGTCAGAAGATTCCTCGAAGAGGCTCAGTCAGGCATCGGATGCGACTGCAGTGCCTCCCCCAACCCCAGGCCGGGGCGAAACCCCGGCCCAATCGCCCGTTGTGGCCGACGACGAAGCAGATGCGCGTGCTGAGACGACATCGCTGCATTCAGTGTCGCGAAAAAGATTCCTGGATCAGCTCGCCCAACAACCGTTTGAACACCGTAGTTCTACTCAGTCCATGCGCCCTTCTCTTCAGGAGCTGGGTTACTCGACGTCTTCTCGACAAAAAGTCAAACTGGGCCCGCGCCCATCAGTGGACATGAATGGCCGACCGCGAACCGCTGGAAGCATGTCTCGCAACCAGGACCAACGCCCAGTCGCCGCCTTGCCCGCCGGGGTTCGTCCACGGAAACCGCCTTCTGGCCCTGGTCGACCCAAGTCGCAGCCCGACGCAGTGCCTGTGCCAACCCTGGCTTCCCTGAAGAATGCGCCTCCGATGCCCCTGCTGATTCCACCACCGTCGATACAGGTCCCGCGGCCGAAACTGTCGCCCGGAGCCAAGTCAATGAACGCGATCCCATCCTCGGGCATGTCTCCTGAAAAACAGCGACTGATGAAAGCGCTCGAACTCCGGAAAAAGCAGATGGAAAAGAGGACAAAGGAACTGCAAAAGAAAGAGGAGAAACGCAAAAGTGCCACTACCGAAACTCCCCCGGCTGATGTCTCGGAGAACAAGGAGAATATCGACGACGCTCAGGTGACGAAGCCGCAGCCTGCCGAGGAACCCCAACCACCACCCAAGGTAGAGGCTACCAAAGTTGAGACTGTTGAGCAAGCCGATGTGATTACGCCCGTCATTGAAGAGAAGAAGCCGACTACAGCAGACCTGGCTAAAGCGGACTCGGCTGTGGAAATGGCAGCCGCTGCGCGAGAAGATACTGTGGAGGATACTGCGGAAGACGTTACGGAGGACACTCCAGAAAACACTGCACCAGAAAACACTGCACCAGAAAACACTGCAGAGAATATTGTAGAAAAACCTGCGCTCGAAGATACTACGTCAAAACACAGTACACAAGAAGATACTGCACAACAGGTTACTGCGCTAGAAGACAACAAGCCAGAAGAAGCACCCGCAGAACCCCCCGTTTCTATACTCTCCCAGACAGAGGACGAAGTCGCGGAACAACACACTGAAGAAAGCTCGGAAGCTGCGGGTCAATCCTTGATCGAAGAAGATACGGCAGACGATTCTACAGCGCCCGAGCAGTTTAACGACAGAGCTGACGACGAAAAGGCGGCTATTACTGCAAGTACATCCGAGCCCGAAACCGCTCCTGAAACCGCTCTCAAGGGCATCGCCAAGCCCCTCGAAGGGAAGCTTGAAGAGCAGAGGACACAGGACGAAGACGACGACACCACGCCGACAGCGTCAGAGGCCATTCATTCCGTCGCAGCCAGCAGCGTGGGCTCACAGGACTCACAGGACGCCGTCGTCGCAGGCGCTCCCGAGGCTGGCGAGACGGCGCCTAAGGAGGTCCCCACCAGCACCAGCACCAACACCGCTAGCCAGGTTGCACTAGCGGCCTCCACTGCGCCCCTCTCGGTGTCCCCGGGCCGCGAGAATAATAATCATCATCATCATTTCGATCTCTCGCAGCAGAAGCACAAACGCATTGCGCTGCTGGACCCCATCCAGGTGCCCACCCCGGACCTGTCATCGGATGAAGACAACCTGCTGTCGGATGATTCATTCATGGAGGAGCTGAAGTCGGCCACGTTCCAGGAGGCCAAGCCTGTGTCCGTGGGCAAAGGCCCCCTGTCGCCCGACGGGGAGCCGCGTACGCCCTTGGAGGCATGGCAGACGCGCGCTGTGTCCAACCCAGGTCGCGGTCCTGGCGATCTCAATGCAATGCCTGTAGTCGGACGATCCATCTCCGCCACATACGCCGGCGGAGACGAACAGGCGGGGCCCATCCCCATGGTGACTGCGAAGAAAGTCAATGTGTCATCTGGCATTTCCAAGCGCATCAAGGCGCTGGAGATGTTCTCGAGTAACCGTGACGGCGTTTCCAGTCCGACACTGGCAGTTCCTCCGACCAACGGCCTTCCCTCCCCGACCGCAAACGCATTCGAGAAATTCCGCAAGCGAGCTTCAGTGTCGATGAGCGGTGGCCTGCCACCCTCGGCGAGATCGTCTTTCGTTGGGCCATCCCCCGATTCCGCAAGCCCTCCTTCGCTGAGCCGAAAAGAATCGCAATCTGTCTCGGTGACGGCCCGTATCCTTCGAGATCCCAACACGCCCCCGACGGACGTGAATGCGGACCCCATCGAGTCCAGCGTACTCAACCTCCAACGCAGCCCCCTGATCGTCGAGCACAATTCTCCAGAACCAGGCCGGATGTCGAACGGCGTGCCCGAGCGTCGTCCTACCCTTTCATCCAGGGGTTTGAGCCGCAGTTCGACTGACACCACATCCGCTCGCTCTGAGAGCCGGGCTTCTTCTCGCTCCCGGCTGGATGATATGGGCTCCGAGGAAAAGAGAGATTCGCGTACGTCTAGATTTATTCGACGGATGTCCTCCCTGACATCTCCCCGTAAGAATCTAATGAGTCCACCTGGAATAGACAATCCACCACCGCCACACACCGAGGAAGAAACCCAGCACGCCGCCCCCAAAGCCGTCGAAATTGGCGAAGTCAACGTGCAGTTCCCCGACACCTTGCTCTGGAAGCGTAGGTTCCTGCGCATCGACCACCAAGGCTACCTGGTCCTTACGCCAAGCAATACCGATTCCGGGTCACGCAATATTGTCAAGCGATACCACCTGTCAGAATTTCAAACGCCGTGCCTACCGGATGAAGACCGACAAGAGCTGCCTAATAGCATTCTACTGGATTTCCGAAACGGCAGCACACTGCAATGTGCTTGCGAATCGAGAAAAGGGCAGGCTACCGCTCTCCAAAGTAAGTCTCTTGCAGTCATTGTTGAAATCATTTTCCTGACAGATCCCAGCTCTCGTCGATGCTCACAATGCTTTCCATCATTAAAACTGGCCGGCACCTTGTTTTGATTTGCAGATCAGGTGTCCATATTGCGTGTGTTTAAACGTCCTGTCTTTGTTGGTATGCTTGCATTTCAGTGGTTATACCCCGGCAAAAAAAAGCCCTATTTTGCTATTTTTCTCTTCCATTTGGACATTTTGTTATACCTTTTTTTTATCGACATCTTCTCTGCTTGATATTTTGAAGATCTAGCCACGAGTTCATGAAACAACTCTTCTGTTGACATACAGACTTGTTCGTCAGCCTGGACAGTTACCTCTGAGGTGCTGTACAGATTCTCCTACAATTCTCTCCCTACCCTCTACCTGCTTGACGCATCAATTTTTTAAGCTACTCTTCATTTACCTGTTTCCGAACTTGACTCATGGAGGTCTTGTTCATTCGGCGCGACTTTTTCCTGTACATTTGCCTTTTTAGGAGACTTCGCTATTCTACATAGACAGTTATAGAACACTTGAAGCTGCCAGCTAGCAATGGATCAGGCTTTATCTTCATGCCACTCTGTGCAGAGCTCTTATATTGCACAATTAAATTCACTGTAAGATCCGAGTCTGATATCACTCGGTCTGGTTCTTTTCCTGCCACTCGGACAGCAGCCGTTTGACCTTGGGACCCCAAACTTCCTCGCCGGCCTCGAGTTCGGAATAGGTGATCACCTTATCGGCGTCTAATGTGTAATCTCCCTGCTGGGTTCGCACCAGAGAGCACATTATGCCATAGCTTCCGACTGCCTTGCCCAGATCGTGCGCCAGTGAGCGAACATAGAACCCGCCGGAAACTGTCATTCTGATACGCGCGGCTGCTGGGCCCGGGGTTGGCATTTCTGTTTTTTGGACTTCCTTAGTGGCTTCTTCTTCTGGCACTGCCTTTGCGGTCTGCTGGGAATCGGCCTCGGTTGTAGAAGTTGATTGAAGCTCTTCGCCGTCCGTCTTAAGTCGTTTTGTTGCTGAGACAGTTCCTTGTTCGTCGGCAACTTCGGATTTTTCTGGCAAAGGGGAAGCTTTTCGTTTCGATGATGGCGATTGTGTTGAAGCTGCCTGGGCTGCAACAGCTTCCGCCTCTGCATCCGACGCTACAGGGATCGCAACATCCTTGTCCAGCAACTTTTCCGCAAGCGCTCTCTCGGGACCAGTCATCTCCTCCTGCGGCCATTTATACTCATGCGAGCCCGGCTCATACCACTCAAGCAACTCCAAATCAAAAACCTCGACGGGGACAGACTTGATCTCGACGGGCGGCTCAATGCCTTCTCGCGCATACTCGTACAACCGCTTCCCATCAATCCTCTTGGCCGAAAAGATAGGCGGCCGCTGCATAATCTTGCCTCGGAACTTGGCCAACGCTTCTTCCACCATTGTGCGCGTAATGTGCTCGTAGGGTGCGGCGCGCACCGTCTTCCCCGTGCAATCATAGGTGTCTGACGCAACGCCAAACGTCACCACCGTTTCATACGTCTTTGTGCAGCCCAGAAACGTGTGCAGGTGTTTGGTACCCTGGCCAATACCCGTGACGAGCACGCCCGTCGCCATCGGGTCGAGTGTGCCGCCATGGCCGATTTTCACTTCGGGTCGTTTCCGGTAGCGGCGGCGGTGTTTGTTGCGCTGGTAGTTGTTGTCATTGCTACGTCGTTCTTGCTCGCGCTCGATCCAGGGCTGGAAGGTCGCGGAGGGGTTGAAGTGCGTTTGGAGATCGCGCAGGACGCCGGCGGATGTGACACCTTCGGGTTTGTGGATGGCTGATTCACTCTGATATTAGTTGTGCATTCTGAGAGTATTTTTTAAGTATGAAAAATACCGAGAAGCCCCTCGTAGACCCTTGCGTTGGACATTCTTATTCCAAATGGCTTTGCGCCGATGCTGGTCGCACGGCCGAGAAAGCTCATCAACGCGGAGTCCTCGGACACACGCAACTCAATTCCTCCAACTTCAATGCCTCTGTATTGTTATCGTAGGTAAATCTGGTGTAAGTAATTGGCTGTATAATCGGTTGGAAATTGGTTGAGATTGACAGATGTGCTGTAGATATAAATCAAAAATAGATAAATTTTTTGGTCAGAAGTGACCGAGTATTAGTTTTTTGGGAGCTTCTCTTCAAGTGCAGATCAAAATTACGAGCCACGGCAGGGCTGGTAATATGGTTACAATACGTTGAACCCTGTCATCTCTGCAGCTGATATATTATGTCTCTTTGAATTTTCCTTAGAATTTATAACTGCCATTATTGTCCTTATCATTTTCATTATAATAATATTATTAGACTTAGCTGGTGCATAACATGTGCGACTCATACATCCTTTGTAACTGACATTCCACCCCAGAATTGAGAACTAATTATTCTCCGTCCATCTATAAGTACTGTTAGAACAAAGTAATCTGGCTTTTTTTTTCAAAAAAGAAACTAAAATCATCTCACCTATGACCACATTTCACACATCGATAAAATATTGTACTACCCTCATCGGCACTTCGCAACTGCGCCTCGGTCCAAGTAACCTCATTTGAGGGACACTCGGGACACTCCATTTTTATGGTTGGACCCGAACCAAGTGTCTCTGCAGTGACCTTTTGCGTGTAGGATGTGAGCTTGGTTCGTAGTTTTGAAGGGAACCCTTTGGAGACGGATGTTTGGACGTGAGTAAACATTTGATCTTTTTGATGTTAGACTATCATGGGCGCTTCGATTGTTGTATACTAACTCTTGGCCACTTTTCCACAGAGCTCGCAGGTGACATGGTCTTTTGGTGTCTCGTCAAGGAGATTTCCACAGTCTATACAAAACTGGACAACCATAATGAAAACAATAGGGTGTTCATACGTAGAAAGACAACGATGTTGTACTGGTACTCGCACCGATACTTCAGGGTTGATTAAAGGGCGCCAGCAAAAGCGGGTCTCCGGGGGAATTACAAGCGCGTACCGATAAGATACCGAGCCTCGACGCGTGCTGTGGAATCCGCCGTCACTTACTAGCCTATTGACTCACCCACTATTATATTATTATTGCATCTTCCATAACCCATCGTTGTCGTTGTTGTTGTCTCTCTCGATCTTGCTATGCTATCTCTCCTACTGGCTGCGGAATAACCACCATGCCATACGACGACCACTGGCCATGACGTCCCGCGAAGAACAGATTCTCAAACCACGCGATCCCTCCCTCGACGATGACGAGAACGAATGGGAGGAATTCAGTCTGAGCGAGGTCAAGATCCTGCTTCCGGGCAAGTCGCGCTATGCCAATCTGCTTGCGACCACGCCAGAGAACCCTGTGAGAGTCATTGGCTGCTTGGACGAGGTCGAGGAGGAGCAGGCCCATCTAGGTACAGCCCCGCCATAGCCTATACCGTCAATTCAAGTTTGCGCTCTACCATTCTACGGTCCTTGTATACTGACGATTACCCGTAGTGCTCGACGAAGACTACGCCTCGAAACGAATCGTCATCGAAAACGTAACCCATTATGCCTACGGCCAGCATGCAGACGGTGAGATTGGCGTTTGGGTGGCCGGCAAGGCCGGATGGTATTCCATCACCCCTGCAAAGGGTTACAAGCCAATGTTCAACGACATGGTCGAAGCCGTTGATTTGCTGTACTTTTTAGTCGACCGACACCAGAGGAAGAAGCGAAGACGTCGCGGCGGGGAACCTACTTTTGAATATTTGTGCGAAGAGGTGTGTATACATCGCTTTTGTCGTTTGATGGGGCGCTTGTGACTGATGGGTGATAGTACGTTACTCATACGCATGGGATTTGCGAAGATGCCGACGACTCTGCCGAGGTTTTTTATAAGCATCATAGCTTCCTACTCTCTCAGATGATACAGGGACGGGAGAATGTTCAGTGGAACGAGACTGAAATCTCCAAACACCTTGCTAAGAAATTTCCTGTTCGTTTCTTCCCATTAATTCTAGGTATGAGTTGTATGCTAACAATTAGTAGGATGAATATGAACGCATTTTGGCCCTCCAACAAAAATCCCATGATGAAAGTTCCGCAAAAGCAAACACGCGCACCAATCCGAACCCGGTCGATACTCACGCCCTCTCTGAGGCACAAGCGGATACTCTATTTGGGATTATTTCAGAGCTCAAAGAGGCAGGTGCACTGGCCAAACGTCAGCTGACGCTCGATCTCGTTGCCAGCACTCTATGCCGTCGATATGAAATCGATTCGGAAGATCATGCACGAGACATTATAGACACGAGTGCCGAATCCGTACTTGAAAAAATGGATCAGTCCGACTTTGATTGGTCTAGAAAAGCCATATACCGAGATTTGAAACAAGCTTCCGAGAAAGAGGATGTTCAACAGATGGCCATCACTCCGCTCAGACCGCGCGCAGCCTCAAGCGACGATGACTCGGAGCACGAGAGCGATGATGAAGACCACCCCCGTGCGCGCAGGCGACGTGTACGCAAGTCCGTTCTACGTCCGAAACTCGCGTCGGTATCCACAAAAAAGGCAGGCAAGAAGACGCGCAGCGCGACTCGAAACATGGAAATCTCCGACGACAACGAAGACGATGAAGACAGCGACGTAGGCGAAAGCCTCGAAACACCCAGCAAATCACGCGGTCTTAACCTCGTGCGCGACCCCCCACCATCTACTGCGCCCAGCACTATCAATGGACGGGCTCGTTCAATTTTGTCTGAAGCGGATTCACTCGCAATCAGGAAAACTCCGTTGCAAGAGACTCACCAATCCGGCAACCTTGCCGGTCCCGATATCGCGAACCTGCCCGAGGACACATGGACATGCACCGTCCAAGGCTGTGGGAAAATCATACACAAAGCCAGCTTGAAGCGATCTAAGGAACTCATACACGATCACACTCTTACACACGCAGAGGATACAAAGACCAAGCTTGATCTCGTCTTTGCAGAGCAACGGCTGAATATCAACATGCGTGTAGACAACTTGCTGAGCCGCATCCGAGAATTCGGCGCTGTAGATGGAGCAGTACTGGAAGAGGATGGTGCGGCCAAGAGAATTCGCCGGTGAAAAGGCATCACAAATATTACTCCGATGAACTTCCACTATAAAACGCAAGTGATGACTTCAAAAACGGTATCAAATCCTGCTGAAGAGCATGAGACGTCAAGAGACGGTATGAGGCGAGCTTTCTTTTGTCTATGCGTTACGCTGACCCTAGACCATCAATGAAGTGCCACAAATTCATGATCAACCAGGCTGTCGTTGGATGACTGATTGGAGCCTCAACATAGGTAGTTGAGCATTCGGGACTCTTACGAATTCGGGTCTACACGGATGTATTGCCACGACAGTCCTACGACGCCGACGAATATACTTCAAATTCAAGGCATAATGTCACTAGAAAATTTCATTTCAAAGCCATCAAGTAAACTATCGTGTAGACTATATACTTTACACACTAAGAAAAACGAACACCTGACGCCCATTTTTGACTTTTTAACAAGAAATCACTTTCTTCCAGCTGTGTCTATTAATTCTTATTTCATCGCATTCCTCCTACTCTTTCCAGGACGCTTCGCCGCCCCGGTAGGAGCTCTTTTCCCTCCAGCTTTCATCTTCTTCACAGAAAAGCCGCGTAGGTCGGACGATGATACAGCGTCACCGGACTTGGCATGCCTTTTCTTGCCTCCGAAGCCGTACTTTTCGTTCTTCTTTTGGCGTTTGGTGTTGACGCCGCCGGCGCGTTTCTCGGGCTTGCTGCTGTTGTCGACGGAGATGTCGAACATATCGTCGTCGCCAGTGGTGGCGGACGTGTCGGTCTTGCGTTCTGTGATGTGTAAGCACCATTTTTTTTCACCAAAAAAAAGAGGGAGCGAGGAAGAGAACGTACTCCTCTTCAAGCTATTTATTTTCTCCAACGTATCCCGCTTCTCTTTGGCGCGCTGCTGCAATTTCGCAACCTGGACTTGCTTGCCAAACTTTTTCAAATCCCGCTGACGACGAGCATCAGCCGCGGCCTTTTTCGAAGCCGCCTCATCGTACAGCTTCTTCTTGATTTGGTTCATCTCCTCATCCGTCTTGACCATCTCGGCAAAGTAATCGGCGGGTCGCGTGAACGGGATGCCTTCCTTTTTCAGAAGTCGGCGAGCTTGCACAGCGGCCGATTGGCAGACTTTGTAAAAGGCCAATTCGCGGGTGAGGTCGTCGTTGACATCTGGCACATCGAGCGGTTCGGTGGAGATGAGCGAGTTGTGCTCTGAAAAAGCGGTGTTTGGCGTCACGAACGAGATTCGCTTGATGGAGGAGTTGATGGCGGCGGAATTGTTGATTGTGAGGCGCTGATGCGGTATCACGTCGGCGCGTTCGTCGCCTGAGAGGTCGGAAAGGGCTATGTCGTCTTGCTCCTCTTCTTCGTTTTCTTCTCCATCTTCTACTTCCTCTACTTCCTGTTCGGCTTCTTCCTCAACAGCGTCGGCTTCTTTCTTTTCCTATTTTCAAAAGTCAGTGGAAACCCTTCCAACACTATAAAATAATAAAACAACATACCTTTTTCTCTTCCTCGATTTCAATGTCGTCTGTCGACTGCTTGCTGGCTTTTTTCTTCTCTGCGGCCTTGGCTAGCTTTTTCTGCTTCTCTTTGGCAAAATCACGGCCTTGATGCGCATCCAGCGCGGCAAGCAACTTGCTCCGCTTGGCCATTTTCGAGTTTTAATTCGGCCAGTCCAAAATACTGTGTTCGCTTCAGGTCGAATGAACGCGATTGAGGTGGGTTGCAATGCGACTGTTTCCCTCTTGCGGAGCGGAGCAGCAAATAATTAATTTTTTGGCAGATTGCGGAAAGCGCTAGTCCCGATATGGATTGACCACGATAACAACAGCGCTATACCGGAAGACGTTAGCGCATGATTGACCCAAGTCTTATCATGCTCATTCTTTACCCCGTACAACAACTGAAACTATACGTACTCGTTCTTGACTGGACTGCGCGCAACTATCTCCTTGCCGTCCAGAAATCAATAATACATTGGACCGGATATCTTAGATTACAGGATACAACTTCGATAGAAATACGACACAAATGTCAGCAGAACAGTCAAAGAAGGAAAACACCGGCCCGCAGCGGCTACAACCACAGGTACGCTTTTTGATTTGCTCTTGTCCAATTTGATTTATGTGCTCCGCATTGGTAATGGATCGTTGGCCTTCATTTTTATGGACTTACAATCTTGTCACAAATCACTACATTCAGGATCCAACTTGCGCTGACACAATCACCAAACAGACACAATCTACAGAAGGCTCTGCTGCACCTGAACTTGCAGCTGCCGTGGACGAGCTCCTTGATCAACTTCAGAACAAGTTTGACAACGTGTCTACCGAGGTTTTTGGAAAGTGTATGCTACTCACCTTTCTTTTCTTTTCTTTTTTTCTCTCTCCCTTTTTTTATGCCAAAAGAGTAAGAGTTGACTGTTTTTGCAGTAGACGACATGGCGCGACGACTCGATGACCTCGAGACTTCGTTGAATAGTGGTGTTCATGATGATGCGGTTGCAAAGAGTTGATTGACTTGTTCGTCCTTAAATTAAAACTTTATGTAATGAGTGAAACATCGAGCCGTTCGGCCTTTTAAGGAATGGTTGATGGGTCTGAATTTTAATGAATTCAGTTTACGTCGGAATGATACTACTTAAACGACCGCAGTAATGATATCGAATGTTGGTATCAGTCATTCACCAACCATGGTTCATTCGCAATATACTATACTATACAAAAGCATGACCTTCACATTGCTGATTTTCCTTTCTAAAGATTGCAACAGACAGGATGATAAATGACGAAACAAATCATGAGCGTAGCCAGAAAGTCGTTTGAATCATATCTACAGCTCATCCTTGGTCTCCTCAGTCTTCTTCTCACCCAAGAACTGACGAAGGATGTTGCTGCGCGAGATCAGGTCATCGACCTTTTCGGGGGCCAGGCCACCCTTGGCAAGGACCTTCTTGAGACGGTCGAATTCCTTGTTGACGTAACCCTCGCTCTCCTTCAGCTTGTCGGTGACCTTGATGTAGTACTGGGCGTACTGTTCTTGGATGGACTTGGCCGACTTCTTGATCTCGTCCGAAAGCTTAGCGAAGCTCTTTGTTGGCACGTACTTGGCCACAATCTCGTCGAGGGAGGGGATTGTGCCGGCCTGTTCGTCGAGGCCACCGCCAACGACGCGATGGGTGCCGACTTTCTCGTTGATGTAGTTGACGAAGTTCGCCTCGGCACGGCCACCTTCGTACGCAACGGCTTCGGAGGATCCGGCGGGGAAGTATTTGATCGTGGGGAAACCCTTGATTTGGAATTCGGCGGCCAGGGACTTGGAATTCTCGGCCTCGCAGTCAACCTTGGCAATCACGACGTTCTCGTCACGGGCGAAGTCGTTGGCAAGATCCTCCCAAACAGGAGCAAGGTTCTTGCAGTCTTGTTTTCGGTGTTAATCAGAATCAAATTTTCCTTGATACGAATACTTACGTCCACACCACGGAGCGGTGAAAGCAACAAGGACGTTCTTGTCGCTACCGACAACCTCCTTGAAAGAAGTCTCAGTCAACATCTCAACCTTGCTAGGAGGCTTAGGAGCCAAACGCGGACGAATGCCGGTCTTCTCAGTGATGAAAGCCGACAGACTCTCAAGGTCACGTCCGCCATTGTAGTCAGTAGGCGTCTCGCTCTTGCCGTCAAAGAACTTCAGCGTGGGGAAACCCTGAACACCGAATTGCTGCCCCAGAGATCGGTGAGCGTCGGCGTCGACCTTGGCGATCTGAACTTTGTCGGAAAAGGCAAAGGCCTGGCCAAGCTCCTCATAGATAGGAGCAAGGTTCTTGCAGTGTCCACACCATGGTGCGAAGAACTCGACCAGTGTAGGCTTTCCGGATTTGAGTACTGCTGTATCAAAGTTTGAAGGCAGCAGATCGAGGACGGCAGAGTTGCCGGCGGTGGCGCCGGCGCTGACAATGCCGACAAGGAGCGCGATGAAGCTCACGACGAAGCTCAATCGAGCCATGTTGGAAGGAGTGAGTCGCTCAGCGACTGTTTTCACTGGAAACTGTAGAAAAGAAGAAAGCGGGTCAGCGTAGTACAGGTCGACCTCAAGCCTGGAGAACAGCAAAAAAGCGTCAATCTCCAGCTGCTGTCAATAAATGTTTATAAGTGAAGCTGAGTTCGGGCTACGTCGCCTGTTCTTATGGTCTCCACCCGATTTATCAGCGATCTGCAAGGGCCATGAGTGGCCGCCGGGCCCCGCTTGATTAGTCACCATCTACCGTGCCTCGGGACTGTGAAAGTCCAAATAAGGTTAGCGGTCCCGTGACGCAGCGAATCCTGTGTGGCCAATAATGTTTAGCATATTTTTGTATACTGTAAGTTGAAGTTCCGGAGGCTGAATTGATGGGCAGCTCAATCAACCCAAGAAAGTGATTCATAGGGGCTGTAAGACCACCGTGACATCATCTGCAACATTGGCTGCTTTGTTGGTGCTCTTTCCACCATCTAAATAGCTAGAGTTGTAAAAATATGTATAGTTTTAAAATCTTAATTTGTTTTTTGATAAACGAATATTGTTATTTTGATTATATAAAGTTATGTTTGTCGATATCTATAACTTAGAAAGTGGAGTCATGACTGGAGTTATTGACTTTTCTAACAAGTGTATATATGTAACTGATATTAACGTCTTTTTCTTGGTCAGGACAACGGGACCGAAATCTCTAATTTCCCCTTTTTAACTCCACAACCCATCTTTTAGCAGCATCTGTCCCTAAGACTGCTGACGTGACCAGCGCTATGCTGACCCATGCTCACTTCTTGAGCAGCGACTTGTTCCACCCTCGATTTATCAATTACTTCAGTAATATTTGTCGCTAGAGTGTAAAATGCCTCATCGACCTTGATATTGCTTTTTGCAGAAACTTCAAGAAAAGGGATACCTAATTCATCCGCAAGCTTTTGACCCTGCTCAGTTAATACAGCTCGATTCTCCTTCCAGTCACATTTATTGCCGATGAGTATCTTAAGAGCATCTTTACTAGCATGTTTCTCCACACTCGAGAACCACATTCGAATATCTAGGAACTGTCAATATTTGCTTGAGATTCTCGTACACCAGATTACTCACTGTTAAAAGACTGTTCGTTTGTAATATCATAAAATAGTAGGATTCCCATTGCTCCCCTGTAATAGGCTGTAGTAATGGTTCGAAACCGCTCTTGGCCCGCCGTGTCCCATATTTGAATCGCGACACGCTTATCATGTAGGTCAATCATGCGAACCTTGAAGTCGATACCAATGGTGGTGATGAAGGATGGAGTAAACGAATCGTCAACGAATCTGAGCAAACAACATGACTTGCCAACCCCGGAATCTCCAACGAGTACAAGTTTGATCTATGAAATTATGGTAAGAGGAGCGAAGACAGATGAGATCAAGATCTCGATGTTCTTACTGGATAGTCACAGTAACTCATGCCCGTCATTATGAAGGTTGTGGATTAACTCCATGGAAGACAAGAGAGTACGGACCAAGTTGAATAAACTTCCGAAACCCGTTATCAAATACAAATATTGGTAAAAAAGTATTTCTTAGAGAATGAGACTAAACTTTTCTCACAAAACTTCGAACAACTACTCTAGCCCAGGCAGTCCAGATCGAGCGTATCAAGGGTCAAATGAATTGTATCCAGAAAATATTTTGTAATTGCATATATTCATGGCTCCAGAGTGGGATTTTATCAAATAAATAGTAGATTCTAGGAATGCTGTAGCCTTTGGCGACCCTTGTCAGTTGTGTCAGCGTGTACGGAGTGCAGTTACGCTTCGTGCGGGGGGAGATCGTTTCTATCTTTAGAAATAGGTTCTGCCTAAATATGAAGGTTCACCAAACGTGCCCAAAAACGCCTTGTTCACGTAGGGTATGATCTGTCTCCCCACCATGTCTTTAAATATTCAAATTGTTTACACCATCCTCCATCGGCAATCCTCTTGCTGATTTTTCTCTTTTTTCTGGCTTCTGCTGCCTGCATTAGCTTGGCTTTGTCTTCCCTTCCGTCTCTGCCGCTGCGTCTCTGACCATAATGGCCAAGATCCGTCGCAAGTTAGTCATCGTCGGCGATAGTGCCTGCGGTAAGAGCTGTCTGCTCACTGTGTTCTCGAATGGTATATTCCCTGAGGTGTATATTCCTGGAGTCTTCGATTACCATATCGCCGATATCGAGGTTGATGGCAAACATGTTGACCTTGCTCTTTGCGATACGGCTAGTGGTCGAGAAGATTATGATCGTCTTCGTCCTTTATTATATCCCAACTCGCATATTATTCTAATATGTTTTGCTATTGATGCGCCTGACTCCCTCGAAAGTGTCCGGGAAAAATGGATTTCCGAGGTCCTTTGGTTCTGCCAGGGCCTGCCTATTATCCTTGTTGGCTGTAAAAAAGATCTGCGCTATAACTCTAAGTTTTTTGAGGAGCTAAACAAGCCCCCCCAGAGCCCTATCACCACCGAACAGGGTGAGAAAGTCCGTAAGAAGATTGGTGCCTGCAAGTACCTCGAGTGCTCTGCTTACTGGCGCTCCATGGTCGTCTCACTGTCGCGTATGATGCCCTATGCAGCTGATACAGCCTTTTGCAAACTTGGCCTTGCAACCAAGACTCCGGTCTCTTTTCTTTTAAAAATTAATTAAACTAAACTACGAGCCGTGTCATACTCAATAAATACCGACATAACCCATGGTTGTGAAAACTTACCTATATTTATTTGCTCGACAACAGCCGCCTCTAGTTCTATGTAAGCGCCTCTGGAGTACTGCAGTATCCAATTGCTAAGACAACTACATAGGTATAGGTCAAATAGTGTAAGTCAAGCGCTATCAATTCACAGGTTACTTCGTAACTTGTAATCTTCTACAACTACTATTGGACGCAATGCGAAACCTATCGCAATCTGATTATTGAATACGGAGCGATGATTGGCTCGAGCAGTGTGACGTCTGCAGCCAGCCTTGCAGATAGCACATTGTGTTTGATTTGCTTTCCTTTTCTTTGTATCATGGCTGAGAAGCCGACATATTCAAGTTCAAGTGACAACGTGCCCTAGAACGACTTAAAATGCGTCCAACGAGCCGCTCAGCTTTCACGATTGCAATTATTTGCGCCCTTCCTCTCGAAGCTGATGCCATTGAATGTCTTTTCGACGAAACGTACGACCGTTTTGGCAGGTTTTATGGTAAACAGCTCGGCGACACAAACTCATACGTAAATGGAAGGCTTGGAGAACACAATGTTGTCCTCTGCTACATGCCAGGAATGGGAAAGGAAAGCGCAGCAAGTGCGTCTTCGAGCTTGATGGTTAGCTACACCGGAGTTCGGCTTGCATTGGTTGTTGGCATCTGCGGGGGAGCTCCACGTCGTCCATCCAGTGATACACAAATCTTTCTCGGCGACGTCATTATCAGCGATGAGGTTGTTGAATATTACCGAGGTGGGGAGGGTAGTTTTCAGCGAAATACTGATGTCAAAGACATCCTAAGTAAACCAGATCGTCGAGAAATCCGGAGCTTCCTGACAGGTCTGATGGCCAACCGAACCCGCGGCGAATTTCAAAACCACATGTTGCAGTACCTTCACACAATGCAGCAATCAGAACAAAAGTGGCAATATCCGGACTTTTCTGCTGATGTTCTATATGAAGCTTCTCATCACCATAAGCATTATAATCAAAGTTCATCTCCCAGCTGCCGTTGTTTTGATGGAGACTCGCCTGAGGATATTTGCGAAGCAGCATTGGAGCAGACTTGCAATAGTCTTGGGTGTGATATGGATGAAAATGGTCGTCATCGAGATGGTACTGGCCCATTCTAATCATGTATACATGTTGGGAAAGTCGCGTCGGGTGGCACAGTTATGAAATCCGGAAAACACCGCAACCAAATTGTAACAAAAGAGAGTATCATAGGCTTTGAGATGGAGGGAGCCGGAGTGTGTAATAACATTTCCTGCATCATTATCAAGGGTGTGTGTGACTACGCTGATAGTCATAAGAGTAAAGCATGGCAGGCCTATGCAGCAGCAACTGGTGCTTCGGCTACTAAAACCTTCTTGGAGTATTGGAGACCTACCTTCAAAAAAGGTGAGTACAATTATCGTAAATTGAAGTGTATTGTGTTATGTTGAACAGACTTTGCCTCCACATGCAGAGAGCGACCATCACTGGATAGTTCCATTTGGAAGAAACCCCCGATTTGTCGGCCGGCAAGACGAGATCACCAAACTTGAGGAATTAATTGCACAGCACAATGGACAGAACAAGATTGCCATCTGTGGATTAGGTGGAATAGGGAAGACCCAGGTGGCCCTGGAGCTTGCTTACCGCATGAGAGCCAGAAATTCCGAGTCCTCAGTTTTCTGGATTCCATGCACCAGCTATGAGGCTGTTGAGCAGGCTTTCACGAGCATCGCACAGAGTGTAGGGATACAGGACGTGAAACCAGCAGAGGCAAAAGACCAGGTGAAGTCTTATCTCAGCCAAAAAAACGCTGGGAAGTGGCTTCTCATTTTTGATAATGCGGACGATATGGACATGTGGATGATGGATACTACTGCCCCAGCACTCAAGTATTTTCTCCCTCAAAATGAGCAAGGCCGTATTCTTTTCACCACACGCAATCGGAAGCTAGCCGTGAAACTGGCATCTCCCAATGTGATATCACTCCCCGAACCGGATAGAGATACCGCCGTGAAGATTTTGGAAAAGTCTTTGATTGGAAATCATTTGCTTGGTGACAGTGATGTTACCACTATACTTCTTGAACGGCTTGCCTTTCTCCCACTAGCCATTGTTCAGGCAGCAGCATATATCAATGAGAACAATATGGGGATAGCTGGCTATCTCGAGCTTCTACAGGAAGAGGAGACCCATGTTGCAGAGTTGCTAGGTGAGGACTTCGAGGATGACGGACGATATAAAGATATTCAGAATCCAGTGATGGCCACCTGGTTAAAATCATTTCAGCAGATTCAGCGCTTAGACGACCTAGCTATTGACTATCTCTTACTGATGGCTTGTGTTGTAAATGCACGAGAAATCCCGCAATCGTTTCCTCTCCCGACTTCGTCTAAGAAAAAGAAAAATGATGCTATCGGCCTCCTTAAGGCCTATAATTTTGTTAGTGAACAGCCTAGAGAGGGGTTACTAAGTCTTCATTCACTTGTGCGCCTTGCGACTCGGAATTGGATGAGAAGAGACCAGCAATTGGTCCCGCGGATATTGAAAATAGCAGATCAATTAAGGGAGAATTTACCTGATAATAGCCATGCTAATCAGAAGCTGTGGCGAGAATATTTGTCTTATGCTCAATCATTAATAGGAGAACGTGGGCTTCAGAATGCGTAAGAAAAAGTGCGTTACTGCTTTAGAAGACTAGGAGATATACATGATATCATACATAACACTAAGCTAAATTCCATAATACCCTAGACCGATCGATCTGTGCATTTTTACGGCGATTTTATGATCTTGTCAAACATTGAATGTATTGGCATCAACGATGTATTTTATCTATATCAATTTCCTCTAATCTACACATCATAGTATAAATTCATGTAATTGTATCAATGTTAATAACCCGAAACGCTTCGTGTCATGTCGTTCATTTTCTACCGATTTTAGGATTTTTTGGCTCATTATATTTTAAGAATACATTTCCTGTCATAGCTCAGAGCAGGGCCATCCAGTCGTCCCATATTGCAGAACACCATAGGCTTAACCATAGGCTTACAGCTTAACCTAGATAGGTTGCCGTATCTGGGGAAAGACTCTCAGCGGTGGCTAACCAGCCACTTGTTTGCTTTATCCCATAGCTTGGCGTTTTTGAATTCGCTTGGCGCGTTTTGGGAAGCCGCGTAGACCTATTTGAGCAATGTTAGAAGAATCCATATGTAATTAGGCTGGTCAACGTACCGCGTCCCACAAAGCGAATGCAGTGTCTAGGTTTTCTTCAAAGCTCTCGCTGTGTTGAAACCACTCCTTACCCTTAGCCTTGACTTCTTCACTGGACTTGGGTGACGACGATTCCGGCTGGAAAAGCAGGTCGTCGAGGTAGGTCCGAACAGCAATACCCAGGCCACAGTCATTGTCCTCAATAAACGGTAACCTTTTGCGAGAAAGACACAAATCAGTACTGTGTCATATCAACAAGAGTGTACTACTCACTTAAAGCTGAGAGAAGTTAGTCCTTCGTTCCCAATGTTCCGGTCCACCTCGCCACCCAGGAGCATTGAAGTCAGCACTACTTCGATAAGATCCCTCAGAGTTCGGCGAACTGCAGACACCAGTGAGCGGAAGGAAAGGAGCTGTCGGCTCAGCGGGCCAGAGTAGCCAATTGGCTTGTGCTTCAGTTTTCCGATGCATGCGACCCGGGATACCAGCAAGTTAAATGACTTGTCCTCCTCTATAGGATATTAGCAAATAGCCACAACGTATGAAGCCAGATATGGAGTGATAAATCGTACCTGAACCTCGCATTGGACCACCAGAGTGGTGAGGGAACCAATCGTTGGGCCCAAGAACGCCCAAGCGCAACATTTCGACGGCGACAAAGATGGATTCTACAGTCTGGATGTTGGGTGGGGTCCCAGCTGACTCGAGTGCTTCAACAGCCTTGTTGTAGCACGAACCCCAGCCTGTAAGCTCATGTTTATCATTGACATAGCCGCGAAGCTGCAAGAAACCTAGAATCGCCTGGTGCAAGATTTCGTCCTCGGAAGACAAAGGCTGTGAGCACAAAGTTAGTTCTCTTCTCGTACAATTGACATAAAATGGGGATAATTCTCATACATTAGAAGACTCTTTCGAAGCAAAAGTCGTTGCAACAAATTCAGAGTCTTTCAAGCTTTCCGTAGCGAATTTTAACGATACTCGAGGTGCCTAGAATACAAAAGTAAGCATATAATATACGTAATATAAAAGGAGGTCCTTACCTGAAGCTTAGCCAATTTGGAAGGCAGCTTTTGGTGGCTGATTCTCCAGCTGCGTATGGTATCTCTGACTGATGGGATGTTCTTGAGTTCTATAGTACGACCTGGATTATCTTCATACCACAGACGGACGTTGATATTTTTGGTCTGGTAGAACCGATGGAGGCAGTTTGAGAGCAAGCAGATGGCTTGCTCCCGAATCGGCATGAGAAGCTGGCCGGTGAGATGGCGGTAGATCTCGGAATCCTCGACACCAAAGGGCAATGACACTGTTAGTTGGCCAGAAGTCAAATTATTGGGAACATTTGGGCCTAAAAGGCCTCTGGAAATGTAATAGTATAGCTCTTCAGGGAGGCGTTGGCCAATCAGCTCGTGCACATCTGACGGGGCAGAGTCCGGCTCTAGCGGCCCGACTCGTCCTTCACAGTCAGTGATAACATGATGTTTGACGGACAAATAGGCGCGCTTGTAGCGGTCGAGGTAATCCAGCTCCTGGACTCGGCGGTCTTCTTCGAACTGAGAGCAAAGAGTAATGGCGTTGCGGCCCGCGCTGTTGAAGATATTCAATGCGTCACGGGCGTTCCAAGACCGCCCAGGAAAGGGAGTGTTTTCAAACGGCGGGAAGGTACGAAGGAATGGGCCTCCCAAAAGAAGAGCAAAATCAAGGAATTGCTCATTTGTAAGTCGGCCAAACTCCTCCTTGCAGTTTTCCTTGGATACCCAGTAGAACTGACTGGCCTCCAGATCGAGTCGGATGATTAGCTTCTCAACATCGAAAAGAAACACGTCCGTAGAGCCCCAGATGAAGTCGATGAAAGGCTTTGGGGAGCTTTCAAAGTGTTTGAGCTATAATCGGACAATGTGGTTAGGATCACGGCATTTTGGATGAATTGAGGCTCGTTTTTGAACGCTTACCTGGGCGGCAGCACTGTACGGCGCAACAAAGAAATCAACTCCGTTCTCATGCAAGATTTTCTGCAGAAATTTATAGAGCTCCTCAGGCTTGGGGGTACCTATTTCACAAGTCACATCAGCATCCTGCCCGCCCGTGGATTGTATTGCTCCTTGGTCATCAGGCTCACCTGCGTTGCTAAACGCATCGACCACCTGGTCAGCTTGCTGCTGGTCATATAAATCCCAAGCCTGCTCAAAAGCACGCGCAGACTCGGCGCGCGTAGACTCTGTACGAGCACGGTTTTGTGATTCTTCCACGCCGAACTGCAGACCGTCGAAAACAAAAGTGACGCCAATGCCTAGCTCCTTGAGCGCGCGAAGTTCTCGCTCGATATTAGCTCTCAGAGCAAACGGAAGGCCACCGAGGGCGATCAGGAGGGGTTCGCGGGTCGAATGATGGTGAAGATGCTGATGCAGGTAGTAGGTGGCATCGATGCCAATCACGGTGCCTTTCAGGCTGGAAAGAGCGAGGGTATACGGACGGCTCGCAGCCCAGTCGTCCAGCGCACGAACGGCTGTGGCTGTCAGTATTCTCGGTGTTCTTTGTATGGTACGTAGTTTTCAGGCCCATTGGAAACACAGGGAGGACGTACACGGCATGATGAGAGCTGGAGCTGTTGAGCAATGTCAAACGAAATGCAAATGCGGGCGCCGCAAACTCGAGGGAAAGAATACCGGCACAGCTTCTTGAACAGCCAGATTGTGCTGCGCAGCGGTGTCTTTCAATACGGATATAAGGCCAGAAAAAAACAAAACACGAACAATTAACGATTGAATCAAAAGAGAATTGCCCTCAACAAACAGTGCTTCGGTCGTGATGGTGGAGTGTGCCTTCCGGCGCTAGTCGGCAGCTCCTTTTGGCATTAGCTGTGCTGTGACTCTGGAGCAGGCGCTGCCCGGCAGGCACGTGATGTTGCAAACAGAGAAGGAGCTGTCACCTTGACGTCGCTGCTCCAGTATCACAGACTCTACGTATTCATCTGTTGCTATCTCAAGAGCAGATTGCCTGGTGTTGAGGTACCAGCGTTGGTGCGTTTCTGGCATTGGTGAGACGGTCCATTTCTGACTTGCTGACCCCTCACTAGGACAAGTCGCGATTAAAAATCTATATATCGCCTCAATTGAGCCAGCCAATGGAGAAGTTGGAGTAACCATTGGGGGACGATTGATACCTCTGCGGGCATATGTGTTCGGATCGGCCCATTCCGATAACACGAACAAGGCGGATGGATACCAGTAATTACATAAAGCCATGCTGTGATACGTCCCGATAAGCAGCAGAATGAGATTGCATCTTTAAAAAGAGAACCCCGCATTTTTAGGTCTTTCCAAACAGTTACGTATTCGGCTTTTGCAGAAGAAACAAGCGACACAAGGCGAAAAGAACAGAAAACATGGCATCATCAACCAATCCAATTCAACTCCCCGTCATCGACATATCAGACCCATCCAATGCGGCAACCGGCCGTGAAATGCTGGCTGCCGCCGTCAAGTACGGCTTCTTCTACGTGCACGGCAAGGGAAGCGTCTTTACAGCTTCAAAAATCGATTCGACGTTTGATATTGTAAGAGTTCTAGTTCGAACGAACGAACGAGACGCTGACACAGGTTTAGTCGAAGAAGTTTTTCGCCTTGCCAAAGGAGGAAAAGGAGACATGTCGGATCAGGACTGATGTATGAGATGGAGGTCTAGAGACTTTTTTCAAATGCTAAGGATTGCATAGAATCGAGGGTGGTCAGGGATGCACTCGGAGATTCTAGACCCGGAGCATCAGCGAGTATGTCAAGACTGAAGTGTGGACCACATATCATACTAACGTCAGAACAAGACAGGAGACTTCAAAGAGTACGTACATACTCGTTGACCTCCGAATACTGTAAACATACTAACTGCGAAACAGAGCATTAAACTTTGGAGAATTCAAAGACGGCAAGCCCCAACAGCCTCTCCCTACAGCTCTCCATTCCGACGAAGCAGAAATCGGGCATTTCGCGAGCCTGTGCAATAAAACCTGCGCATCTGTCCTAAGACTGCTTGCCCTAGGGTTAGAAGTATACATACCAACACCACTACCCATGAATACACGTTATATACTTACTTGTTGTGTAGATCGACCCCGAGTACTTTGTAACTCGCCACGACGCTTCTCGCGGCCAAACAGGCTCGATCCTTCGCTTTTTATACTACCCGTCCATCAGCTCGCCCGCCTCGTCGACGTACCAGCACGACATCGACGTCCGTGCCGGCGCCCACTCCGACTACGGAACAATAACACTCTTGTTCCAACGGCCAGGCCAACCAGGCCTCGAAATTCTTACTGCTCCTGAGGAAGGAGACACCGCCAGCAGCAGCAATTGGGCCCCCGTGCCCGTCTGGCCCGAGGGCGCCACGTCCGAAGCCGACGAGTTCCCTCCGATTCTGATTAATATCGGCGACATGCTGAGTTTCTGGACAAATGGACTGCTCAAATCGACCATCCACCGTGTCGTCTTCCCTCTCGCAGACAGAAATGCTGCTGGCGCAAAGTCTCCGGATCGATATAGCGTCGTGTTCTTCTGCCACCCAATCGACAGCTGTAATCTCGTACCACCGGTCCCAAGCCCACTAGTCGCTGCTGCTGCTGCAGGTGCAGATCAAAAGAAGATCGACAGCGGCAAAGTAGGGTTTGGCGGTGGCGCCGGGTCGTTAAGCGAGAGACGGTCGATGACGGCCAAGGAGTACCTCGATATTCGTCTGTCTGCTACATATGACGACCGCGAAGAGGTGGCTTCTACAAAATAAAGTAAATTCTAGGATATGTCTGGATATAATTTTATGACGGAAGTTCAGATCATCTACATTGAGAAGCTGTAGCTGGTGAAATAATGTGACTTCGACATATGGACATCAGAAAAACACAAGAGATTGAACTTCAGCTCAATTTGAGAAAACACATTAAGATGATGATGCGCCCATAACAAAAACTGATAAAAAAGAAAATAGATGGAAAAAAATCACATTCATACATTGCAAATGATTTGAGTGGCGCAGAAAAACGACAAAGATGATGAGTTCGTCAGGTCGATGAAACAATCAAAACAAAAATGCATAGGGATGATCAAATAATGTCAAGAAAACAAAAAAACAAAACGTCGTGAAAAAAGAACCATATACTCCAATGGTATTCCCATAAACACAGGTGGCCTGGGAAATAAGCCAATGTAGTAAAAACCAAAGGGGGGTATGAGTATGAGGTCAATGCAATCCAAATAGTGTGTGGTATAGGTATGTGTGTGTGCGAGTGTAAATTGTAAATGAAAACAAGGTATCTTCAAGATGGAGTGTAAAACGCCGCCCAGAGTACTCAACTCATTAACAGAGCCAATATGCATAGATATGGCCTGCAAGAGTACCCAGAATGCCATGGAAATCACAAAGTTAACAACCCGATCAGTGTGAAGTAGCAAGACGAAAATCAACGCTATGCGGAAAGTCTCCTTTTTCTTCTTCTTCATCCCCCAGGAGCCAGTGATGCATTATTGAAACAGAACATGGGACTGCAAAAAAAAAGACCAAAAAAAAGATCATGGGGTGCTATGGCACCAATGACGATGGTACACCCATGCAGTTTTTTGGCATTCTTTACTGCAGTACTTTGTTCGACGACAACGGCGACACTTTGCAAACTGTCGTTGGTATTGCTCCCATTTGCCGCACTTGTAATTGGCACATTGCCGGATTCCGCCCCGGGATTCATCCTTACGACATAGGTTTCTCATCACCACGCACGCCCAATACTGCATGTCCTTGGAGTGGTGTCTCACGGTAAATTTCTCAACCAGAGGAAAGATATTGAAGTTGTCGGGAATAATGTATTCCTCTTCCTCTTCGTCTTCTTCCATGGGAAGGCTGGCGCCCGTCGGGTCGTCCAGCAAGCCCAACTCGTGCCCGATTTTCAATTTCGGGACCAGATGAGAGCACTGGAAATAAGGACGAAGGTTGCAATACTTGGAAACATAAGCAAGTAATTGCAACGCCATAAGGACATCTTCATCTCGGGGCATCGAGGTCAAGACGCCTTGGGGCGAGTTGTGGTTTCGAAGGAAGGTCGAGTAAGGACTGGGAGTCAAGGTTGGAGAGTTTGCGTTTGTTGGTGCGTTGGTTGGTGAGAAGCCTAGAGTGCCTGGGGCTTGTGTATTAGTGGTATTGACAATGCTGCCATCAACAGCCGAGCGATGGGTTATATTAAACGTTTCGGCGTCTTGGGTTCGCGAGGGATCGGACATTGCCAAGCCACGAGACTCGGAATCATCGAGAATCGATTCTCCGTCGCCTACGTTGTCGATCTCCATCGAATTTTGGACGCCAACAATGGGCTCAGCCACGTCGTCTGATGGCCCTTCGTCTGCCATCGGGGAATCTTCTCCATTGGCATCATCAGACTCACCTGATGCCGAAAGGTGATGGCGCAGCGTTGGGCGTGTCAGACGAACGGCAGGGTGTGATGTGTTGCGGGGTTCTGATGGCCCGCCAGGCGTTGTAGGCGATTCCGGTTGGGAGATGATACCGGCAGTTCGGGGGGTGAGGACCTGCATGCTGGGCAGACGAAGACCGTCTTGGACCGGTCGCACGCCGAATCCATCGGCTGCGTCCATGGTAGGAACGGCAGTGGCCAGGGGTTGCATTGGCCGGATGCCGGGAGAAGGTTGCTGGTATCGTAAGTCGTGATATCTAGGGTTGTGGACATCCCGGCCGAATGTCGTTCGCTCGGGCGGGGACGTCAAAACGACCTGGGGAGTGGGGGTGAGGTCCATGGCAGCGTGATTCTGGGGTTGGTCAGGAGTGTTGTTGTGGTTGTGGTTGTGGCGGTGGTGATGATGGTGGTGGTGGTGATTGTGGAGAGGATTGTCGTGACCGAAGGGCTGGGGAATCTCAATGGACGGCGGGGGCGCCTGTCGACGCGAGGGACGTTGGTCCATGGCTGCTGAGCGCTCAAAAACCGACGATGACGATGACGAGGCCAGGCCAGCCTGATCTCGGGTCTGCGAAGGAGGTTGGATGGGTCGGGACGAAGCCGGCCGGTCGGTCTCGGCACGGGCGCGGACCTTGTCGACGACCTGGATGTAGTTGTCGAGAATGGTGGCAATGACGGGGATCATGTCGGCCTCGACAACACGGGTGCGCACGGCTTCAGAGCCGCGGACGCCGATGTTGACGACGCATTGAAAGGCCAGGCTCCATTTCCACATCTCCATCAGATCCTTGCTCCGGCCCTCCTTCAGGATGCAAACCAATCGCTCGATGCCGCCATCGACGGTCAGAATGTCTCGAATCCGCGCGGACGACGTGGTCAGGTATGCGAGGTGGTTGAGAGAGTTGATTAGGGGAAGGGTCGATGTGCAGTCGAGCGCTCGTCGGTCGTACAGCGTCGTTGTGATGTTGACGGACGCCTTGTTCACGTTGGGGATGCTGAAGTTGACTTCCCTCATGATGGCGCTTGGTGGTGTGATTTGCGGGGAGGACGGAAACGTTCACGTCGGAGGGGTGACAGCAGCGAAAGCAGTCGATGGCGAAATACAGGCGAGATGAGAAGAGGCCTCCAAGGTTGTTCTCGCCGCCAGGTTGAGACTGGGATGGGATTTTGCCGCCCCCTGAGCGATCCGGCGGTCAAACGACCAGCAAGGCAAACAGAACGAAGAGAGAAAAACACCCGCTACGACGAGGAACCGATATGATAAATCATGAATATAAAAATAAATGAATAAATGAAAACCAAAAGGACAATAATGATAGTGTGGTGGAGGGAGAAGGGGAGGGGAGGGGAAAGTGAGGAGACGAGAGGAGAGGAGACGATGCAGCAGAGGTGAAGAAGCGAAGGCAGGAATGGAGCGAATCAGCCGGGCTCGGGAAACGGCTCAAGTAAGCAAAGCAGGTTTGACTCTTCCGCCCGATGAGGAAAAATAATGCAGCCCCAGAAACAAAGTTTTTAGAAAATTTTTTGCGGTTGTATTTCTTTTTGCACGCGGCTTTTCCAATAGTGCGCCAGAGCACGGATGAATATTCTTCTTGATTATGATTGAAGCCAGCGGGAAGGAAGATCAGATGGGCGTCGAGCCGAGGACGCTGCGTGTTTTGTTCGTCGACTAATTTAATAGTCAGTCCACAGTCGGGCCGCGATGGCGAGCCCAGACCTGTCGAGTACTGCGACATGTATGTCAATATTACTCCGTCGTCTTTGCGATTCATTCACTGCTCACTGCTTGCCAGTGATTGGCACTGGCGAGTCAACAATTCAGCTTTTTTTTGCAGGGAATCTGCCGCCCCATATGGCGGCGCGCTCGGTGACTGGTCGGCCCAGGTGTATGCGCCGCGGGATGTACGTGGTTGTTTATTTATTCTTGGGCATTACATGTACGGTTTGTGTCGAGACCATCCCGATTATTTATTACTATGATTTGGTTGTTTTTATGGTGTTGTTTTGAATATTGTTCTTGATCGTGCAGCAGAGGAAAAAATCTCCGCTTGGTGTGGCAAACGCAAAACGCCAGCCCCTCTTTCGCTCCCCCTCATTTCAAGTCACTCGACCAACGCCAATACAAGTAAAAATAATCGCTGTTCGATCGATCGATGATGGACGATTTCTGTAGGCCTTGTTTTGGCTCATCCGATCGATTATTATGTGTGATCAGTGAGCACTGATCAATCACTCACTGGCTGACGCGGTTGTGATCAGCAGCAATGTTACATGCAGGGATACTAGATCAACAAGAGTACTTCGTAAAACTGAGCAAAGGTCAATGATGTCGGCAGTCACCCGACAGGGCTGCTGGTATTACACAGGATATCCATAAGTCATACTAGCAGGACCTATTTCTGTCCGATGCCGTCAGACCGAAAAGCCTCACCACAATAGCATATAAAGTCAAATTCGGTCGCGTTTCAGAACATGCAGAACATGCAGATGGATAGATGAGACGAACAGTTGATTCTGATGCTAAGAATAGGTTCATACTCCATACTCCATACAGAGTACTCCATACAATGCGAACTCATGCAGCCCGTCACAGTTCGGGCGTGATAGGCGCGCTGAGTGGCTGGCCCGCCTCTATTAATAGAAGCGGCGCCAATCTCCCCGGTCCGCCTGGTCCGCCCTGTACTTTAAATATTCTTGTTTGCATGTGCGCGGTTATTTATAGATGAATTTCCATCTAATGCGAGTATATGGGCCAATTAGATATGGCGTACTCCGTATATCAGGTCGATTATAAACACATGGAGTATTTTTAGTTCAGTTTCATGCTACATACATGCATGTTAGTTAGATACCTCAGATGGACTTGAAACCTAGCATGTGAAGATTTGATTCTCAGTTATCAGTTGGGTAATCGGAGTAATGTAAACTCTATTTCAGACGCTCAATTTATTAGTGAATACAATATATGCTTCAATGAATATCAGTATCCACCTTCAACCTCTCTAGTATACCCTGCACATCGGCAAAACTCAACTCTGCCATAGTCTCTTGCCACAGCCTTTCAGTTATCTCCTGCCCTTCTGGAGTATACAGTAACCCTAAAAATCTGCCTTTAGTTAGCAAGTACCATTAAACAAATCGACTTTCTCCCAACTTACGGACTAATCTTCCAACTCATAATATAGCTCCCATGCGACTCCTTCCCCTGGAGCACCGCTGCGTCAACATACGTCGAAGCACCGACCCTCAAAGACCGCGCAGCAACATTCTTCCACAATGCCATAAGTGCCGATGCCACCGGCGACAACTCCCGCGACAGGTTCGTGCCGTTGACAAAGCCCGGGTCCACAAGATTGACAACGACATCATTTGCCGATACAAACTCCTCCAACTTCCACAGAAACATCATATCCAAGAGCTTTGATATGTTGTATTGATCCAGCACGTCAAAACTTTTTTTGTCGTCGAATGAAGGAAGCAGCGGTGTGGCCGTACGGTTGCGGAACTTGGCTTGAAAGGCAAGGCCAGAGCCGACGATTGATATCCGACCAACCTCGAAAGTTTTGGATTTGCGTTTGAGAATTGGGAGGAGCAGGATGCAGAGTAGTGCTGTTGAGATGTAATTGACTTGGATGGTTTCTTCATGGCCTGTACTTGGGTTCAAGTCGAACTTTGTTTTTCTCACGCCGGCGTTTAGAATAGCAATGTCCACACGGTCAAGCTGTTCAACCTGTGTTACAAAGTCTTGAATAGAGATGTAAGACGACATGTCCAACTGGAACACATCAATAGTCGCCCGGGGATACCTGGCTCGAAGCGCTTTTGCTGCTGCTTCACCTTTTGCTACAGAACGGACAGCAATGATCAAGCGCGACAAGCTAAGAGAAAGCAGCTGCTCAGAAGCTTCTAGTCCGAGTCCTTGGTTGGCGCCCGTCACAATGGCGACTTTTCCAGCAAGACTGGTGCCATCTGAAGGCCAAGCGGGCTTGCTCCGGAATTGGTTCTTGAAGAAAATATGAGGGAATAATGGAGAGGAAATGGGCTGCATGTGCTTGGACCCCATGGTGCTTTAATTTGCAACTTTCCTATCTCTTTCGCACCTGGGAGAATGCGTAATTTATATCTATGTCTTTAGGGTTAGGTTTGGCTAGGCCCAAAACGGCAAACAATTGAAAGTCTCGGCACAAAAGCAACTCCGTTTCCGATCCCGTGGCGTTGATGCCAACTCCCTCCTCAATAATATATCATCATTGATCCAAAAAATTCCCAATTGTATCATGCAACACAGATTATCCACACTGGGGTCAGCCTCGTCCAGGCGACGACGCGGCCGCAAGGATGCTTAATAAAAGTGGACATGGAAGTGACGAACCACCAGCCACTCGGAGCCTTCCTTTTATTGTATCAACCGACAGACAAAAGACAGACCAAGAGACTCGGAAACTCATCAGGAGCTATGTCATGCGTGGGAAAAACCGAACCAAGCCGCGCAGAAGACAGACGGAATCATCGGTACATGGCCATGGACATGTACTTGGCAAGCGTCGTCCGATCTGGCACTTCAGCATTCCTAGACTGCTCTGTTCGAAATTTGCCGGTATTCGTTTTGCCGATGCCGTGGAGCCGGATCTTATTGCAGATGCCGTGTTATGTGAATACTAGTCGTCTCTTTCTTCCCTGGTTCCACGCTAATCAAAGTTACATGCTAGTCTCATCCATGTTCTCCAAGGCGATGTTTCTGGTGGACCAATGCATCGTCTCCAAAACGTCTGGAATAGCACAAACATGGTTCTTACCCATGCTCTCTGATGCAGCATACCTGCATGCTGTTTGCTTTACAATACCGACCTTTTTTGATGGGTTCTTTGCCAGGACTCGAAATCCTGAAGATCAGCAAAGGGATTATGTCCATTATGCAAAGGCGGTGAGGATCCTCCAGGAGCGACTTGAGGCTGGGGATGACGGTGAGCGGCTTTCAGACTCAACGATCATGACCGTATTGTCATTGTCAGGCCACGCATACACGACGGGCGATTATGAATCGGCGAATAATCATGGCAGAGGGCTATTAAAGCTCGTCGGTATGAGGGGTGTTGGTACATTCCTTCAGAACACAAAGTTATTAATTGAAATAATACGGTGTGTTTTTGCCAACAACTTACTGGCAGACCCCAGTTGGCTAATAATTTGTAGTTGTGACTTGGTTCTGGCAGTTGATGGAGGCTCGAAGCCTGTGTTATTTACCCACGACAATATTCCATGGCCGTTAATACTGGAATCGAACAGCACCGCTGTTCCTAGCACTTTCCTGAAGAAGCTCGATCCCGAATTGGCTGCTTTATGGGCTGCAATGTCGCAGTTCTGCATCCTTCTTAACGAAGCTGCGGAAAACAACGAGGCTAGGATAGCCGAGGAGATCTTTTTGCACAACATGGGCTCCATCATGTATCGACTCTTGCACCAACGCTTCGAGAAAGGCAGTCTCGACGAAACAGTGCGTTTGGGTCTGTTGGCTTTTTCATCGCCCATATTTCTCCATTGGAACAGGGAAGAGATGCCTAGCCATCATTTCACCCGTTCATACCGAGAAGCGCTGGTTAGATTCCACTCTACACGACCAAATATCGAATCGCGGGCACATCTTTGGCTGTTGATGGTTGGCGCGTTGTGCATGGCTCATGAGCAGCCCGATGGCACTGCATGGTTCGGTCCCTGGCTGCGAATGAATATTGGGTTGAGCGGTGTGTCCAAGTGGGATGAGATGCGGGATGTGCTCTGCTCGTTTCTGTGGGTTGGGCTGGTGTTTGACAAGCCGGGCCAAGACATTTTTATCGAGTACTTCCCCTCACACTAGGAGAGGCTGCCAATAGTAACGTTTGAAACTTAAAGACAAAGCTAATTGACTCAATACTGTTGAATGAATCAGTTGGTTATGACTAAGCGACGCCATCAAAGGATTAAGCTTATAACCTTTATTCCTTTGGACCTGACTATGAAGTCAGCGGGCACTGTTTTCGTATGGCATGCATAGTGTTGGATGGCCACTAGTACAGAGTATGTGCTAATCTAAGATTTCCTTTTCCATGTCGTAAGTGCAAGTTGTATAAAACCGGAGCACGCTAACCGCATGCGCCCAGGCGCATCCGGGCGGTCATCCCAGCTCATCTGCAGCGACTTGTTCCAGCAGTCTTCCAGAAGCGCAGCGCATCTTTCTTGGTTATTTACCAGGAGCGCACCCGCCGTTGATGAAAACCAATAGTGCTGCAGGGGACCCCCGCTTGGATCGCCATATCAACCAGTCACAAGCGCCCACTAGGGCAGTTTGGCAGAATCTAGTCTAGCGTGCGTCTCCATAGCCCCACTACGCGCGCTCGCAGTGGCTGTCACGGACCACCAGGCCCCCGCCGATGCACTTGCTGGATCCACCGCCGGTAGCCAATCGTTTTCAATGGTGGCGCGGGCTCCCCCGGTTTGGCAGTCCGTGTTTACCCTATTATTGGCTGGCTCGTCAGGCGGCAAAGCACGGCGGGCCAATGGGCGATGATGTTCGACACGGACCGCCCCACAACGTGACGGGCGAGTCATGGGCCCGGGAGAGAGGTCGCGGAGAATCATGAATGGCCCCTGATTAATACGTATTGCCCGTCCTCGCTCTGCGTTCGCTTTGCGCCCCAGTGCTTAGTAGTATAATTAGATTATTATTAACGTATTAAGTATTACCGTACGGGGGCTCCGTGTGTTGTTACGTCCCTGCTCAGTTGTTACGTAGTACGGAGTAATTAATAATTAAGAGTTTGGCAGCTCCAAGTTGCATCAATGCATACATACACATACAGGCTACTAAACACGTCTCCTCTTTTTCTGCCCCCGAACCGCCAGCCGCCCGGCAACAAACACTGAACAGCCCTGAGAGCGTCGCTTGCTGTTGCTGTTTGTCTCTGTGCATGCAATGCCTTGTAGATATTCTATTGACGTTTAATTAATAATGACCGATTAATTATCGCTATTATTATTACCACTATCTCCGTCTGTAGAATTATCCCGAGCATCCTCTCCGCGCAGACAGCCCCCCAGCGGCCCCCTCATTGGCCAGCCCCTGCTCACTAAGCAGAATCCTGATCACTCGGTCGCTTCCGCAGGCCCAAACTCCACCCTCTTCTCGCCCTTCCACTCCTCCAACCGCCTCCTGTGCTCTGCTCTGCCTCTTGCTGCATCTGTCCCCGACGCTGTGTGTTTGCCTGCTGCCGACCTCTCGACGACCACCCCCCTCCCTTCTCCTCCTCCTCCCTCCTCTCGAGTCGCTCTCAAGCAATTGACCCTCTTTTTTTTTCCTGATTCGGTTGACGCTTCACGGTTCACGCTTTCCTACCCCGACGTAAACCATGGCGGCCGATATGAGCGGCGAGCAGATGCAGGCCAAGATCACCGCGGCCAGACGCGAGGCCGAGGGCTTGAAGGACAAAATCAAGCGCAGGAAAGATGAACTCGCTGACACAACCCGTATGTGACTGATGATTGATTCATGACTCTGGCGAGCCTCGTCGCGTCTTGTTGCCTCCCCTCTCCTGAATCGACTCGACCATCCCCCCCCCGACCCCAGCCTTGACTTGTATCTGGTCGAAGAAAAAGCTAACCTGGGATTCTTTTTTCCATCGTGTTATAGTCCAGCAAGTCGCGATGAATAATACTGACGCTCTTCCCCGCATTGGCATGCGCCCGCGACGCACATTAAAAGGCCATCTGGCCAAGATCTACGCCATGCACTGGTCGACCGATCGTCGGCATCTCGTGTCCGCTTCGCAAGATGGAAAACTGATTATTTGGGATGCCTATACCACCAACAAAGTGCACGCGATCCCGCTGCGTTCATCATGGGTCATGACCTGCGCATACGCCCCAAGCGGCAACTACGTTGCCTGCGGTGGTCTCGACAATATCTGTTCCATCTATAACCTCTCTGCCCGAGAAGGCCCGACTCGCGTGGCGCGCGAACTGTCCGGTCACTCGGGATACCTCTCCTGCTGCCGCTTCATCAACGACCGTCGCATCATCACCTCATCTGGAGATATGACCTGTATGCTCTGGGATATCGAGTCCGGTTCCAAGGTGACCGAGTTTGCCGACCACCTCGGCGACGTCATGTCCATCAGCATCAACCCAACCAACCAAAACGTCTTTGTGTCTGGTGCGTGCGATGCCTTTGCCAAGCTCTGGGATATCCGTACTGGCAAGGCCGTCCAGACGTTTGCCGGCCACGAGTCCGACATCAACGCCATCCAGTTCTTCCCCGACGGTAACGCCTTTGGTACCGGCTCAGACGATACCTCGTGCCGCTTATTCGATATTCGCGCTGACCGCGAACTAAACACTTACCAGGTATTTTCTTCTCTCCGTGTCGCCATACTCGTTAATCGTGCGTTGCTAACCACCCTATCAAATAGAGCGACCAAGTTCTCTGTGGAATCACCTCGGTAGCATTCTCCGTTTCTGGACGACTCTTGTTTGCTGGTTATGATGACTTTGAATGCAAGGTATGATTGTCCCATATAATTTAACCTAAGCTTTGTTGTTGACTGTTCCAGGTTTGGGACGTTCTTCGTGGCGACAAGGTCGGATCTTTGAGCGGACACGAAAACCGGGTCAGCTGCCTGGGTGTCAGTAATGACGGTATCAGTCTGTGCACTGGCTCGTGGGATTCTTTGGTAAGTATCGCGACACTATCGCAACCACTATCGCACCACTACCATAAACAATACTGATACTCTTATAGCTCAAGGTCTGGGCCTGGTAATTCCAGCTCATTTTCATACCCTATTATCGATGGCCGTGACATTGAACAAAAGCACTGTTCCTGCGATTTGTACGATACCGTTTTCTTGACCTCGACATGCTATTCTCTACCGCTTACGCCCACTCAGCCTTGCTCGCTCAAACTTCAACTTGTACCAGGCTTACTAAACTCGTATTTTCGAATATTATATGAGAAGATCATTGCGGTTGATCTATAGTGGATATTAATCATGGAGCTGCCGACTCGCTTCTCCATTTTAAGCGGCCGTCTTTCGTTCTTGGTCGAATTTTCTTATGCGCCTTTTTTACCTGAAACGACATTTCCCTCCTGCGCTTAACTAATGCTATGCATTTCGTCTTTTTGTTAACTTCTGCTTCATCTTGCACCCTTTGGAGTGGGAAAGGGAATGTTGGTCCTGGTTCGGCTATGATGTTATTGTCTGTACGTCCTGTGTTTGTGTCGATTTTTTAAGCACTCACGGCATTTTCGTTTCCACACTTTTTACTTCGTCAGCGTCAGCGTCAGCCGTCCGCCTTGGGGTTGCACATACTACGACTTTTTATACTTTCTTCTTCTGTCTACTCTACGCTCTATCCGAGGAACTCGTGTAGTCGGGGGTGGACCTTTTCTACTTTGGATACTTTTTAAATCTTCCGATTGAGAGACAACGCAACGCTTGGTTGGGGGGACAGCGCAGGTTATTTGAGCTGCCGGCTGAAAATTCTTTTCGTTTTATATCCTTGATTTGTCTTTTTCCCCCTTGTGTGTTTTTTTCCTTTTTGTTCCCTTTTTTTTTTTTTAGATACAACGGCGAATTCATTTTTTGTATGTGTATGTGTAACTGTCTTGGCACAAAACAAATTTAAAAGATTGTCACAAGATTTTTAATCGGAGACATTGGCATTCTAGTTTTGCTTAAACCGTTGGAAATTAGATTCAATCGTGTACCCCTTGCGTCGTGGATCAGGCTCAGGCCCCCTGTCTATCATTTACATGTCCTTGTTACCACATGACTTGCTGCAGTTTGCAGGTGCCAAAGTACTCTAACGTCTTAGCTTTTAAGATACCTTTTGGAGAAGCAAGGGTTGCGTCTTTTTTTCCCCTTTAAAGCTTAACTACACTGGTCCACTGGTACAAATTGGATCAACAGACATGCAACAGAGGGTGAGCTGTGATTGTGCTCAGAAGGTAATTATTTGTTAAAGTATTCAGTAATACACCTATGTCAACTACCAATTGATGAGACATTGCTAATCTACCTCCCAAAAACTCATCATAAGATATTTATTCAGGATTGAGTGTCCCGAACAAATCATACTCAAACCACTCCAGCCTCGACTCCGAACCCTCCAACTTCCAAGCCCCTCCGACTTTCCTATACCAATGCGTCGTAACCCCATGCGCATGGCCCTTTTTGGCCACAACCGAAAGCTCATCATCCTCATACCGCTGATGCGCAACTCGGATCTGATGGGCTACCTGAACCGACCCATCGGCCAAACACTCCCATTTGGCGACGCCGAGAAGATGTTGCGTTTTCAAGCGCTTGTTGCCCAGTAACTTGGGGCCGGAGAGAATGGCAACGTATTCGTCTGGGGTTAGGTTTTCGTGGAGATCGCCCTGGAGACGGCGAAAGTCGAGGGTTATGGAAGGGGCGAGGCAGTTTCGGAGTCGGTCCCAGTCTTTGTTGTCGTAGCTTTGGGCCCATTCAAAGGCTACATTGCGGATTTCAAGGTAGTCTGAATCTTTTTGTAAGCATATGTTTAATTGTGCGTAGAGAGAGAACTCGGTACCTGAGAGAGAGATGTCTGTCGACATTTTGTCTTAATTTCCAAATTTTTGCTGTTTGGGTACGACATAAGCGTTGGGACTGCCCATTTTATAAGCCAGTCGACGACATACTCAAGTTTGAACCACGCGATTGTTAATAATAGTGTTAGTGTGGATGATTCGGGATGAGTCAGGACGAATGAATTCTTTGGCCCCGCCTCTTCTTGATCAATTTATTAGTCGGGATTCCTGTGATGCATCGGCAGGGTGGCTTAGCGTTTGTCTCAGATAAACCCCGGCTGAGATCGTAGGTTTCATGCATGACGACATAGCTGCATGATCAAAATGCTATGGAAGAACAGAGTTCCCATGGGAGATGATAAATTATCGCAATCTATCTGCTATTGGCCTACCCTATAGTGGAATGGATAAACAAAGTGTGGTGGAAGTCTCGTAACGATTGGTGGAAACAATTGATGTTATTAGGATACGGTGAACTGTATCTGGAGGGTTCCTTCAGTAGAGTAATGCCCTATGTCAAACTTCAACTTTTGAAAATAATTTTTTAACCTTTCGATGTAGCTGTCAACAGAGCATTCCTTTCTGTCTTCCATATGCTGCCTTTGTGTTATCAGATACAGTGTCCTAGAGCCATATGCGTTGACGGAACGGTTTGCGCATTTTCAAGATAGTTTAAACGTTGTGTTGCCAACTGATGTAGATCTTGTAGTGACAATCGTCTTTATTAGTAAGTTATATTTCCATATTAGCCCTGTTCTCGTCACGGTGCTGAGTTGAAGTTTATAAAGTTAAACTCTGATATTAATGTATTTGCGTGTTTAGTGCATTATATGTATTACATGGAAATTTTTAATAGAATAGCATCTACCATACCTATGAATATAGAGAAAGGCTATATCACTATCAAACCAACATTATACAAACTCTGGATGCACGGTGCTCATTCTGATTGACTCATCACTCAAGCCCACCACGAAATACGATATTCTACAAGACATTTTTCTTCAGTTCTACAGGATCATGCACCATTTAATAGTAAATAATAATCAATTATAGAAAACCCTTTAATTAGAGCTCAGAGATATGGAGTATCTGTGATGCCAGGAATTTGCCCCTAACGCTAACCCTGCATATCGTACATGTTGGAGCAAAAGCTCCGGCCTAGAAGAAGATGAAAAAGTACCCATAACCCATCAATGCCTCTTAAGTACACAAATGGAATCCTCTGGGCGTGTGTAAACGGGACCATTATTTGTGTACCCGAGGAGGTTAATCCAATCCTCAAATCGCGGCGCATTCTGGCGTAGGACATTGAAGTTACAATTATCCGGAAATTGCTCCATGGCGGCCAGTATATATTCCATTTGGTCGGATGGGAGCTTCAAGTATTTCCTATCAACCTTGCAGAACCAATCCAATACTTTCGTGGTGTTCTCTTTAACGCTCTGTTTGGGGGGGGGGGGGGAGGAAGGGAAAAAAAGGTAAGAATAATCAAAGCCACCCCAGTGAACACCTCAACTGATGGAGACGGTATCATCCGCGAAAATGGGCTCCTCTCTCTTTTTTATCGAGAAATTTAAAACAATCGTTAAAAGATAGCCGCTCCACAGACATCAAATTACCCCGGCTCTCACTGACTCCAGTTTCTAGTTCCTGCATGAATGATTCATGGTGATGAGGATCACGTGCAGCCATGCTCCCAGGATCTAAAGGCTAAACCATCACACATAATTATATGTTCTTCAGATCGTATCCGTATTCCGTAATAAGGTCTACCCCACCATGCAAAGATACCAGATTATATCGCCCCAGCGTCGTTCGTGTGGGATTCATGTCTAGTGGATACATTCAGATGAGTTGTCTAGAGTCCAGCCTGCACCAGAATGGACAATGGAACCCTGAATATGGACGTGCATACGAGGCAAGAAAGTCATCAAGTGTACCACTCTGTAAGTACTCCGTACTGACTGTGTACACGTAATTCCTCAGCCCGGTCCAACAAGCAAGACAAGTACAGTTGGGAGTGCCAAGACACTAGAATGTTCGCTGCTCCTTCTAGGGCAAAACCTAAGGCAAAAAGGAGACGGAGCGGCCAATCAGCGGCGGGAGGCTTAGATCGGCACACCTGAAACAGGCTTACAAGGCCCACTGGGCTTTTGAAACGAGACGCAGGGGTAAGAACTTGCCACTAATTAGGGGTTATCAAGGGTCAGCATGCCTCGTGGCACGATCGCGTTGGGGCTGGCCGGGATCTTGAGACGACTCAGGGGTACCCCCGTCATGACTAGGTCGTGACTTGTAGGTTCGCTGTCCAATGTCAGAACTGGAGGCCTGACGATTGGGAGAGAGGTCTTGGATGGACCGTCTGAAACTGATCTAGAGGATCAATAAACGGAACCGAAATCCTCCGTACCTGTAACAACAGGAGAAAAAGAAACCTGCCGGGCTGTGTGCATGCAGCACCAGCACGTTGCCATTCCCCATGCATTTCCCACAAGCGGGCATGATCGGCCCGAGCTAGGCCAGAGGGGGCAGTAGTCGACTGGGCAAACACGAGGAAAGTTTATCAAACGAAGCAGCAAAAGGACAACGCCAAAGCGCAGGCAAATCAGCGCCGTGCAAATCAGCCTTAAGGAGAGGCTTAGCAGCGACCCAGGGGTGCTTAGCAGGAACCGCTGTAAAACCGCCCTGAAACAACGCGGACCCGAGATCGCCGCCCATAGGCCTGTCTGCCGGAACAAGCCTCGTGACTTGTTCTTTCTTCCCTTTTGCCCGCCGCGACACTTCTAAAACTTCCTACACTCCCTGTTTATTTATATACCCCTCTCTCCCACCACTGTCTTCTTTCTCCCCCTTTCTTTCTTTCTCTCCTTCAATATGTCCGCTGCGCAGGAAGAATTCGACCGCCTCGTCCAGGCGAATAAAGAGTCGTCCCGCGTCCATCCTGAAGATCGCCACCACCAGCAGTCCGACGACGACTCCGCCGCCCACTCCGACAGTCGCAACGACGAGTACGAAATATCCGACGCAGACTCCGACTACGCCGATCGTAACGACGACAGCAACAAGAAATCGTCCAGCAACATGGTTTCGCGAACGGGCACCTACACGGTCCCGACCACTGTGTTCGAGGCCAACACCGGTCCCAAGGGCGTCATCGCCGATGCACAGTCGTTTGAGCGCGCGCGCAAAAAGTCCTTTCGCCGCACCTTGCTCAGTGTCGCGGGCCTAGACTCGCATTCGAAAAACCTCAAGGACTCGCAGTCGCGCATGCAAAAGGGAAGCCCGCCCAGCGAGGATGAGGAGGACGAGTTCATGCGTCGCTGGCGCGAGTCGCGCATGCGGGAACTGCAAGACCGAAGCCAGCGCAGACCAAGCCCGAGCAAGCGCGTATATGGAACATTTGACGATGTCGATGCCGAGGGTTATTTGAATGCGATTGAGCGGGTTTCATCCGAGACTGTCGTTGTCGTCTGCATCTACGATCCGGAGGTACTTACTTGCTCTCTTCCTTTTCTTTCACATGTTTTTACTAACAAACCCAGTCTGCTGTCAGCGCCCAAGTCGAAGACGCTCTCGAAGCCCTCGCACGCACACAGATCACAACCCGGTTCGTCAAGCTGCACCACGAAATCGCCGAGATGAGCCACATCGACGCCCCGGCGTTGCTGGTCTACAAGGGCGGCGATGTGCTTTCCACCATTGTCGATATCCCGCAGCACATTCGCGACGCCGAAATCACCTCGACAGGAATTGAAAACCTGCTCAAACAGTACGTCTCTTTTTCTGGTCTTTTTGGTTTCACCGCACTAACTGTTACTAGAAACCGAGTGCTTTAAACATGCCGACTATACATAATACCAATCACCCAGTGATATACCTTATACTTTTTATACCCTGGTCGTCGGAGTCGAAATCACACAAAAAAGTGCCCGTTTCTATTTTCTAATTCTGTGTGGACGATCCATCGATGGCCGGTCCATTGATCGGTCCACCATTCAATTCTTTTTCATTTTTGCAAATACATTTGGCGTCACTGTTTTGTGTTTCCCTTTTCTTGTTTTTTTTTCTTTCTGCATGGGCGGGGAAATGATGATCATGACAGGATGGTGTTTTGTTTCTCTAGATTGGTGTCAATCTGTCTGCCCTTTGTTGCTTTTATTTTGTTTCATTTGTGAAGATATCCCTCTCTCTCCCACTATTTGTCATAATTCCTTTTCTCGGGGAGTAGTAGATGTATTAGGACATATTTATATATTTATTATTGTTATTATTATTATTTTCCTTTTTTCTCCCGGCAGGTCTGCCATTGTAGTTAAAATGAACATTTTCTCATCATCGAACCTGTCATAAATCCATATTGCTGAATGAGTCCTCGGTAATAGCACTTAATGATAAACTCCGTTTTTTAAATCAAAAGAAAAATTGAAGCAGAAACACCACTTGTTTAGTGTAGAAAACTTGATATCAACAGAAACCATCTGTATGTAAATAACTAAGCAAGTCTTGACAAAAATTAGAGACTTGTTTAGTAACTCATAGAAATATTAAGGGGAAAAGAAGGCACAAAAAAAATCCTGGACATCATCATTATTGGAAAAACTACTTGTTTTTTTTTTCTCATTTTAGTTCATTTCTTGCTCTTCTGCACGTTCCATGGGAACAAAAGACTCTCTTTGGAGGATGCGGAAATGAATTTATGCAGCGCCTTTCTGTTGGACGAAATCCCACAGCATCTTGATGAGCGTGTCGGGAAGGGTGTATAGGTCGACGTGGAATTCGCCCTCTACAAAAACCATACATTAGTAAGTATACCAGCGGAACGGGGGAAAAAAAAGAGTGACATACGTTCGACATCGTTGACTGTGTAAGAATCGGCCGATTTGTTATCGTGCACCATCTGAACAACCTGCAAGAGATCGTCTTCGTTGAGTTTTTGCAGACCGTCGGCCAGCTTGTCCATGTCGATCTGTAACACATCAGCTTTGACATTCTTGTGACTATTAGAGAAGAGGACTACACACATTTCTCTCAGTCTTTTTCTTCTTCTTCGCGCTCTCTTCGCCCGTCGCGCCGCGCTTGGCCTTTGTGCCGTTTTCATCCCCGGGAACAGAGCCTGATTCCCGCAACTTGTCGATAAGGGAATGCTTGGGGTTTTTGAAGTTCTATCCAATCAGACTTCGTTAGGGGAAAAAAAAGAGTCTCGAGTGTCAACGAATGGGAGGATACATACAATGACGTGTTTCGACTCGTACCGATTCTGCTGAAAGTTGAGGTCGTGTGTGATGGTATGCTCCTTGTCTGCATACAGTCCAATTTGCATATCAAACTCTCCCCATCCTTCTTCCTGGATACGGAAAGGCGGATTCCTCACAGCTAAACAACTCTAACATTAACCATCTCTGCCTTTTGTTTTCTCCCCTCTCATTTTGTAGACATACTCTGATTCGCGCGTTCGCCAAAACTAGGGTGCAGCCGGTACACGACCTTGTCAAATAGATTGGCCGGCACCTGCTCGCCATTTTCGTTCAAAAGGTAAATCTCAATGGACCATGATCGCAGCGGGAAGCCCTCGACGCCAGAGTCTTTTCCCTGGCTATGGGTTTCGATTAGCTGGGTTGAGACGATCACGGGGCGAAACGAAACAAAAAAAATATAAGAAGTGAGCTGAAATTGAGAGATTGTATAGCACGTACATGACATTTTGTTCTGTCACCAACTTGACTGTCCGTTTGACCTAAACGTTGTGAAAAAGGACATGGTTAGCTATAACCACCCTGAACTGAAGCATCTTCCAAACTGAAAGCAATAAACTCACATCAGGCATCTTGAATAGTCTCCAGGTAGAATTTGCAATAATAATACCACCCTGTCTATTTCGCGCCTAGCTCCTCTTAAAGCGCTTGAGTTGAACGCCCTCGTTTGCTCGCCTGTTTGTCGTTGGATCCGACGCGCTGAGAGATGGTCGCCGAAATAAGAGAAAATGAAGAAACGGCGCGTGAATTGCACTCAGACAGAATGCCAAATATCACCCGAAGATGAAAGTAAAAGCAGAGGTGCGCGGCGCAAGTCTTGTCGAATAGCAATGTAGGCGCGAGTTGAGGTTCCAGAGACACACGAAGCTGGCCTGGGAATAGTGGGGTAGTTGCTGGCCTGCCCGCGCCAATCAGAGCCTGGTTTCCGTTTTCTATGATTTTTTCTATACGTATATATTTTTTGATACTTATTCGATTTTTATAGAACAGTCAGACTCAAAGGTCATATAATATGTGCATTCAGTAACTGGTATTCATTGATATCTTGGGTTCGTGATCTAAATCTCTACCACAACCATCACAGCATTCTTATCGACGACAAGAACTCCTTGTCTTGCCGTTGATCCAACTCGTAACCATTGCCGCGAATCAGCGCTCGCTCATGCCGATCTGGTTTCGCGCCGTGTGAACCAGAGTCGGTGTGTTATTGTGTTTAGACGAGGGGAGGGGGAGGGGGGGTGAGTGCATCGAGGGAAGTGAACAGAGGGGATTTCGTGCTGGGAAAAGGAGGGGGATGTCGCGAAAGAAAACAAAAAACACCTCGGAAATAAATATTTCAGCCGGTGTTCAAGAGATTGCTGAATTCGCTTGGTAGTGGTGAGGACTAAGCAGGTGGCACCGGCTGTCTAAGCTTCTTGAGAGAATAGCTTCTCGTTCTCTTGCTGAGCCTTCTCGAAGGCCTCCTTGAAAAGGTTGGCGTCTGAAACATGATCAGTTATCAGTCATTTTTGTCGAAAGTGAAAAAAAAAAAAAAAAAAAAAAAAAAAAAACACTCACTCTCGCTATTGGCAAATCGAATAGCCAGAGTCTGGGCCTCGGGCTCTCCTTCACTGACATCGGCAGCTGCGTTCCACACCCAGCTACGGTCACTGCCCACGTTTGGCGACAACTTCATGTCAGGGACAACTATTTTGGTCAGACAATGATAACATCTAAAGGGAAGGAAATTTTTTTTTGGACATACTGTAGTGGTTGGCGCAGACCTTGAGGGTCTTGTCCCGGCGCATGACCAAGCGAGTCTTCTGGTTCTCCTTGTGCTTCAAGAGGCGCACATCGCCAGTTCCACGCTCCTTCCACTCGCGCGACTCACGGTCAAACTTGAACAGCTTGGCGCGCATTTTAAAGGTCTGCTCCTCCAACTCCTCATTGGTCTTGGTGTCAACTTTCTCAGTCAGGTGGATAACAGGCTCAAAGTGCACGTCGGGAGATTCGACTTCTTCTTCCTGCACGGCATTAGAAATATATCTCTAGAAGAGCATGTACACGAAAGAAGGAGTCGCGCGCTACTAACCTCTCCCTCTTCCTTCTTCGCCTTGGACGATCCAGAGGGCTCGTCAGCGTCGTCGGCCTCTTCCTTCTTCTCCTTCTTTGGGCCGCCACCAAACATCGAGAAGACGTTGTCGGATGCCTTGGTGGCAGCGCTAGCAGCCGCATCGGCAGCTTTCTCTGTGACCGACTTGTCCTCCTCTGCAGTCTTGTCGACAGCAGGAGCTGTGGTGGTGGTCTCTTCGGCCGCGGTGGTCGAGGCGGGGTCAGGCTTGGTCTCGGTGGCGTCAGACATTGTTGTGTGTAGTGGGATGAATTAGAGAAGAGGGAAATAAAAGAGAATAATAAAGACTAGTAAAAAAAAGAAAAGAAAATCCCTGTTCAAAAAACAAGCAAGATTTCAAGGTGTGTGGTATACGGGGAGGTGGATGTTGTTGCGTGATGAAATTTTGCGAAAAAGGGAGTTGTTTTTGTTTGTTCCCCGCCGTCGTTCGCCGCCCTAAGCAGGCAGGCAAAAGTGGGCGGGCGCAGACTGCCCCGACTGGCCTGCTTGTCTGCTTTAAACTTTGTTTTTGCCCCTCGCATCTGAACTGGTTAATTATTATTTTTACTGTTGTTCCGGAGCTTACTATTTTACAACTGTTCCTGCTCCATGCACTGTCGCCTGTGCGGCATATCTAATAAGCAAATCTATGCATTCATCTTATACATCACTCGACAAGCAGTACGTTGTTCACATGTAATCAGTACACACTGTTTGGGGACACTTGGTTCTGCCCTCTACAAACGAAGAGGAATTAGAAAACAGGAAACAAAAAAGAAGAAAAAAAGAAGAAAAAGATAATAAGATGAAAACGATAAAAAGTGGAGACACGCTTGCTATCCATTCAGAAAACCTATCCGTACCATAGCCATTCCTCCCTCATTAGAGCAAAGCAACCAAGTAAACTACAAACAAGCATAAGGAAAGGGGAAAAAAAAAAGTAACCCCAAAGCCGTTTCGCCACGTACACCAACGAAATCAAATCTACTTGCGTGCATGGTGTGCTTTGACACGCGCGCGTTTGCTGTGCTGTCCTGCAAGTTTCTTTGCTAGCTTCTGAGCTCGGTTTAGGGAAGCTGTCGTCTTCATTTCCCGGAAAGAGTCCTTGAGGCATTCCATATCATGAGAATGCGGAGAAAGGGAAAGAACAAGATTCTTGTACATCTCCTGGACTTCGGCGGTCAGCACCCGGCTCTGTTGTTGCAGTTTGTCCACAGCCACCGAAGCTGCACCTAGTTGTTGCAAGGCATTGCGCGCAACAATATTGCCGAGTTGCTTTGACCGGGTGATGATCGCGTCCTTGCTCTGCCAAAGTCGTGCAGAGCTGCGGCGCAAGGTCTCATCTTGTCCAAGGTAATGAGACTTTTTGACGACATCTCCTACCCATAGCTGGACATCCGTGGTAAACCGAGAGTAAATATCAGAAAGCCCGGTCTGGGCATGGCCAATGTCCCGTCGAAGCTGAGACGAGAGAGCCTGTGCAGATCGCTTCCAATTCTCCATCTTCAACCATGGCGTACCAAAGTCCAGCTCCAAAGTTTGCAGCTTCGCACGCCGCGACCTCATAGAAACGGTCAAGTTAACTAGCCCATAGGCGTCCTCGCGGTTGAGACGAAGTGTATACACACTGTCAAAAATTTTGGAAAGTTCAAAAGGAAGCTGTTCTCCATCACGTTCCACCACGGCATCGAACTTGTTTTGTTTCGCCCCTGGAGGCAGCTTGATGATCACATGACAGTCTCCAACAACTTGAAACTGAAACTCATCTGCCATGCTCTTGGACTCCGAAAGCAGGTTCGACATTTCAGTAAGGTCCTTTGCCATGGAAATCGAAAGCGAGTCAATGCGGTTGGGGGTTTTCAATGCCACCGAAGTTGTCCCCGCCAAACTTGTGGACGAGATAATTTCTGCAGTCATCGTTGTCGTTGGCGTAAGGATACTCATATTGGACATTGCTGAGCCAGGTAAATACTGCACGCAAAGCAGTGACAGAGCATAGCCTAGCCAGACAGTAAGAAGGATACCAATAGCTGACACGGCAAGACGCAAGTAAAGCGCAACGTCTTGAGCACGCCCCGCGTAAGGGGAAAATATGTTCAACGTGGGGTACTTTTCGCTGTCATAAAAGACCTTTGCAGTTTCGGAGGTCACAGGTGAGGGCGGTACGGGAATCATTCTTGGCTTCGGGTACAAAGCAGACAGAGACGCGAGATGCCGGTTGAGTTGTGTGGGAGCGATCGACTCAAACGTCTTGAGATCAATGGGGTAGCGTCTCAAGAGGACCGTATCCCCTGTAAGCGGACGACGAGACTCTAGACGCATGTGTAGGCTGTGGTAGTCAAGAGTGAAGAGTTGCTGGTCAGGTTTCTTCCAGAGCGGTTCCTCTGATATGGCCATAACCGGGATTCCGTGAGTCTTCATGAACTTGTGAGCCAGCGTCCAGGTACGAATGGCTGCATCACTATCATGATCAGAAACGAAGAACACGGAAAGATCCGGCAGGGTCCAATCGGTCTCTGATTCAATCTGGTGCTCCGACCCAGTCCAGGAAGAAGTGCAAGATGGACGGTTCTTAAACTTCAACGTTATATTGTTGGGTTTGGCAGAAGAGGCCTCGACACACTCGTCAACGATGAGTTGAACATGGATAGGAAGAAGCTCGGCATAGTTTGGCGTAGCTCCAACCCCAAATGAAGTGGGGACGACATGATATCGCGAAGATTCCGTAGAGCTGGTGAGACTGCCAGTAGAGCTCGACACCAAGACATCACCAATTTTGTCAAGAATGATGTTTCGAAAGTTCGGGTTTCCCACGTAGAGAACTCGAAAAGGCTTGTCCAAAGCCAAGCCCTCTTTTGTCATGGTTTGCTGAAGGGTGATTGCCAGATCGCTGTGATGTAAAGACTTTGGAATATTTGCCTTGATGGCCGACGACTCTTCCTTGTCGAGTATATGCACAGTGTGCTTCAGTTCAACCCGCTCCATTTCAGGCCATTGTTCAGGCTCAATAAACTCGATGGACTGCGATGTCTGCAGTAAGCTAGCCTTGGGCGTAGAATCTACAGCAGAGTCGTCATGAGAAAAAAATGGACGTGGTGGATCCGACATCACACTCTCTTTATCCTCGTAATCCTCCTCCTCTTCCTCAACATCATGTTCCTCCTCGTCATCGTATGTGCCGGTTGTACCATCGAGGCTGGTGACATCATCTGGGGCACTTTGATCGATCAGGGAGGCGACATCGGTTTGTTCGGATCGAGCGTCATCTTCGGAGGTTGTATCTGGAGTGTAGAGTGTCGCCCAGCTGTCGCTCAGAGAACTGGGCGGCCGCTCAGGATGAGTGTCTCTGCTTGACATGGTCAGTCGAGACTGGGATAGCAGTTCTTCGACAGACTGGCCGATCGATGGGAAGGTTGGATACTGAAGCCGAGGCGCTGTGTTGGAATCGTTGACACTGGTGTGCTCGTTCGACACTGGGCGAATAGCCATGATGTTAATACCGCATGAGAGGGTCTTGAAAGGCAGAGGGTTGAGAAGAAAGGGCTCTAATAGAAAGCTGTGAGACGATGAAATAGAAACAACAGATGGTAAAACCAGGGGAAGTTTGCTGGAAATCTCCGCCGCAACGACAGCACCTAAACGCAGTGTTCTAAAACCACAAAACGAGAACAGAAAGGGAGACTGTACATGTTTCAGTGAACCGACTTGCTTGTCTGCCTAGGATAAGCTAAGAAAACGGGCGTTGATGGAGGGGCCCGGTATTCTGGCCGGTGCCCAATGACGGAGTCAAGAGGGTATGACTGACCACGCGGGGGGACCGTCTGTACGCCGATCGGACAACCAGGAAGTTGCAGCTTTCCTTCCTGGTGCAAAGGAGCCAAGTAAATCGGTGTCGTTGTTGGTACACGATGCGTACGCTGCAGATGATGGATGAGAAGATAACGAAAAGGAAGAGGAAGAGGAGTAGGCTGTTTACAATGATGACGGCGTGAGCTGGAGGACTTGGGCGGAAGTATGCGGGGCACATGACGAGGTACATACATGGTAAACTGCAGGTCCGCCAACGAGAGCGCAGCGCCGAGGACGTGCCTCGATTGCGCTGCAGCTGGGATTTGTTGCTACAGATGGATCTAGACAATTTTGTTTTCTCGAGCCCTACTCTCCGTACACCACGCATTCCCTCCAGAATGAGAACGACGACAGCTCTATCGGTATCAACGAAGCCGCGATAACAAACGCCTCGACGGGTGCCTATCAGCCGCTAGTCCCCAGCAGGTTTAGTGGACGTTCTGGGACCCCCCCCCCCCCCGCCGGCTAAGAGTCACAGGCATCACCTGAGCATCATCTACCAACCAATGCATGCTTCTTCTCGAGATAACTGTATATTAGGACAGCAATAGGAGGCTGTTTCTTGCGGTAAATGTCCAGCCAACTACCGGTTTGCAACCCGTAGTAAGCCAGGGAACGCTGGCCGACACTACCCAGGTGGGTCTTCCTTCAAAAGCACTAGTACTTATATGGACTAGCTCTAAACAACCTGTTCTGCGTGCTCCACTGCAGCCCCGTCCATGCTAGGCTTAGCAGATTTCTATACTACGTACTACTACAAGGACAAAAACACGTTCACCGTTGTCACCGTATCCTGACAATTTACTCGGTTTCAATTTGTTATTTGAACGAACGTTGACTGTCCCGGCAGCCTCAATATGACCAGAATGCGAGCTCAAGTAAAGCCAAACCATGCCATGTCCTGGGTGGAGTTAATAGGTACTGTGTGTCCAACCCCAGTAGCGAAGATTCCCTGGAGATTATCCCCCCAAATCGTGGTCGTGTAATCGGCCTGAGGCGCATTGTCTTTGACAGTCTGGGGAGAGGCATAGTCGTACCCAAAAACGCCGGCCCACTGTTTGCACGTCTCATTGAAATTCTCCGGGTAAAGAGTGGTGTCGATGCTGCCATGGTAGATTTGCATCTTGGGCCGTGATCCATTGTACCCAGGATACATATCTTCAGCAATTGAGGCCCAGACCTGCGGGGTCGCAATAACTTGGCCCTGGGCACAGCTGCTGTTCCACGCATCGACTTGATCGGTGGATGAGACGAAGCAGCCGGCTGCGACGCCAGAGTAGACGGTGGCTGCGGTGAACAGGTTGGGGTAGGTAGCTGCCATGACGTTCTGTGTATATAGTTAGTCACCAGAAAATACTGTAGTATGCTTTATAGCGTTTCAAAAAAGATGGGAGGTTACCGTCATCATTGCCCCAGAGCTAGAGCCCGTCACAAAGACCTTGGACGAGTCCGCATTGTACTGGTCGATTGTCCAAGTGACCATGTTGGCAATCGAGTTGCTGTCGCCTCCGCCATCATGGGTCAGAGCAGCTTCCGAGCTCACGTCCCAGCAGGTGCCGTCGTATGGGCTGGTTGGGAAAATGCTAATGAAACCATATTGCTCTCCTAGCTGGGCATAGGGAGTATTGGCATAGTATGCCTCTCCGGTTCCGGTACCTATAATTATTTTCATGATAAGCATTCAGGACGTCTTTTGCGATTGTTCTTCTTACAGTAATGGAGCGCTACGACGATTCCCGGGCTCGTGGCCAAGTTTTTAGGCACATAGATGTTGAATAAAACATTGGTCGGGTTTGACCCAAAGTCGGTGACTTGCGATAGAGTTCCCGGAGTAACATCTGCTCTAGCCAGAGCAAAGCCTGCCGCGGCAATCAGAATGGGAGTAACATGCATGGCTCAATGGCTTTTGCAAAATCAACTGTGTTGTGTGTTCAGCCTGCCCAGCAATTCTCGACCCTTCGCCCTGGGAGACCAGCAATTATTTATAACATTGAAATGGACCATACAATGGTTCATTTAAAAGAGACGTTAGCTGTTTCAAGTAGTAGTTTATTCGCAGATCCACCATCCGCGCATCCGAATTCTTTCAGAGACAGGTAGTGATAGCCTATCTTGGAGGCAGGCCCGCGGAGTATCGCCGCGTCTTCTAAGGCTCAAGCATGGCTTTTTCGGCTCACAGCCAATGGAAGTGCTACCCCAACAGGCTAAATGTGAGTGAAACCGCCTATTGTTTAAGCCTTTAAGGAGGACCAAATCCGACGATCATAAGGCCGGGTCGGCACCGGGACAGTATCTAATACTTTTAACGCGAAGCTTTTATGTCAGTGTTGCACTAGCCCACACATTATTATTTGAGTGGGGTTCCGCTGCTCCGATGGCCATGAAGATGGAATCAGCGTGGATTTGATGACACTTGCACCTTGGTTGCAACCGTACAGAGTATTAGGAAGTATTGACAGATGGTGGTGCTATTTCGAGTCGATCAACAGTCAACAATCAACGGCCCGGAGGCACTACTTTGCAAGCGCAGCCAGAATGCATGTTTTTAAAAGAGCGACCAATTGCGAAGCAGACCAATTCGACAGCAACTTCGGTGATTAAACCGATTCAAGTTCCAACCCATTCGGCTACTAGAGCCCGAGTGGAACGAGGGACGAGGCATGTCTAGACGGGAGAAATTCGAGAAGGAGTGGACGAGCGCTAAATTTAGCATGAGGATACGCGATGGAGTGAGTGGACACGTGCGTCATGCCTCTAGGACGAAGTTGGCAGTCTGAAAGTTTGAACGCTGAGGAAGGGGAATCGTGTCGAGCGCTGGGCGTCTTTAGCGGGCCCCGGAAGGTGGCTTGGTCCCAGGCCCTGGGAAAAGCGAGCTGGCTTGCAGATACGAAGAGTCTGGAGATGGCAGCTGGTGGAACGCGTCTTTGGCAGAGACAGGATGATGCATTGTTGAAGACAAGCCTGAGCTGAGAGAGTGAAGAATGCTGTCAACAAGACGAATGAATGAAGGCACAAAAGGGGCAGGCGCGGCTCAGTCCGTCCGGGCGGCTTCAGCTGATCGCCTCTACATCTCCACTCTCAGCCCTCCTTCGCCCTCGCTTCTTCGTCACAAAGCGCCTTCATTCGCTCAGCTCTGTCTTTGAATTCTCTCCGGCCATGGCATCGCGACATCTGAGAGGCCGTGCTGTTTTCAGCCCTCATTTTCTGGCCGAGTCGACTCGAGCGAGGAACGGGCCTTCAGGTGGGTTCCCAAGGACTCGGAGTCAACGATCGAGATGAGCTAATTTAGACTGCTATCAGTTCGCTCCCGTTTTACTGTTTGGGTTAAGGAAACGCTTGATAAATCCTAATTGTATCATTCATTTATTTCGTCTTCTTCCCCGCCAATGCTTCGTATCTCGTGTCGTAACTTGACTCTCCCGCCGCAATAACCCTTCCCCGCATTGTTTGTCCAAATAATAGCAGGGTAATACGAGTTGCTCAAATTTGCGCCACACACCAGACAATCTTCACCAGTCGTGCATTGGTGACAGACGTGCGACAAGCACCACCAAATAGTCATGGACTACGAAGACGAGCCAGATATGGTACCATCGCGCTCGGGCAGCAGAACCCCTCGTCACAACAGACCACTCCCGAAACAGGCACCACAGCAGACTGTCGACCAATTCTGGGATCGCTTCAATACCAAATATCCAGGCAAGGTCTTTACCGTGCTTCCTGACAACCCATATGCTCGAAGTAAAGCCGCGCAAAAACAAAAGGGCGTTATTCAGGGCGCTGCCGCCGTCAAATCATATGAGGAGGCCCGAACTGAATGCGAGCTGGCCGTTCGCCGCATCGTCAAAGAATGCGAGCGCATCAATCAAAAGTACACCGATCCGCATTTTGACATTGAATTCGACTTGAAGACCGGGAAAAGAAATTGCTTAGATGGGTTAGGAGAGCGCAATCAGGAAATGCTGCCGAGGGGCGTCAAAAGAGTAACAGTATGTTTGATCTGGTCTCATTCTTGTCCGAACAAGCGGTTAACTCGTCTGCTTTAGGACATTTTTGAAAACCCCCAATTTTTCATCAATGGTCCGACCCCAGGTGATGTTCGTCAGGGACGAGATGGCGATTGTTGGCTCATGGCGGCTCTGTGCACAATGGGCAACAAAGAAGGAATGATCGATCGAATCTGTGTCGCTCGCGATGAAAAAGTCGGCGTATACGGTTTCGTATTTTACAGAGGTTAGTTTTCTCTTTTCTATAAATGACGCCATGCAGAAGAAGGTTGGCTAAATCGTTCAAAAGACGGCGAATGGCAGCACTGCATAGTGGACGACAAGCTGTATCTTCGAGCTGCAGACTATGACGAGTCTATTGAAGAACGCCCTATTTGGGATGATATCAATCGCAAGGATACTGAAGAGGAGTACCGTAAGGCTTGGCAGACTGGATCTCGAGCCCTATACTTTGCGCAATGTTCGGATGATAATGAGACGTGGCTGCCCTTGTTGGAAAAGGCGTACGCCAAGGCACATGGAGACTATTCTGCAATTGAAGGTGGATTCGTTGGGTATGTGGCAGAGTTTTCGGGTGGTTGGAAAAATGTTTCGTGCTGACGCGTTCACAGGGAAGCACTTGAGGATTTGACCGGTGGAGTGACTTCTGAAATTTTGTCAACAAATATTCTTGACAAAGACAAGTTTTGGAGAGAAGAGTTGATGAATGTCAACAAAGAGTTTCTCTTCGGGTGCGCTACAGGGATGTTTGCAAACTGGCTCGAACCAAGCTATAGAGGACCACCAAGAGACCGAAAGGGCATCTCGGAAGGTCATTCCTATTCTATTATGGACGCCAAGGAGATCAATGGAGTCAGGCTACTCCGTGTAAGGTAATAGCGTGAATTCTACCTCGTGAGCCCACCAAAGCTGACTATCGTAGAAACCCTTGGGGTAAAAAGGAGTGGAGCGGAGCGTGGAGCGATGGTTCCGAAGAATGGAGTGTAGAGTGGATGAAGCTATTAGGGCATAAGTTTGGCAACGACGGGGTGAGAATTGAGGTTTTGGTTGCTTTTAGATCAACAGACTGACCATTTACAGGTATTCTGGATTTCCTATGACGACCTTCTCAAGAAATACCAGCATTTTGACAGAACACGGTTGTTCGGCCCTGAATGGACAGTCACTCAACAGTGGACGAATCTGCACGTGCCGTGGTCGGCAGACTATCACAATACGAAATTTGCCATAGAGCTTACACAAAAAAGCCCTATAGTAGTGGTTCTATCTCAGGTCAGAAAACGCAAACATATAATATTAACGCTATCTAACACTTTTCAGCTCGACACTCGATACTTCCGTGGATTAGAGGGTGAATACGATTTCACTCTTCAATTCCGGCTTGAAAAGGAAGGGGAGAAAGATTACATTGTCCGTAGTAGTACTACTTACATGATGTCTCGGTCTGTCAATACCGACATTACCTTGGATGCCGGACGGTACTCGATCTTGGTCAAAGTGACAGCTTACCGCCGCAAATCCGCCAGTAGCCCGGAAAACGTTGTTGGGCAGCATGCATCATGCCGAAGAGAAAAGTTGGTTCAGATTGGCCTCTCGTACGACCTGGCCCATACTAAGGGGCTCGAGGTGGAAACAGAAGAAGAAAAAATACAGCGCGAGGAACGCGAAGAGCGACAGAGATTTGCAGAGCGGACTAAATTGCGCGAACAAACAATTAAGAAGCTACAACAGCAACATATTCGCGAGAGGAAGATTATGGCCAGAAAGGAGAGGATGATGGAACGGGACCGATTGAGGCAAGCGGCAAGCGTCCCTTATCATGCCGAGCCCCTTGAGGAGGATGACACGAAAGCAGCAAATGGCAATGGCAATGGCTATGGCTATGTCAATGGGAATGGAAATAGTGCCTCTCAGTCAACGAGGAAAGCTCGCTTGCCAAGCCGGCCATCTAGACCCAGCCTCAACATGAGCTTTTCCAGGCACGGAAACCGCGACGTGGCAGATCTCCTTGATGATTTCGAGTTTGACTCGGATATCGATATGCCTCCCGAGGATTCTCCCCGTACGGGCAAACCCCCGAGTCTCTCGGCCGAGCCGGCTTTTAGCGAAGGGGGTGAAGACCCATGGAATGCAGTGTGTGTGGTCGGACTCAAGGTGTTTTCCAAGGACCCGCAACTGAAGTTGCAGGTTGTGAAACCCGAAGGTGGCAATGGGGAAGCTCCGCTGGACCGTGACGATCCAGCTGTGTCGGCAACCTTGGAAAAGAGATCGTCCTGGTTCACAGGAGACTGGAAGCGATGATAGGGCTACTGTAGGTTATGACCTGTATTAATTTCTTGATGTACTATAGCGGAAAGGAGGTTTTGCATAACTTTTTGAATAACTACAGAGATTTGTCATTCGCAGGATCTTCTCCGCAACCGTAAAACATCAATTGACATAGGCTACTAATAGGAGCGAATCTTACAGGGCATATATCCACGCCAATGCAACGGCGCCCCTCCAAACTCCAGAATCTGCAGCACAAGCCTTCTCTCATCAGGAAAGTCCTCAATTGATAGGCTATTTGAGCATTACTATGGTAATCGGTGGGTATTCACGAACTCCTACTTACGTGTGTAGTTACCCCGCATTTCTCCATTTTCCCTAAGTCCCCGGATGGGACGACGGCCTCTCAATAATTTGTCTGCCGATCATCAAACAGCTCTTTGTCATTCGCTGGACCTAGGTCTGGGTTTTATATCAGGCCCAATTATTGCAGTAATGTCTCAATTGAGCATCAATAATGAATGGCTTAATGCCCTCGGGGAACTGGAAAGACCCCTGCCCTACTCCGCAGCAATGCAGTATAAATTCACCACACGCACATTTTTTTGGTTTGTGACAGACTTGAAAGTTTCTTATTCTTAGATCATTGTTATACTCCTCCTCTCATTTATAGTTCTGTTGTTAATACCATTGTTTGTCGATACTACAATGGACCAAATCCACGCCTCAGACTCCGATCACAGCAACCCATTGTCCAAAGAAAAGACAACCCGTTCTTCCCATAATGATGGCTTGCACTTGGAATACGGCCCTTTGGCTCATGTCAATACTGCACGGACTACTGCCCCTCCCTTTGCCGGAGAGCTACAACCGGGTCTATATCGACCGCCAACAGATCGCAAGATTGCAAACCCTGTACCGCTTGGTCTCGGGGGTTTCGCCCTGACGACTTTTGTAGCCGGATGCATAAATCTCCAGGTTCGCGGGATAACGGAGCCTAATCTCGTCATTGGGGCTGCCTTGGCATATGGTGGTCTTGTCCAGCTATGCGCCGGAATGTGGTTTGTAATCCGTTTTTTCCATTGCACACCCCCCCCCCCCCCCATGAATATCAAAATCCTCACATTGACTATTTAGGGATATGGCGGCGGGAAACACATTTGGCGCCACTGCTCTGTCCTCATATGGTGGATTTTGGATCGCCTTTGCTATTATTTTCACCCCCGGCGGATTTGATATTCAGTCTCAGTTGGTGAACGCCGACAACGGGTCGATGGATATGTACTACAATTCTGTTGGGTTATTCTTCATGGTAATATCTCTTGAGCACCGACATTTGAAGATTTTTTTTGGGCAGTACTAAAACCTCAAGCAGGGTTGGTTCATATTCACATTCCTCCTCACATTATGCACCGTCAAATCCACTGTCGTCTTTTTCAGCCTATTTGTGGCCGTGGATTTTGCATTTTTGCTGATTGGCATTGGGTATCTCCACCGTGATGCTACGGACGCGCCTAATACCCCGATTATCAAAACTGCAGGCGTGTTTCAACTCATCGCCGCGTTTCTGGCGTGGTGGGTGATGCTGGCTGGGATTGCGGATAGCTCGAATAGTTTCTTCCTGATTCCGGTTTTCCATTTCCCTTGGTCGGAGAAGGGGAGGGCTTCACGGAAGGAGGAGGAAAAATACTAAAGAACCAGATTTTCCCCTGTGGAGTATTTTCAATGTTGTTAACGTTTCTATATACATGAAGAACATAGAAATACAGCAGCTTAAAGATAGATCACGGGACAGTTTGATTATAGAACGTATTTAATATTGTTTCATGACCTTTTTTTTTCCTATGGCACATTTCTGATCGGGAGAATCTGCCGATGGTCTTGTTAGTATTGATACCAACAGTTCGGACGAACTTTCGTCTTTGTTGATATTCTAGTACCGACACGCCGATTTCTCTGACAAGCCTTTTATCCAAATTAACAACCTTGGAAATTTCTGAAAATATATCCTTCGACAGTTTATGAGTCATTACTATAGAGGGTAGACATGACGCGGAAGTGCATACGGTGACACAAACAACCAGCGTTGTCATAAGTTAGCCCGTCGAGTCATACACATTGTATGTAGTATTTAAAGGCCTGGCTATCATAGATCAGTTTTCTTATTGTCAAATTACTCCATCTCCAAACCAGTTCCAATATTCTTTTGTTCTACAAGCTCCTCTTTCGGTCTTGATACAACCATTCAAAATGAGAACTTCAAGACCACGGACAAGACTCTGCCTAGACAGAGGAGCAATACCAGTCAACAGAGAAGATGAAAACAGGAACCGGTTCCCTGAAATCGGCAACTTCCCTCAATTTTGGCTCAATTACAAGATTCTTGGACATAACCCGCCCAGCACCGCCGAATACGAGCGTAGCCTTGCTTATGGCCAGACATTGTTCAATATGTTCGGGCCACTCAACTTCGAGAACGACATAGAAAAATTTCTTCGTGTTGGCGATAAAGTTGCGTCGTTGTTAGGGAATCCTCTGCCAGATCGAGACATTTCCGCCGACATCATCAAGATTCTAAATATTAGTTGCTCTCTTCGGTCGCACCCTTTCTGGAACTCCGAAACAGAGAATACTCAAGATTTCTGGAAACGGAAAAGAGACAAATGCTGGCTGAAAGGTCATGTATGCCTCGTGTTGTGGTGGTTTTGTGAGCACTGTCCGTCCAGAAATGCTGTGATGCCATCCTACGTCCGCGCATCAATAATCGCCTGCGAGCGCACTTTTAAAGAAGTTTCAGGAGATGGCTGGGAGTCCCGGAACGAGCCATCCTTTGAAGATTGGACTTCGTTCCTGAGACGAAAAGGGTGTATTTGAGTGAATCGGACGGGGAGAAATCCAGTACTGCTATATTTACTTAGTTAATTTAATACGAACGCTTTATTCTATAATGGTACTTAATGGCACTTCCATAATAGAATATGTTTATTTTATAAAAGACAAAATTCTCCTCTTTACGACAATGGTCTGGCAGGAACACCTTCTGTCGTGATGGTAACGGGGCTGATAGAGCCATCATCGTTAAACACCATCTTGTCGATACAGACATTGCGATCATTGGCAGCATCGTCACCAAGAGGCCGGCGGTGGTAGACCATGTACCATTCATCGGTATCCGGCACATTGATGACTCCGTTGCTTCCAGTTCCCTGGGCGACGTTCGCGTCGGGGGAGAGAATATGGGTGGACGTGTTGGTGAAAGGTCCCAGAGGGCTAGTAGTGGATGTCACATACTCCACACCATAGCTGTTGTCACCCCATCTATTCACGAGTTAGTCCAGGCCTCTTATCTTGAAGCATGGTTTATATACGCACCCTCCGACACTGTACATGTAGTAATATACTCCGTTTCGCTTGATCATGCAAGGCGCCTCGACATAGTTTGGTGGGGTGAGTTCCTGGGGATCAGTTTTGAACGAAATCATGTCATCATTCAACTGAGCACCAATTCCATGAGACCAGCCTCCCCAGAGAAGATAGGCAGAGCCATTGTCATCAATGAAAACGTTCGGGTCGATGGGCTCGCCTCCAAAGTCGACGTCGGGAATCAGTGGCTTGCCAAGAGCCTCAGTGTAAGGGCCAGCAGGACCGTTTGTCGACGTCGCGACACCGATACCTGCGCCGTCACCAGCACTGAAATACATGTAGTACGTGCCATCTTTGGAGGTCACAGTTGGGGCCCACGCCGCTCTATTGGTCGACCATGGGATATCCGCAAAGTCGAGGATGCGCTCATGCTTAGTCCAGGTGATCAGATCCGGGGACGAGAAGCAGTCGAAGTAGGTTTGCTGATCGTAATCTAGCGACAGGGAGGGGAAGATCCAGTACTGGCCCTCAAAGACGCGGGCATCGGGATCGGCATACCAGCCAGGGAAGATCGGGTTGCCGGATGTCGTCGCATTACCGCTCAGCTTGACGCCAGAACCCATGGTGACCGGTGTAGCGACACTGAGACCAGGATGCACGAGGAGCGCCGCGAAAAGAACCCTGCAGGCACTGCCGAGAGCTCTAAATGTGGAGCCGGTGGGGAACGCCATTTTAAGGTATTTAAGCTTGAATGATCTGCTGGGATCGGTACTTGCGCCCTGGGTAATACGTGCAGGCAGGTCCTTTTCTCCCACTCCACGGCGACGACGAGTTCAATTGTCAAAGATAAAAGAAACCGATTCTCGATTGTTGATTCGGACGGATCGAAGGTATTTATCAACCAACAGTTAGGCGGACCCCTGCCAAGCTCTCCCCCCTCTTGAATGTTACATGGTCGGTATGCTTGGCGGACCCGGAGGCAAAGGAAAAGCTGATTTTACTCCGCGACATCGTAGTCCCTGCAGAGCACATCGTTGAACCAAGATCCAGTCTCATTGATGGCAGTCGCTTGTGGGTCGTTCGACGTTCTGCGATTGTCACCAACAGGAATGGGTCGAGGTAAAAGGCTCAGCGTCACTCTCTGCTCACCATAGCTTTTCTCGCGGCCCCAGAAACACGCACGGTGCATGACGGACACCATTTCCTTTGCCTGAATCGCCAAGACGGAGTCGCCTAGACCATACTTAGCTTTGGATCGGCGCTTTCTCGAAGATGCGTCGCTTTCCGGGTCTGTCTTAGCACCGTCTGTCTCGGCAGTTGGAGCAAGTGTGGGTGTTAGCTCTTTGTCTGTATGAGCAAATATTTTTATCCATGGCAACTTGGCTTCAAGAACACCATCAGTGGAGAAATCCAGGCCGAATGGCGGCCATCGCGAGAGTGCCTTTCGGCGCCGTGTAGGCCGCTCGTCGTTTGCAATTGCTTCAACTGATGACGGCTTCTCATCCGCGTCAGCTTCTATGTAGGCATCCCATAGATCAACGAAGTCATCGTCAATGACTGGCTTTTGCAAGACCGGCGTAGGGTATTCGGATCCTGTGAGATATTTGGGAAACGTATTTGGTACGTCTTTCCCTGCCGATCTGAGGGTTAAGATTGGAGAAGCAAATGGGTCAAAGTACTTGGAAGGCGTTTCAAAGAACTGCTCTCTAGCCTTGAGCAATGGTACCAAATCAAGCGGAGCAGTTTTCTTCTTGCGCCGCGAGGTTTGCTTGATCTGCCCTATTTGCGCATGCATAAGTTCCAACTCGACATCTTGCTCAGTATCTTCCTTCTTGACAACGTCTGCAATATCCTTTGGGTCCACAGTGCAGTATTCGTCTAAGCCGGTCCAGTCGCATATCGGCTCATACGCGGCAACTGCCCTTATGCTTTTGAATTCGGTTAATGCCAGCATGAGGGCCAGTGAGCCACCAACATTTGACCCAGCAACACCTAGTCGTTCGGGACGAATTGTGTTCAAGACCCAATCGAACCCAGTAAGTGTGTCGTGTACCGGAGTGGGATATTTACAAAAAATACGAGCCCCACTGTTATTGTCGACGGGATTCTCAGCCACGTACCCCAGGCGATAGTTTATCGTGATGATTGCCGAGCCCGTTATTCTCGCAAGTAGTTCCTGGGGTGTCGGCCCATTTTCGTCACTTCTGGACCATTGGTTAGATATTGGTGTTTCACTAGCCTCGTTTGAGAATATTGGCCCCGGGGGCAGATAGATAATCGCGTTTGAGGTGGACTCTACGTTGTTCGTCGCCGGTCTGAGTATACTGTGTTTTCGCACAAGGTAGCAGTTAGCAACATCCACTAACCATAAGTCTTCGATGATATACTTCAGTTTAATATGGCCGCTGCCGCCAACGGGCAGAAACTCATAATCTTCATCGAGCGGAGGTAAAGTGGAAGCAAATGCTCGACGTGGAGGAGCAAGTGGTGTACCGCGGCGAAAGCTCAAGACGCGACGCGTCGACAATCTGGAGCCGTTAAACAACAGAGAGCCAGCGACATTGTTTGTCAGTCTTGCAGAACAACAAAATATAAAATGCATTGCCTCGTGTCTCTCTCAATGAGAGAGACAGTATCGAGTTTGCAAAATGAATCGGCGATGGTGGTCGAGAGAAAATAGTCAACCTCCGAGCTTTGCTGTTACGATAAGATAAGCCCCACAATATACAACAATTGTAGCTGCGTCATTGATTGTATAGAACTGGAAGGATTTCAACTCAATGTTTTTACCCTTGTATTGATACAACAAGATTCGTCCAAATTCCCAGACACCAGGCTGAGACTGATTCTGGCGTTTCTAGGATGTGGTGTCATGCATCATTTTTGGTAACTGCGTTCGAATAGGATAGCAAAGTCTAGAACTGAAAAACAAGTGAACGCGACAAAAGGGGTATGTATGTGTCATTTTCATAAAATTGTTCTCCATCCACAAATTAATATGAAAACAGGCCTCACGGAAACATCGGGGCTCCTCGATCCTCCATCCAAGTTTTCGAAGTACTCCATAGAAAAAATACAGGTGAAAATTGACGCCAATGTGAATTGAACAAAAGGGAGCATGAAAGGTGTACAAGAGAGAGGGATGGAAAGCGTGAACTGGAAGTTGAGAAATAGTATAGACTTCGTAATACCTTCCCACGTAGGCAGCAAACCCGTTCCTTCGATCTAAACAGGTTGCTCGAGTGCAATGATTTGTGAAAATGAAAGCCCCTACTTCTCGAAACTCGACCATTTATCGTAACTACATTATAACAAGTAATGTGCAACCGACACAATGCGTGAATCAGTACCCATTTGATCGGCCGCGGCCAGAGTAGTATTCACTGCCCTGAGCAAAATAGGGGTGGGCGCAAGCCTGCTTAGCAGAAATTCGACGTGCTGGATCGTATTCGAGAAGCATTTCCAACAGCTCCAGACCGGCAGGCTCTAGTCCGGCGACAAGGGGGGTGCTCATGTTGCGTCTCCATTTCGGAAACGAGGGCTTAAAGTCAGGGAATGAGGTGACGCCTGGCCAGGTATTCTCATCAGGGGTACCAAGGAGACTGCGTTCAAGTTAATAGAGTAAATTTTTAGCATCGGCACTTTTAACTGACCGGAAAATTTTGAAAATCTCGTCAATTTCCGAATCACCAGGAAACAGTGGCTTGCGAGTACACATCTCGGCAAAGATGGCTCCAACTGACCACATATCCACGCCAGTAGAGTACTGGCGCCCACCAAGCAGAATCTCAGGGGCGCGGTACCACAGAGTCACGACCTAGAGACAGCTGCTATCAGCCTCGCGTACCAGATTTCCCCTCTTCTAACACTTACCTCGTGAGTGTAGGTTCGCAACGGGACACCAAACGCGCGGGCAAGACCAAAATCGGCCAGCTTAAGGTTGCCTTCACGGTCGATGAGCAGATTCTGAGGCTTCAGGTCTCGATGGAGAATTCTGTGACTGTGGCAGTAACGGATGCCTTCCACAAGCTGTGCCATGAATTTTTTAACCATGGCTTCTCCCAGACCCATTCGATTCAAGTTCATGTTCGATCCATCTGGAAGTGCCTTTCCTCGGCCTCCTTGACTGACTGGGAGGGCTTCCATGTATTTCTTTAAGTCGAGGTCGAGGAATTCAAAAACGAGATATAGCTTGTGGCCATCGGCATGGACGATATTATACAACCGGACGATATTTGGGTCATTCATCTCCTTGAGCAAGGAAATTTCGCGGATTGCAGTGCTGGGAACACCTTCGTCCTCGGCCTCTAGTCGGATTTTCTTCAAGGCGACAATCCGATTCGGATGGGTCAGGTCACGGGCTTTGTACACCACACCGTAGGTACCTTTTAACACACACACGAATTAGCATATTACCTCAAGCAAGGTACAAGTCTGCTAATCAGAGCAGCATGCGGGAATAATATACAGCGATAACACTGCAAGACGCATCACATACCCTCTCCGATTTTCTCCATTTTTTCATAGTTCTCCATGGTTGAGGATTGATGCGAGACAAGGCCAATAGAGCGACGAGAGATAATTTAAAGCAAATAGCAAGACACAGGATAGCTACGGCTGCGGTGACAAAGAAATCGGCGGTGTTAACGAGTGTCGAAACGAAGGAAGGGGGAGAACTGGCGCGCGCGTAGAGACGGTCCAAACGCTACAAGAGCGCGTGTCTGATAACCTGTGGGTTAGTACGTACGAGATGATGCTTTGAAAATCGGTCAGACAATCATCATCATGGAGCCTGGGGCAACAAGGACACAAGGACACCGTCGACAAGTCGAATGGCACAGGAACGAACTCAGCTGGTGGTGGGGTGAAGCAAGCGTTCTGCTGTACACAAACAAACCCGCGAAGGCGGTGAGGGGCAGAGCGTGTCAAGATTCAGGTTCTTGGCGCGTATTAACCTTTCCTTTATAGGGTTAGACCAATTACGGGTCCTTCATAGATTACCGAATGTAGTAAGTAACTCAAAATTGCTACACTTGGAGTGTTTTCCACATAGAATCAGAGATAAATATATACAATGGGCAAGTATTTACCAGCTCAACACCCAATCCTGGTCCCAAGCACCACTATGAGTCAAATCAAGCAACCCATTAACAATAAGCACTTTGCTTGTTGAATCGTAATTGATCGAATCGCTTCCCACCGCAGCCCCGTTAAAGGTCACATTGCCTACGGAGGAGACACCTAGAATTGTAACATTTCCCAACGCGTTGGTATCCTGGTAATCGCCGCTGACAGTAGCGTACAGAGACCCGCCGTTCGTTGAGGTTGTGTTGGCTACAAAGTCAACGTTGAGCGTGGCATTCTGAACAATGCTCTCCCCATCATCAACGTATAATGAGCCTGAAGCCGTGCCTTTGCTGCTCAGGGCGACTGTGAGTGAGTATGGTGAATTGCGTACGTCACGCGTGACTAGGGCTGCCTGTTGCAATGGCAGGACACTACCGCCGCGAATGAATAGTTGGATATGACCGAGTGGCGTATCGAGGGTTGTGTTGACTCCTGCTTGGACATCCATTTGCGTCTGTGTGTAGTAGTCATACCAGATTTCGCCAGCTGCAATACCGGGGAAAACGCCGTCAACGCTGGTTGCACCTTGGTCGAGGACGGGGATGATCATCAGAGATGGCCCGAGAAGGAATTGCCGATCGACATTAGCAAGGGAAGGATCGTTAGGGAATTCCCAGGCCAGTGCACGCATGACAGTCGAGCCCGTGGTGTGTGCAGAGTTGAAAAGGGTGTACATGTATGGAAGAAGAGCGTAGCGGATACCCATAATAAATTTACTCGCTTGGGTAACAGTGGTCCACTGATAAGGCTCCTGAGGGATACTTCCGACGCAGTTATGGTTGCGATAAAATGGGAAGAAGGCGGAAAGCATCATCCAGCGATTGCAAAGCTCCTCATCGGTATCATTTTCAAACCCACACGTATCAACACCAAACATGGGGATACCGAAAAGAGCGAATGACAGGGCTTGCGGGATTGATAGGTACATGTGCAACCAGTCCGAAAGATTGTCACCACCCCAGTGAGCGGCCCATTTTCCAGATCCGGCAAAAGTTGAGCGGGAGAGAATGAAGGGACGTTTCCCGGGGATGATCTGTGTCAAGGCTTGGTAGGTGCCGTTGGTTTCTTGAAATCCATAAAGGTTGTGGACATCGTATTCTTGGACGCCATCATTATGGGTAGCATTAGGGGAAACGGCTGAGACTGCGAGATCATGGCCAGGTTGAACGTGGTTAATGACATATGGAGGGTAATTGATGTCGCGAACACCAGGCGTAACAGTAGTGACTAAATAGCTAGAGGTGCCTGTGTCATCTGCAGCACCAGCCTCGGTCTTCGGATAGTCATGAACGAGATCTCTTGGTTCAGCTCCCTGCTCAGGATCTTGAGTGACGTACGCGGAACCGCAACTGCCGACACATGATGATGAAACTTCGTTCATGTCAATCCAAATACCGTCGAATTTGATGTTTTGACCCCACAGAGATAACTCATTGAGCCACCATGTACTCGTGTTAGGGTGGTGCCAGTCAGGGTACACTGTATATCCAGGCCAGCCGGCTCCAATATACACACTACCATCGGGATTGGTGAGCCAAACATTAGCCTCAGTACCACGATCGTAAGGTGGGTAGCTGTTTCTGTGTTAGTGACTGTTCGAATAGTTAAGCTAGGTTTAACGTACTCTGCGGTGTCTCCGTTAGGGTTGGGATAGTAAATGATAGGATCAACAATCGGGACGTATTGCATGCCATTCTGATGCAGACTGTCGATGAAAGTGGCTCCTTGATCATAAGGGTAATTTACTGGGTCATTTTGGAAGTTGCGGTATTGGTCCATATAGTCGATATCAGACCACATGGTTTCCAAAGGAATAGCGTACATCGAAAAGTTTCCGACAACTTGTTCAAGCTCGTCCCAGTTTTTCCAATCCCAATTAGATTGGTGGTACCCAAAAGTCCACCACTGCTGCATGGCCGGAAGACCAATGGTGCTGCTTTGGTAATCCTTGGAGACCTCAGCCTGGGTAGGGCCAGCGTAAAAATAGAGGTCAAGGCTACCGCCTATTGTCCTCCAGGTGATATTGTCAGGCCTTAAGAGAACTTCCTGGCCATGGGCATTGCGTAGGAAGACGCCGTGAGACCGAGACACATAACTCCCTGAGGGGTCTGCGGTGTCGGCAGATACACGAGTATAAGTGCCCTTTTTAGAATCGACTTCGTAATACCGGGTATCCAGGTAAAATGGGTGGAAACCGTAGATGTTCCTAGTTTATATCAGCACCGCTTACATAGATACACTATTATCTAGGATATATTACCAGTTCAATGGGTCAGGGTTGTCAGCAGTGTATGTAGTTGCGGTAAAATTGTTGCCTAACCGCAATCCATGCATACGTTCCCCAAGGCCATAGAGGTTGTAGTCTTCAGGCAAAGAACTGACGAATTCGATAAACTGATTCTCAAAGACTATGACGGTCCCTTCGGTATTAAACAAAACATCGCCAGTAGAATTTCGAGTCACCTTAAAATTGAATGATGGTTTATTGGACCAAGAGAATGTGAGATCACTATCAGCAGCATTCGCTCGTTCTGACTCGGGTTTGGGAACCAAGTTCTCTGGCAGAATATACCAACTCTGGTTGCTAGAATCAATATTTGATGGAACAAGCTCTACGTTCAAGCGGTGATTTGCTTGATACTCCACCGTCAGATCAAGTGAATCGACGTCGGTACCGTAAGCATTGCATGCACCTCCAGCAAGCAACAACGTCGCTGTCATTCCATGATTGCTCGTTTGCACATTTGTTGCCGTATAACCCGGGCAGACCGTCTGCGCATTAACAGCATTAGGATCCTCAATATTGGGAAGCAGAGTTTGACCAGTGTTGGCACCCGGCGGCAAAGTAATCACCGCCGAGGCCAGGGCATTGAACAACAGAACAGAGATGGCGGCAGCTGCAGGGCGTGCCATTGTGTCGGTGAACCAGGAGTTTGGATACCCTTGTGAAGTTTTTGCACGATGACCCAGGGATCGACGGTCCCTTTAATACGTACAAATAAGGTCTCGAATATTCGACTCTGGATACATGATCTATCTACAAAGCTCGTACAAGTGAGCTATAAAGAATCGCTGGTTGTAAACGAGGTACCCCTCGCCGAAGTTAGTTTCGCCCCAATGCTACCAGCAAGACTGTATTAATTGTGTGGTATCGCACGGCACGCTGTGCATTAGGCGTTCCGTCTGTCTTTAAGGCGTCCCGTAGGTATGGTCATCTCGATGGTCATAGAGCATTGTTAAGAGGCTGCAACTCTTGAAGTGCTCTATCAAAATAGCATGGGAGCGCGATAGTGTTGCATTCACAACTACCATTTTTGGATTTATTTGAAGTCATTCATCAGGCTGGAATAATTAAGAACAACGAAGCCCAGGGTCAACCGCAAGCTTACTATGTTTCTCGTTTCATCATGTGATTTAGTGGAAGCTCGCGCGTTCTAGAGCAAAGTTTCTTTCGATGCGATCATAATGCATCATCATTATTTTTTCATGACGAAAGCAACATGACAGCGAACAATGCACTGAGTACCCAGGGGTTATATACTTTCATACATCATTGTAAACATCTGCAAAGGCACATAAAGCCCATGACATAGCACACAACTTTTCCTTGAGGTCAGCTTGCATGCCCCTCAGAGCAGCGATGCGCATCATGCACTGGTCGTATCCACATAATGGCTACAATCAAAGATCTCAACGCACATGATCGCCCTCCGGAAAAGGTCCGGGCCGCTTACAAAAAATACCAACACTTGCAGTTATCGGAAATTGACCACGATCCAGACGTTATAGACCTGGAAAAGTTGGATCAGGATGTCCTTTCGGACCCTTTTATTCTACTGGAGTCCCTGGGCAGTAAGAGGCTTCGTGAAGCCTTTGATGAATTTATAGGCAAAGGGCCATCATCTCACGAGCATCATGGGGCCGGCTTAATTGAAGATATCCCTGTAATTGCGCACAAGCGTGTTTCCGGTAAGTTGTGGAGGAATATAAATAGTCGTAGTATTAAAGAATAATACATAGTAATAAACTGGCTAACTCGACTGCAGGCCTCCTTATGATCCCATCTCTCATTCCTCCAACTATTCAGAGCAAGCTGCTGTCGCTGATGCTCCACCGAGACCTGTCAGATCCGTCACACCAGACAAATCTGCACCTACACTATGACATCAAGTACCCAAATGTGTGTCATCACGGTAGTGGGACAGACGATACACAAGACACATCGCCGCCGTACGCTTCATTCTTTGAAGCGGATCCTTCTCTTATCTTCACGGCAAAAGACCCCAATATCCACAAACCCATAACTGTACAGAATATGCTTGATAAGAAGCTCCGCTGGGTCACTCTGGGTGGCCAGTATAATGGGACAACCAAAGTGTATCCCGATGGCCCTCCGCCTGCTTTCCCGACTGATATTGCACGCCTTCTGGGTGCAGCTTTCCCAGAAACCGAGGCTCAAGCCGCAATCGTTAATATCTATTCCGCAAACGACACCCTAAGCATGCACCGCGATGTAAGCGAAACATGCGGTGTTGGGCTCATCAGTGTCAGCATCGGTTGTGGTGGCCTCTTTGTGATTGGCCACGACGATGGTGAGGGCTGTGAGATTATCCGCCTCCGATCTGGTGACGCGGTATATATGTCGGGTCTATCGAAATTTGCGTGGCACGGAATACCTAAAATCATACCGGAAACGTGTCCAACTTGGTTGCGTGACTGGCCTGGATCGGAATATCCCTTGTGGCAAGGATGGATGAGCAGAAAGAGAATCAACCTGAACGTTCGGTTGATGACTGATGCAAAATCAACTAGAGACGCCGCATTGACTTCGTGATATAGCCAATGCAAATGCTAACATCAAAATCAACGTCTGTTGAAGCGTAGCGATGTACTTTTAATAACACAGAGCAACCTCGCTGATAAAATAGAAGGCTTCGAAACGAAAGCCTCAAGCAGCCCCGTACCGATGAGTAGGAGCGGACGTAGGGGGTGCTGGGTTATTTGATAACAAAGATTGAACAGAGTTGGGACTCCACGTTGTAGGATTTCCATTTGTGCTTTGTGGACTAGCTCGATAGCCTTTATTGTCCGAAATGCCATGAGAGTCCTTTCCCACCCCATTCATTAGTCGCTGTCTTTTTGCCTGAGAAGCAGCGGTAGGGTTGTGGTGAGAATCGTAAGAGACATAACCGGCCATTTGTTGGCCAGAGGTACCGCTAGAACTGTGTGGCACCTGTGCGAAGCTGGAACTAGCAGTATTACTTTCGGGGCTCAATGCATTCCCCCGAGAGCGATATGCCGAATCTGATGTGGGATCGTCATTGTCTCCAAACTTGCCCAGTCCAACTCGTCCCATGCTTTTGTCGTGGAACACAACCCGTTTCCATTTGGCAAGAAGTTGATCGTAGTCCCATCTCGAAGCACCAGGACCAACGCTCTCACTTTCCCGCGCACTTAGCTCACGCGCAGCATCTCGCGATAGGGGAAGCATATCTGGAGGGAAGAGTGCAAACTCGCGGGGCCACTGGCAAGAGCCTAGCCTTTCCACCTGGGCCCGAAGCTGGTTGGCTTCTTGTTGGACTCTAGCAAGTTGTGTCTCGGCTTCCTTACGCTTCTCTAGCTCGCGCGAAAACGCTCTAGCGATTTCCAAACGCCAAGAATCATTTTTCACGTCCGTTGGAAGAATCATCCAATTTTGGTAGGCAAGATCGAGATGTCGCGAGCTCATTTCTTCGTGCTGTTGAGCTGTCCGGTTGATCAAGGATGGGTCTTGGGTGGTGCTGCTGCCACGGGAACTAGCCATAGTTGTAGAAGATGCGGATAATTGTTCATTGCGCCACTTTTCAATATGAGTTCGGAGAGCATGCCGAACAACCTCGACCTGGCCCACGCCCGGTGGCTCTAGAGGGAAGGATGCGGTGGTGGGAAAGGGGTGTGTTGCAAATAGAGTCGGAGGGGAGGGAAGCATCCTAAGCACGAGGGAGGGGTAAGTCTGAGCTTGCACGTCGAATTCGAAAGGCGATAAGCAAGAACTGGTTGTTTCTCTGTAGAAGTATATAACAATTAGCATTCGGTCGTGAGTGAACTGTCAGGAAAGGCCTGAGTCACACTCACGTTGCGGCTTTGATATTGTCCAAGACTTCGCGCAAAGCAAGCTCCAGCGCTCTGATGGTTTCTGCGTCCTTTGATGTAGCCGCTCGATTTGTCGAGTCCGAAGGTCCATTCGAGACTGCTCGCGACTGAAAGGGTGGTGGGCGCGAGGAAATGGCCGCATCTTGCGAACTGTTGTCGGGGATATTGTTTATTACCCCAGTTGAATGCCAGGTTGGAGTATTGAATAAAAACCGGGGGCCTTCCCGCGGCCGCGAGACTGGGTCATGAGCGCTATTCCCTGTCGAGTCGTGACCTTTTCCACCAACTTCTGGGCTGTCGCGCTTGCTCGAGGTGCGCGCCTGTCGTCGGGTGATGCTGCTGCGAATGCGGCGAATCTCGTCGACGTCGTGGATTCCATCGGGCTTTTTCTTGAAGAGATATTGGTCGAGGTGGCGCCCTAGCGACGAGGATGTGAAGGCCTGGTGGCAGTATTGGCATTCCTTGTCCTTGGCCATGGACCCCTTAGAGTGGCCGGCATCGTCTCCGGCAACGGAGTCCGCGGGACTCCTCGTCCCCTTCTCTGCTTCTACCATGTTCTGTGAGGATATCGGGTGATATGCGCTTGTACTCTAGGGCAGAGGTAGTGTGTGGATAGTCAAAGCTGGAGCAAGCCGCAGAAGTGCATGGTCGAATATACAGACAGGGGAGAATGGATAACTGACAGGCGCGCCAAGAAAGACAACGGCCTGTGCTGCGGTGCCACGCCACGCTGATGTTGCTTTAGCGATGCTTTTGTTCCCTCTGTTCGAATGCTCTGCGAGGTTGTGGTGTCGACGGCGTGCAAGTTGAGAGCTGAGCAGCGGAGATGCTTGATTTGGGATCACGTGACCCGCATTGCCGCCTCTGATAGGCCAGCTTCCTCCTCCCTTGCTGCGTCGGTCTCATAGTCCATGCAAGCTCTATAGTTACTGGTAATAGTTGAAAGGGGATTTCCAGCCAGAAATTGCCCATAAAACGCGATGTTGTATTACGCAGCCTTACCCTTGCGTCATCAATTAGCCTGCGCAGGATGAGAGCGCATTGAACAGGCCTATGAATGCCAAGCACAGGCTCCGCTTTTCCCCAGGAATTTGCGTATGCGGATTACCACGCCCACGGTTATTTGCGATGGAGAATAGATGCACAGGAATTGCACATGTGAGGTTTTCCTAGTTCTCATTGAATAACGAGAAATAGGTTATAAGGTACTTTTGCTAGCCTCTGATTAATACCGAGGAGAAGCGCACAAATTCCTGGAATGGCTCAATTTTGATCGCTGTGGTATTATTCTTGGAGTGAAAATTACCATACACGTATCGTTACATCTCCTCCCCGCTCCAATCCATCTCCGTCTATTCAAAGTTGCCGAACATTGCATAGCCGAGCAAGAATGATCGATTGACCGCCACATCTTTGCTAGCTTCAGAACATATGTATATATTTTCCAGGAGGTCCAATCGCTCGGATTGACCATGCGCAACCGACCTAGTCCCCTCGCGCAGAAAACCCCGTCCACAAGCACCAGGCAGAGAGCTAAGAGAGCATGCACTGAATGCAATGCACGCCGGGTTCGATGCGACGTTGTTCAAACGCAACCATGCTCGAACTGCCAGTCAAGTGGAGTCAAGTGCGAGGTTGTCCCCTCGCGACGCGGACGGTTAGAATCTCCTGACAGTTGTTTAGTGATAATCATTGATTCTTGAGCAGGTATCCACGCAAGTCGCGAGAGCAACGTGCGTCTGGAGGACCGCCCGTGCTACACTCTCGTCGTAACACTGGCCATATTGATGCTAGCTCAACTCCAGCGCAAACTGCGCAGGCCTCATCGCCTCATACTGGCAGCAGTGCCAGCGTGGATCCCGAGACCGCATCTACTCGTTACGTCCCAACTCCGGAGAGAGGGAACACGTTCTTTTTTGGGGAGTCAAATCTCCTTACCTACGTGACTGGGCCACCTCCTGAAAGCGATCCAGCTGGTAATACAGATTTTACGCACAAACAAAGACTCTCCTATCCTCTATCAACAACCCCCCGCGGGCAAAGAGAGAATATAACAAGCGACCATGTTGAATCGAACCGAGAGAACTACTTGCGACAGAATGGTGCCTTCAGTTTTCCGGACCCAGAAAACTGTCTCCCGGCAATCAGGGCTTACTTTGCTTGGTTTCATCCCTGTTTTCCTATTCTTGATCGAGCCGAGATCGCTCATCGAATTAACACAAGGGATATTTCGCCGCTTTTACTACAAGCATTACTGTTCATTGGCACTAACTATTCCGATGAACGGTCTGTATTTTTAATGGGGTTCAAGGACCGTTCCGAAGCAAAATATTTATTGTATAATAGGGCAAAATTACTTTTCGAAGCTGATTGGGAGCAAGATCACATCACAACATTACAAGCTTTATTCCTTATGAGTTTCTGGCGAGGGAGCCAGAGCACAGCTCGAGATGTTCGTTATTGGCTAGGAGTAGCAATTACTCAAGCGCAGTTGTGTGGTCTACATCGCTCGTAAGTAGGAATTGTTACTGTTCCATTGCAAACGCTCAAGTGCAACCTTAGGACACGTTTTACGACTCGAGACAGTAGAACGGCGCGGCTACGACGAAGAATTTGGTGGTCCATATATGTAATGTTACCGATTTTTCATTGAATCGCAAAAAGCTGATAGACTGTAGGTTCGTGAGCTGCAATCGTCCTCGTCGCTTGGCTTACCACGGCGGATCAGAGATGAAGACTGCGATATCGAGCCGATCACAGCTGGCGATTTAGAGGAAGAATATGATGGATCGATTGCACCATCTTTTGGTAGATATGAATCTGAGCATGTGGTTTACGTCTTGAAGATGACGCACATTGCTCGACTTCGTATGCACCTCTCAAATATATCGTTTTTCGCCATCAATTCTGATCCTTTAAATAGTTGGAAAAGTTGTCGACATTCAGTTTGCACCAAAACGCCAATATGCAACTACGACAGAAGATCTAGAAACAGTGAAACAAGAACTAGAAGAATGGAAAGACACCCTGCCAGTTGGTATGCGCCCAGGGGCCAGCGAAGGAAATATATCTGTGTGGTCCAGCCTACTACAATTATCATACAAGTGAGTTTGCTTGACATTTTTCCCATTGCTATTTTGAAACAAAATTTAACAGGACCGCGATCACAGTCACTTACGGATATTGATTCATCGCAATGGTTTTTTGAGAAATCAAAAAGCTCGAGACGATCGAGACAAGCAAGCTGCTACTGCCGCCGCAAACCAAATCAGCAGGATTGCGGAGGATATGCTTTCACAGCAGACCATCCAATATGGCCAAATGCATCTGTGAGCCGTTCTTTTCCAGGGTCTGAGAATTTCACTAATACATACATTCTTTTTTTCATTTTGTAGTATCACCGGGCTATTTGCCGCGCTCTGTATACATGTTATCAACATCCGAACAACAGATGGGGTAAATAAGCGACTAGCGGAAAATCGTGCTCAAATATGCTTGTTGGGTCTGCATGAGATCCAAAAGTATTGGCGAGTTAATAATCTTGTTCTCGACTTCTTCTTTCAATACCTGGATGATTCCACAGCCAGAATCCTCCTCGCTGCCGATACCGAACGCCAGGGATTTGGAAAATCTTCTACTACATCGTCTGTACGGCATCCAGACAGCCTCACAGAAAGTGAAGGGCCCCCTGTAGCTCACAATGCTGCACAAGTCACTCCACAGGCAAATCCAATATCATTCCCATCATCGACTGCAGATGTGCCTGGACCTCCGGAGGATCAATATTGGAATTTTGTACGGATGAATTGGGATGGTGATGATAATAACCCTACAAACAGCGACCTTGGTTTTCTTTGGGACGCGCAGCTTTATGCTAACTTGGACTTCCTCGAGAAATGTATATGATTGAATATCGGTCTAAACAGGGATGAATGTGTGTGATATCGATTCTAATATACTTGTACGAAATATTATTTATGTGCGTTGCTAATCAATTTCTATCTACAGAAATATCTTGTTTAAAGCAAATCAATATCGATGATTACTTGTTGAAGCCGGTATTACCCGTTTAGGTAATAAAGTGCGCTTGCCCTAATTGGAAAGATGTAAATTTGCCATATCGCAAAGAACGTGTTCTAAACTTACATTTGATTAGTTCACCTGGCAAATTAGCCGATCTCTTTTCATGTAAACGATATCAATTCAATCACTTGAGTTATTATTGTCTACTGGTGAATTTGGTTGACTTACTATCCAGCCGAGACGGCTATATGATAAACTTTAAATTTAGTGGCGATCCCTAAACAATGAATAAGACCAATATTTCAAAAATCTTCTGGTGAGACTTGAATATGATATAGCTTTCTAGGTTTTCTAAAATTCGGCCCATGTATGCTCTATGGTTCGCTGTAATAGCTGATCAATATGACGTGCTATACATGTAGGCAGTATACCAATTGATGTAGTGCTCATAGAATTATTTTCAAACGTTATTGAATATTTCCAACATCAACTTAGTATCAAGTCGCATGCGAGTAGGTAACAAATATCGCTTTATACCAGGTCTATTGTTCTAGATGGTATACCGGAATGCAGGATGTCTATGACCCAGCCAATGCTCACTCCCTTCACCGAGACGGTAATCTCGAGAGCCATTTTCTTTTTGTTTGTTTTCCCATTGACAGTAAAAGATTTGTAGAACGACGGTGATGACACAGAGCACGAGAGCGCCCAAACTCACAGAGTGTCCTAACGTATAGTCTGGTCTGGCCGCAATGTTAGTCAATGACCTGTCTCTAATATTCTAGGAGGGGAGGGGGGATATTGAACAAAGAAGCTCTTACGCATCTCGTGATAGGTAAATAAAGGTAGCAACAAATGCAGCACAGTTAGCAAAGGCAATCTGGAACCCAATGCCTGTTGCCCGGACATAATGCGGTGCCAAGTTGTTAGATAGCCATCCCTGGGAACAGAAGAAAGGCATTAATTGGACGAAATATCATTTTATATGTATTTTTCGGTTTCAAACATACCATGATCATTGGAGAGCACGGGTACACTCCAATAGCAACTAGAAAAGTTCCTCCATAACGAACACTGTTCGCTTTAGACGCAAGAAGCATAATATACCCAGCCATGGCTAGGATGCAACACACAACCATAATTGGACCCCGTGCTTTGATCTTATCCGACAGAGTAGAAGTCAGAAGAACTAAGATAAAAGCTGCAATGTTTGGTGGTACTGTAAACAGTTGAGCTGTGGTGGACTTGTACCCCATTCCGGAGATGATGGACGGCAAAAAGAGGGAGAAGCTCTGTATTAAGTGTTAGTAAGTCCTTTATCCAGATTACCACTTTTCATTCTTTTGAGGAGTACAACTTACATAGAGCGGAACCAAGAGGAAAAACCAAGCAAAGGAGGAAAACCAGGTCTGCGGAGAGAGCATGGCCATGCGTACCCAATGCCAGTTAAAATGCTCTTCATTGACATTTTCGACGTCAGTGGCACCGTGAGCGTCTTGCATCATGCGTTGCAGAGCCACGGCTCTTTCTTCCTCGGTCAGAAATTTGGCCTCTGCAGGGGTATGAGGCATTGTAAAGAAACAAATAATGCCAAAGATCGTTGTGATAATTCCCTCAACTACAGAAATATGTTTAATAGACATCCGTTAGTTTAGCCGGTTGAGACTCACTGAAAAAAATCCATGGCCAGTTGTTATAGCCGCCGTATTCGATTTTAGCCAACCCAGTTGCTAACAGCCCACCAAACGCACCACTCAATGGAGCAGCGCAGTAAAACAAACCAATACGATAAAGCATCTGATGACGGCGATAGAACATGGCCAAATACACAATCATGCCCCCAAGTAAACCGCCCTCGCAGAGTCCAAGGACTAAACGGGCCACCACAAGACCGGCAAATGACTTTGTAAAGCCCAGAAAGGTGGAAGTCAGGCCCCAAGCAGTAATCAAACTAGGAAGAAAAATTCCTGCACGGACATACTTGACTGCCCAATTGCTGGGCACGTCAACCAAAATATAGGGAATATAGAACACCACGAGAGCAATATTGAACTTGTCGCCGTCCAGACTTAGGTCCTCGATTAGACCATCGATCTTTGCATTCCCGATATTACTTCTATCGATAAACGCGAATAGCCTGTTCAGATGCAAAAGAATTCAGTCATTGAAATCAATTTTCTTATCTGGAAAATCAACACACCATATGCCGAAGAGCCAGGGAACGATATGGCGGTCGAACTTGCGGTCCACAATCTTGTCTATCTGTTCTGGAATTTCAAATGGTAATTGGTATTTTCGTATAATCTCCACATGGCTCTTCTCCGGCTTCGGGAGCTCAATTTTTTCTTCGTTCGGCATGGTTGTCATTTTTGCGAGACAATGTTCCGTATCAGAACACCAGTTAACGAGAATAGACTGCAGCAGAAAACGCCGGAGTGGCGAAGTAAAGAAGTAACGAAGACCTATTTATAATAACTTCGGGGTCTCCCCGGATTTAGTGTTCAGATATAACTAGGGGTTATTGTACCCCGCACAATTCCCCAAAGCTCAACCTTAACCAGCGGGATTTAACCTGAATAAACAGGTCTGTAAAATGAACCGACTCGTTGATTGGGCCCTAGCATTATACTTCTACATGTATATAGCCTATGTAAAATGATGTGACCAATGCAGTCGGGCTTTTGAGAACAGGATGTCATCGTATGTGAAATCGTTGAATCAATGCAAGATAAGAGACTATTTCCTAGTACTGTTTCGTATATACTTATATTGTAGCCCTCGTTGGGCAAGTTCGACAAGATTTCTCCTCCGATGAAACCGGGGCCGATCACAAAGTCGTTGCCTTTGGACTTGGCGGATTAATGCGTTTCTTCTTGTAAGGAGAGGTTTTTGGTTCTGAGGAAGGATTTTTCCACTGATTATTGAATTTCTGGATAAATATCTATTTTTCAAACATGTGACACGTAGTATTTTTAAAATAATAGGTTACTAATGCGGAACTTGTGGGAGTTGGGATACGGAGACATATCAATTGATGTTAACCCGATAACATGTACACTAAGGACATGTCTCAGGTATATTTGCAGTTAATTAGTAACTTCTAGGTAGCTGCAACACTTTCTCGCTGATGTAGTTTAGGATCATTTCGCGGCTAACAGGAGCAATGCGCGGCACAAAGCATTCCCGCAACCACCTCTCGACATCATACTCCACAGCGTAGCCCATGCCACCGTGGGTCATGACGGCACGCTCGCAGGCAGTGTACGCGGCCTCAGCAGCCAGGTATTTGGCACTGTTGCAAGCAGTGCCGACAGCCTGGAAGGAGATCGAGCTATCCGTTTTGGAGGCATCATACATTCGAGCTGCATGATATGTAGCCAGCTTGGCGGCTTCAAGTCTCATATAGGCATCAGCGAGAGGATGAGCAATAGCCTGGTTCTTGCCAATGGGCCGCCCAAAAACGTTTCGCTCTTGTGCATACTGCGATGCCCTTTCGAGAGCAACATATCCGAGCCCGAGGGCTTCTCCCGCCAACAGACACCGTTCGGCATTCATACCGTGAAGAATAACCTTGAAACCATCGCTTTCTTTCCCAATCAGAGAATCGGCGGATATTTCGTAGTTGTCAAAAAAAACTTCATTTGCGTCGACTGCGCGGCCTCCCATCTTTTTGATTTTCTTTAATTCCAAGCCCGGCTGACTACGATCCAAGTCAATGGCAAACATAGAGAGGCCCTCGTTTGGTTTTTTGGTTTGCTCTAAAGGAGTCGTGCGGGCTAGCAATATCATGACCGATGCTACTTGTGCACAAGTGATCCATATCTTCTGACCGGACACAAGATACGAATTGCCATCCTTTGATTTTAACGCGGTAGTTTTCAGCCGGAGAGTATCAAGACCAGTATTAGGCTCAGTGACACCAAAACATGTCCTCCATTTGCCACTGATGATATTTGGGATGATCCTTTCGACCTGTTCCTTGGTGCCAAACTTTGCTAACGGCTGGGTTGCGTAGACATTCGCATGAATTGACTGGGCACCCGCCATGCCTGCACCGGACTGAGTGATCGTCTGCATCATCATTGTTGCCTCGGATATTCCTAAATTAAGAGTTTAGCTTTTGAAAGACAAAAAGTGTGGTTCCCATATACCCAACCCAGACCCTCCAAGCTCTTCCGGGAGCGCAATTCCAAGCCAGCCATCCTTTGCCAAAGCAGCGTGGAATCCCTTTGGGTCCTTTTCTTGTTGATCGCATTCCTGCCAGTATGTGGACGGGAAATTGGAACAGATTTGTGACACCGCTTCACGCACAGTTAACTGTTCCTCAGTAAACCCAGTCAGGTCCATTATTTGCTGGCGGCTGGATGTTGAGAAGCACGACTGATCTGACGTGCTGTTGTGCCATGGTTTCTGTTGTACGCATTGAGCTGTTGCCCACCGCGAAGTTGTAAACGTGGATCTTGAAATTCGCTTGGCCAAGAAACCTGTGCCGCGGGAGATGGTCATTTTGAAGACATGCAAAGCTGCATTCAAACTTGATTCTGACTACAGCAGCCTCTCAAACTATCTAGAACAGTTTCTTAAAAGCTGTATCTGGCCTGGATGATTGAAGCCGCATTTGATGATGATGATGCACGTGAGCATAAAGCCGATTAAAGTATTCGGCGTTCGACCCGAGGGGGAGTTCCTCCAATGAAATGATCGGCATCAGCCTCCATAGTAAATGCGGAGTAGCCCCACAATTAACCGTGTAGTATAGCCGACTCGCCAACTGATGCAGTAGTGTAGCATGTCGAAATACCGAGCAATGCCGAGCTTTACTCTCAACTCTGTATTGATTTAGCCTGTCTGATGCAATTAGACGTTTGGGAATTCAAATAATGCTCACCGGCTTGTCCAGCGCACTGTTCAGGATCAGCAGCAACAGCTACTACTATTGACAGCAATATTCCGAAAGAACATCAGGAAACGCGGCTATGAAAAGTATCATCTTCCGACCCCTCACCACTCGAGGCTTTACATTTCAACATCAATATGCATGTACAAGTTATTCAAAACAGATAGGCCGCACAATTGCTACGACAACAAAGGATATCAACTCTTCCAAGCCTAGTCGCCCATTAGAAGGCGTCACAGTCGTCAGTCTCGAGCAAGCAGTAGCAGCACCGTTTTGCACCCGCCACCTGGCTGATCAGGGAGCCCGAGTCATCAAAGTTGAGCGTCCAGTTGTTGGTGATTTTGCTCGCGGCTACGATACGCGTGTCAATGGGTTGGCATCACATTTTGTCTGGATCAATCGATCCAAGGAATCGCTAGCACTCGACGTCAAAAACCCGGCGGATCATCAGGTTCTGATGCGTTTAATTTCACGCGCTGATGTACTCGTGCAGAATCTGGCTCCGGGAGCGGCGACCCGATTGGGGTTATCTCACGAGGCATTGAAGGAAAAGAACCCGGGACTGATAGTTTGCAATATCTCTGGGTATGGCGAAGACGGACCATACCGGGACAAAAAGGCGTATGATCTGCTCATTCAAAGTGAGGCCGGAATGCTCTCGGTGACTGGCAGCAAATATGAGCCTGCAAAAGTCGGCATATCCATTGCTGACATCTCAGCGGGCACATATGCCTACTCTAATATCTTGACGGCGCTCATGCAGCGTGCCAAAGACGGCCTTGGACGGAAAATTGATATCTCCATGCTTGAATGTATGGTGGAATGGATGGGGTTTCCGCTCTATTACACCTATGGCAATGCTCCAGGTCCTGCACGAGCCGGCGCCTCGCACGCTGCCATCTATCCTTATGGGCTTTTCAACACCGGTGATAACCGACAAGTAATGCTCGGAATCCAAAACGAGCGCGAATGGGCGAATTTCTGCGAAAAGGTCCTACGCAAACCGGAAGTTGCAAAAGACGAGAGATTTGTAAACAACTCGCTCCGAACTCAAAACCGAAATGCCCTCAGAGAGATTATTCACGAGTCGTTTTCGACGCTCACCGCGGATGAGGCTATCAACCTTCTGGAAAAGTCCAAGATTGCAAATGCGAATGTTAACTCTATGAATGACGTCTGGGAGCATCCGCAACTGAAAGCCCGGGAGAGGTGGACCGAAGTCAGCACACCCAATGGCGTGGTTCCTGCTTTATTTCCGCCTGGATCCTCTGATGCTCATGAGATGAAGCCAGTTCCTGACGTTGGGGAGCATAATAAATCAATTCTTGAAGAACTGGGATTTGAGAAAACGGATTGAAGAATACAATAACATAGGGTCGTGGATGAAATAAAAATTTCTAAAGTATTTGGATTTATCAAGCGGGATGCATATTAATGTGTATACATTAGATAGGGCCAATCACCATTAGAACATACAAGATATTTAAAACTGAAGGATAAGGTAACACACTGATAGGGCAATATGAATACAAGGATCCATGGAACAGACCTTTCATTGAACCCCATGACTGAGCTTTTCCTCACTCTCCGATTGCTCTACTTTTGCTTTCTTCGTCTTGCGAGTACTAACAAGAGCCTTAATGTGCTGAGTGCCATGAAGATATAGCCACGAGAGGAAGAACACGGCTGCAAAGTTGAACCCTATATATGCCCAGAATATGCCCTAGGTAGAGGTGACAATTAGCATGGTAAGTTTTAATGATCCAATAATTCATGAGAATGACATACGAAATTGCGCCACTTGTTTGAGTAGGATATATTGAATCCCTTGGCCTAGAATCTTCAAGTCAACCCTATACAAACAAAACAAAACTCACTGCAGGTCGGATGAATTTGAATGAGTACTCACAAATTGATCGCCGGTTGAATATTGGCAGAATGAACACATCCCGTTGCCTGCTTCCTGCACATAGCCACCGGACTGTGTAGCAAATGCACTAGCATAGATTTGACAGCTCATTCCGGGCGGTGGGCTGAACTTGGCCTCCTCACGACCAATGCACTGGACAGATTGTTTATGGACCAGGACTCCCAGGAAGCCTTCGAGAAGATACTTGAACGGGGTGAGCCAGTACATCCACGATCTCCAGAACGTAGGAAGTGCCATGTAAGGCACTACAACGCCGCAAAATGATACTACAAAAGTGAAAAACGCAGGAACGAGCAGCGATGCAAATAGCTCATTGGGAGATAGCGCTGCGATGAACTGTCCGAAGCCAATATAGAATAGCTCAAAAAGAAGTACCAGGATATAAGTAAAACCAGCCGTAAAGGAGTCGCGAGGAAACCCAACCCCCCAATACCAGCAATTGAAGTATATAGAACCCGCCACGATTGAGTACGGGATTTCGGGGAGAATAGCGCTCGTCACAAATGCCGTCCAGGAGTATATTTTCGCCTTTCCTTCGCGTGACTCATACAGGTTTCGAAAGTGTAAGAATCGCGGTTGGAGCTGCTGGATAAGCGGAGGACAAATTGTGAGGGTCATGAAAACGGAGAACAACCGTGATTGCATGTCGATGTAGCTGTGCCCTAGTTTCCAGAATGTGAAGGTATTAAAAAGGCCGGTGAATATGTGTAGCATGAATTTTCCCTTGATATGACTGTTTAGCCCGCCTCTTTTCTGCAAATAATGAATTAAACTTACGAGAAGATATTCAGGGGAACGCCAATATGCAACAAACGAGCGTCGGGTAGTAGCCATGATCTGCGTCCAAACTGGCATCGCATATTCTCTGTCATCTTTTGTTTCTTCGCCGGTCTTTTGATCACGACGTGACTGAATAATTTCTTGGATTTCTTCTGTACGATGCTTGTGTTCTCCAGAATTCGCCCACACATCTGCCCAGTCTTTGCCTCTGTAATCTGGATTTCCGGCCCCAATGACTTCTAGCATATACTAGTAATTACATAAGTAAAGACAATTTTTCAAGAGGTAGGAGAGAATAAAAACATACCTCGGCAGGATTAGCATCATGGGGACACCGCTTACCCCCATTGCGCTCAAAATAATCCAGTAAAGTTCGACAATCTGTGCCAAGCTCTCCATGATAGACAACTCGGCCACCACTTTTCAGCAACACAAGGTCATCAAATTGCTCAAACAACACAGCTGAAGGCTGATGAATCGTGCACAACACAGCTTGTCCCGCATCTGCAAGACGGCGGAGGAACCGCACGATATTGTACGCAGCAAGAGAGTCTAGTCCGGATGTCGGTTCATCGAGGAAAAGAAGCAACTCAGGTTTACTGGCGAGTTCAACTGCGATTGTAAGACGTTTTCGCTGCTCTTGGTTCAGCCCTGACCCGCCAGATCCAACTGTCGCGCCGGCAAGAGATCGCATTTCCAAGAGATCAATAACTTTTTCACAGTAGTCGTATTTTTCCTTCAGAGGGATCTCTCGAGGTTGTCGGAGTTTTGCTGAGAATCTCAGGCATTCGCGAACTGTTGCAGTGGGTTCGTGTACATCCATTTGCTCTGCAAATCCCGTGGCTCGTTGGAAGCTTTTTGGTAAGTTTCTATTTAATTGTGAGATAGTATCACTTTTGACGATGATATTTTGATTACTTACCGGCCGTTTATCAGAAAATCACCTTTGACAACCCCGATGTTGACTCTCTGCGCAAGCACATTGAGAAGGGTTGTTTTGCTATATAAATCAGTATTAGTTTTTGGAAAAATAATTGTGATCTATACTCACCCGGCACCAGAAGCACCCATCATTGCAGTGAGTCGACCGGGCCTGACGTAGCCTTGGACATCATCTAAAAGTCGCTTCTGGCCTCCTTTAACAGGAATATCATAGCTCACATTCTGCCATGTGAATATAGCGGTATTTCGAGAAATACCTTCTACCTTGTTTTCTGAGGTGTCGGGTTCGTTTTCAGTGCTTTGTACATTGTGATTGGTTTGATCACCAGCTTCTTCATCCTCTGGAGAAGTCTTATTCTTCAGAGCATCGTCTACATACTTGGGAGCCTGACCTCTTAGGAAAACTGTCACAGAACTGCCTCCCTTGTTAGGTCTCTGCAGCTCCATGCCAATCATAGTCAATGCGACGAAGAAAATAAACAAGGCAATTATGATACCGAGATTGCGCCAGATATGGGACCGTGAGTATGTGTATGCCGTTTGAATATAGTTCGAGCCCTTCACAACTGTTTGGCCCGGCTGGCTTCCCTGGATTAAGCAGCTTTGATGCTGCGGGGTGGCGTTGGGGCCTTCAGGGACCAGGTATGGAGGGGTGCATTCGACATTGAGGTTGTAGAATTCGTTGCTCATTAGAGACTCAAATGCGTACTGGACGGGGTTGACCCATATTAGCCATTTGAGCCATGGGTGCATTTTCCATGGAGGAATCAAGTATCCTACACGGTGTTGTTAGAAATTTCCAGAGCTAATATAGTAATAATACATACCAGTGTAAACAATTAATGCTTGTATTGCAACACCGGTAACTCGAGTCGCTGGAATTTTGTTAGTCATGTTTGTTATGTGAGTCTTGGTTCCATACCAACATCGAGCGAGGGGCAGAGAGCTCCCACGGCTCGAAAAAATGAATAGATTGTCATGGTGAGAACGAACAAAAACAAAAGACTGATGAAGAATTGTGAAGGAGTTCGTGATAGATTTGCCATACTGCAATATGTTAGTTGACTTTTGAGTAGCGACCTCTGGTCTAATCAGAAAAACTTACAAGTAGACAACTATATCAAACAATGTAACTTGAATGAGAACCAGAGGCACATCGACAACAACCTGAGCCAGGGCATAAGCAGACGGACGGTAGAAAGAACTGCGGAAATTAGTAGGTGGTACGATAATGTGATGTTTCTAGATAACCTCACAAGCTTTTATGTTTCATCAGAATTGGCCGACTTTCAAATGTCGCTGTGAGCTCTGCAAGCGCTAGCAGCGAATTGAAAAGAAGCATGAAGAACATGACTCCTCCTCTGGGGAAGACACCGGTACTAAATGAAATGGTCAGTATCGTCATAAACCTGAGTCATTTGATAACGAGAACAGACCTCGTTGGCTGAAGGTTGTAAAACAGACTTCCGACAATCAGAGCCTGAAACAGAAGCATGCACCATTTTCCATAAAGAGACTGCTTATCTCCAGTCATAACTAGAAATTGGCGCTTCGTAAGCGCAATGACCTGTTTCTGGAACGAAAGCGTGAAGTTTTTCTGTTTGATCTTGTTTCGAGCAGCTTCGCGTTCATGTTGTTGTTTGTCAAGTTCCTTTTCAAAGTCCTCAACATCCTTGACAGACAAGACACGCTCATCACTCTTGAGATAAGCAGATTCAAACTCTTCCGAAGTACGCGGGATCCTATCTTCCCAACCCGACTTTACTCGTCTGGCATGTGGATCACTAACAGATGTCAAAAAGTCCGGGGTCGTCCACCGCGGAGGGCATTCAAACCCCAGATTTTCAAAGTAGGATTTGGCATCCTCTGTTCGACCAAAATAGGCACATCGACCATCTTCAATCAACACAACTTTGTCAAACAAATCGTACAGACTTTCTGCCGCCTGATATAAAGCAACCAAAGTTGAAACATGTGCCATGTTTGTCAAACTCCGCAGACTCTGGACATACTCCAAGGCGGTGCTCGCGTCAAGGCCTCTGGTCGAATTATCCCAACATTGTGTGCTTGCTTTGGTAATCATAGCTTCAGCAATAGAGACACGCTTTTTCTCGCCCCCAGAAATCCCGTGTCTCAACGCATCCCCTATTTTTGTGTCCATAGTGTGTTCTATCCAGAATAGTTTGGCCACAGCACTGAGAAAGGTCTTTTGATATTCTTCTCTGCTTTCTCCTTCATTGCGAGACTCCTTTCCAGGAGTTCGAGTTTGGAGAGCAAACATGAGAGTTTGTTTTACAGTCAGGGTAGCGTAATGCAGATCGTCTTCGGGGTTGTATGATACTGTGGCTAGTCAGCTTCTCTGCTATTATTTCTAAAGGGCTACAATGCGTTGACCTTCTGATCTATAGTTTTTAGCCATGGTGGTGGGATCTGTTCCTCCGTAGGAAACGACGCCCTCAATACTTTCATATCCGGCTCTTTGGTTGCCAATAGTTTTCAGAAATGTCGAGCACCCTGACCCTGGTCGACCAAGGACGAGCAGCATCTCCCCCGGACGTACACATCCCTAAAAAAAAAAGTTAGATTCAGGGATAATGATAGTAGGGAGACAATTACTTACGGTAAAATCATTCAAGATTGTCTTGACCGGAGCGCCCTTGGCCGCCCCCTTTCTACCTCGAGTAAGTAGCCCTTTTAACATCCGGGGCAGCCCAAGAAAGACATCTCCCACCGATGGCTGAAGAGCTGCGCCAAGTCCAACACCTTTAACAGTAAGATTCTTCCAGATAACACCGACATGCCTCGTCTTTTCCTCTTCTGATTGCTCCTGTCTCTGCCGACCAAACATGCGCGACATCAACCGCTGAATCTCAGCCCATTCTTCGCTCTTTTCTCCGGCTATTCCAGATGATTTGGTTGGGAGACGTCGGAGGAACGCCCGAGAGACATCTTCGTAAGTGTTGTCATGTTCTGTCTCTTGTTTTTCAGGGTCTTCTGTGCTGTCGGTTCTCGCGCGGATCGGAGAAAAGGCTGCGGGCGAGTTGGTTTCGCTCGAGATTGAGCTATTATTCTCATTGAGATCCTGGGAAGAACCTGTAGCCATAATGATGGCTAAAGCAGGTATCGTTAAACTTTAACTTGTTCTATCGGCTTGTGTGTTTTGAGAGGAGATGCTAAGAGCGATAGGAAGACAATCGAGGAAAAACCGATGACAGCTACACAGTCACCTAGATACGATTTCCAAGGAACATAATGCAGTGATTTATTCTACGATCGGCATTGCCTTTCAACTTGTTTTGTCTCAACCGCAACTGCGATCGAGAACCGAGAAATAGATGCCTCATGACGTCACAGCGACAACAGGTAATATCAGATCGACAAAGACGCGTACCTTTTCTGCCAGGGTTGTAGAAAACGCGATGCATTGTTATTTGAAAATCAATGTTCTCCATGTGAAACTCTGTTCCTTGTTGTTCAATGTTGTCATGCATTTGTTTACAGTGCTACAACGACAACATTGCAAGTATCACCCCGGAGCTTCCGGATGTGGCGAAACTGTATACATTTGGATTTAGTTTAATGAATATAGATACCACAACTGCATACTAACAAGCATATTTATGTATAATTTTCATATATTAAAAAATGGTAACTAAAATATAATATGCAGATCGCGAGAGATATTCCTATGGTGATGATATCATGCTGGCATCAGTGATCTCTCGGATCGGATCTTAACCATCGGGCTCGGAAACGATGCATCCGATATGAATGCAGATTATTAATTATATTGATATGCATTGAGATGTCTTGCGCTTACATGGCTCGTGTCAGTGGTGCTTTTCTACTTGAATGGTATCAATCAACATCGTGTCTTTCAATCTAAATTTAGCCTACTGGTGTATATTGATCTAAAGAAAAGAACAAACGAAAATGGAATACAAAAATTCGCAAGAAGAAGAAAATAAATAAAAAAAATAAAAAAAAATATATATATATAGTCCTCACAAACCCAAGATCTCATCCCTGACAAGAAGGGTGCTGACCTGATGAAGACTGCCGTGAATTGCGCGCGCCTCGTTTTCCATGTCTATCTGCAAGACCTGCATCTGTGCGTCGAGACTGCACAACGTGCGAGCTATTGGGCTCGCGCGCTTACGAAATTCGAACGAGATAAATGCTTGGCGATCCTTGGTCGGTTGGCCGTCGACCTGATGTCGTCGTAGGAATTGGTATAGACTTGATAGAGCCTCAACCTGCTCCTCGTATTCTTTCAACAAACCGATTATATACTGCAAATTATCCAAGGCGACACCATCATACAACCAGAGACTCGCGATAACTGGTTGTTTCTGACGATTCCCAAAGAGGGCATCGAAAAGAAGGCGCTGCATTGTTTCGTCTTGATACTCGTCGGACATACCACCCCGCGTGTTCAGCAGCTCAGCCATGCCGGCCCCCATGTATAGCTTTCGCAGTTGGCTGGCATGAGTTGGGCCCTTAGAGTCGTGGACCTGATACAGGCCAAACCAGACCTTCTTCCACAGGGTTTTCAGCCGATCTTGGAAATGGAGGACAAGTTCGGCGTACTCTTCCCTGGTAAGACGGCCGACGTCGGGAACATAGGTGGTTGGGTACGGGCAGGGTGTGCACATCTTGGCTTTCTCGATGCAGATTCCCATCTTCTGGGCAAGCCATGCTGAGGAGTTGGGATCGGCCCCGATGACGGGGTCGTCAGGATACGATTTGAGGTCTTCAGGCAGGGATGTGGCTGATGAGTTGCGGACGCTGTTGTCGGGGATATTAGTAGAAGACTTGTATCTAATATGTGGACTGAGACTCATACAGTGGGATGCGAGAAAGCGGTGCTCGATGCTTTGTCGCTGGGCCAAGCGAAGTGCCCCTAACAAGTCGCAGCATTTTTGACGTCTTGCAGCAACAGGCTGGGGTCAGATGTCAGTTTGAGAGATAGAGAGAGTTGGAGAAGGGAAAAGAAGAAGAAGAAGAAGAAGAAGAAGAAGAAGAAGAAGAAGAAGAAGAAGAAGAAGAAGAAGAAGAAGCAGAAGAAGAAGAAGAAGAAGAAGAAGAAGAAGAAATGGAAGGTACAGTGCGATTTATGGCGGGCAAGACCAGAAGCGAAGATACGTGCTGCCTCGCTATCGACCGTTGGGGCAACAACTCTCACGGCGGTCTTTGAAGGGGGAATTTTGCAGTCGACATCGGACTTATCGTGGTAAATTCCGTCAACGCGAGAAACAAAGGACAGCGGCACCCAACTCAGATCACATTACAACATGTAAATGCACAGTAATCAGACGCCATCATAGCCCATGACAGTGAGTGATTCCCGGTGGAGCGGTGTTCACCGGCTGTTCCAGAACCACGCGGCAGCCACTTTTGTTAGTTTGAGGCCCAGTGGAACTTGACAAACTCAATTAACCCTAATAATGATTTTAGCAAAACTTAGTTGAAATAATATGATTCTTGAAATTCGTCATGATTTTCTGGTCGAGACTGATGATCGTATATTTACTCGTACATAAACCCTTCCAGCCGGGAACGCCGATTTTCCCAAAGTACAAAAAGATTATTCAATCAAACAAATATTGTCGCCGCCCAAAATGCATCAATCATATGTCATCAATCCAAACAGTAGGGTATATCCTCTCCATCGTAACCATTGAGTGTATGTATCGTGTGTCGATCGCCTCATATATATATATGTCCGACTGGTTGACTCAACCATTATCATTCTTCCCCTTCTTCTTCATCTCCTTGCCTCCTTCGCCAGAAGAACAAGGCGTGGTTCTGGAGTGCATAGATTCCGAAACCGACGAGGGCGAGCACAATGAAGAGGATGATGATGATGAGGGCGATGGCGACGTTTTCTTTGACCATGGTGGCAGTGGTTTTCGTTCGTTTATTTTATTTTATTGTTTCGAATGAGGGTTGATGCGGTGGTAGATGAAAGACTTTTTCTGTTCTTTGTGTTTGTTAGCCATGGATCCATCAGCAATTGAGTTGACTGAGCAATCACTCACCGAGAAGAGAAAATGTGAGTGCTGTTTTCCCGGAGAAGTTTATCTTAGCTTATCGTGGAATGTAGTCGTAACACAATGTTGATCAATATGCAAGGGTATATATATATATATACGTATATGTATCCAAGTCTGTACATGTATGGAGTACTGTACAGCAAAATTCAGATGAAGAATGTATGTAGGGGGAAAGAAAATTGGCAGACAGGCCAGCACGCTGTCAGGCATTTATGGATGCGCTGTTGATGCCAGCCACGACTTTTTTGGGCGGTGGCTGGGCCCTGCCGCGGCTGTGCGCATGTTTATTGGCTGCTGGCTGCCACGAGGGACGGCCGCCCCACCCCAGCCTCTCGATAACGATAATCACGATAAGATAAGGTAGTAACAATGGCAGCTGGTGCAAAAGCAGATCAGGAAAGCCAATTATATTACCGTATATGGATATCAGGGTAACCTCTATTTTGAGCCGTCACCTCTAGTTTTCCCCGCATCGTGCTTGTGTTAATTCCTTTCTCGCGATGAACTCGAATGTTCCGTTTGACGATACCGGCTGGCGTAGTTGCATTGAATGTCAACTGGTAGATCTGGAGCGTCACCTCTGCCTGCGTGCCGAAAATGATTTGGAGCTGGTCTGTCCTGATATTTATAGAATAAGCTTGAGTAGAAAATAGAGCTCTGATTTCGAGCCCTCTATATTCTTAGGATTGCCAATGCCATTTAATCCCTGCTTTTAATTTAAGAATCCATCACCTCCTGTAAACTTGTGGAGAAAGCCTTTGGCGCTTGAGTTGTTTCTATGGCAAGTAATACCTATTTATGGTTTCTTAGGAAAATTGAAGGTTCTCAGCTGAAACGTTTGACCTGGCCGGTCCAGATTACGATGACAATGAAACGCTTGTTTCATCAGTGAATATTGACTGCTGTTTAAACTCTCTGAAAGGCGGACAGTGTCATTGTTCTTGTGCTTCTTTTGTTTGGCCAAATTTGTTCTTCTTTTTTCTTTTGCGGGAATCCTCCAACAAAAAAGAAATTTCATCCTTCTTTCATCACGACCTTGTATCAGAAACCAAGGTCTTTCATCAGAAATACAATAAGCTTGCGTGAACAGCCCATTCTTCTCTCTCTCTCTTTAAGCCCACTACAGCTTTCACTTGACATATATTAATGTCCACATCCTTTCTCCACAAAACATAGCTGAAGACAGCAGCAAACCGGATGCATCTTCTCTTAAAGTATCCATCAACTCAATGCACACATTTGTTATTTCATCAACTTTGAGCGAAACTATGGGATCCAAAAAGTCTTTCAAAAATCTACAACCATCCTGTCAAAAATATGGAGATTCTCATACACATGTACAGGAGGCAACAGCAAAAACACCACTCCTATTAAGGATACTGACGCCAATCCCAACACCGATGAAGTCGCTCTGGTTGAGCTTCCAGAGAAAAAGCCCAAGCTTAGCATAGATAAAGCGCTTCCCTCCCTACCATTAACAAATGAAATCACACAAGACGTGCCTCTATCACCCTCACCTCCAAGAGAGCCAATGAAATGGATTTGGGGTTGCGCGTTTGGCAAATGGGTGTCACGCAGCGATGTTTAAACTGTAGCCACCGTATGTGCTCCGGCGAACCAGGGGCAAAAAAGGTCTGCACCATGGATTTCGATTACGATGGGTGGCGGCGATGGGGAGAATGGAAAAATGATTTGAAGCGAAGTCGTGATGAGAAATGCAACCACGACAAATATGATGATGATGGCATCGAATATTCTCTACGTCCAGCAAAACGTCGCCTCCTTTCAGTAAGACCGCGGTACGAGACCCCAACTTGTATAGAAGACTGTGTATACCCGAGCCAGTGCTATCATGAAGAGCGGGAAGCTACTGGTACCCTTAGTCCGATTGTGGAAGAAGAGGAAGAGGAGGAGGAAATAGACCAGGGTTGGTACATGTGCGATAACGACACTGTATTGGATGAAGAATGGCACGTTGAAGAAGACATAGATGAGCACTATGGTTAATATTTATCCGCAAGGGTTGCAAATGTTCCATATGTCGGTCTTTTTATTTCTATTTCTTCAAATGTTGTTTTCCTTGCATCGCATCGTGGATTTCAAGCTACAACACTGTACAATCCAAAACGTTCTCAGCATATTGATATCGACTGGTTCAAAGGTTTGGATTTGTGTACTGTCTGATATAATACTACGCACGTATATATGTGGATTAGCTGATATGTATTGCCAAAAAAAAGAAAAAAAAAATTATTGAAAAATCTTATTACAAATGCTAACTGGTGCACCTCGTCGAGTTTACATTAATACAAACCCACGCATTTTAGTCATAGAAATGTATGGTTTTTGAGAAATACAATCTCGCTCAACCCAAAATTTTCAAGCCACCCTTAGTATATCCCTGTTTTTTCACTCCATCGCCTTTGGGCTTCCCTCCTCCTCCTCCTGCCCCTGAATAACCACCACCTTTTCCGCCATTTCCACCCTTCTTTCCCTTTTTGTTTCTTGCATCGACTGATGCTGGCCGAACTTCTGTCATAGCCCGCCTCAAAAGGACCGGATGCGAGCCAATATATTTGCCCTGCATTTCTCGAGCAGCCTTAAAGTAATCATCGCCATCGCTGAAGCTGACAAATCCGTATCCTTTGCTCTTTTCCGTCCGCTTATCCCGAATTACGCGCGCTTTTTGAATAGACGTATATTTCGCAAAGGCCTTCTTGAGGGAATCGTCAGTAACCTCGCCTGCAAGATTACCAACAAAAAGTCGGAAGTGGGCCGGGTCCCATTCGAGAAGTGTGCTGTCAGTCCAGTTTTGACCTCCGCCAGATCTGAATACTGTTTTCGATCCAGATTCACCGCCGGGCACCAGAGTCGGCGTCGAAGCGGCAGATGCGTTATATGACGGTGGGCCCGAGTTGGGGCCTGCAGCAGCCGCACCAGGTCGCCCCGGTGCTTTGGCTTGTAAAGCTGGGTCACCTTCTCTGCTCACGTATGCACTCTGCCATTGCGCGATTTGGGCTTCCGTTTCAGGATCCATTCCGCTTTCACGTCCATAGCCCTTTCGTTCCTGTCCCGGGAGTGGAAATGGATTTGCTATGTGAGGAACTGATGAAGTACCATAGTTGTTCTCACCATAGTAAGACGCACCGCCTTGGTACGATTGTTGCTGATTGTGATATGATGACGGATAGCCAGAGGCTGAGCTCTCGTAGCTCGTGCCGGGTTGCGAAGGAGCCGAAACAACGGAACTGCTAGTACGATATGGCTGGTTTGAAGAGGCTACCGCGCGAGGCGCAAACGCGGTGAAGGCACTGTAACCCGTTGAGGAAGGTCGTGATACTGCTGGCTTGGGGCCATGGCTGGCAGTGGTGCTGGGAGAGGAATACGAAGGCGCAGACGAGTAGGCTGGTTTGAATGAGGAAGACTGTTGTGAAGATGGTGGTGGGCGCGGTGGGAGAGAAGCAGGTTGCTTGAGACCTGGAGGTGGCGGCAACGACATGATGAATGACTCGTTCCTCCAATGCAAAATACTCGCGCAAAAGATGTACGCGAGCACCTGGTAATAAAGGACGTACCTTCAGCGAGCCCTACCTAGCAACAAGCCCCACGCCTAGGTTTGGTGAGTTTGGATCGTAGCAGGTTTGGTCGTAGGGACGAGCAGAAGACGTCGTAAAAAGTTCTGCTGATGCGTTGTGCTGTTTACTTTAGGCCTTCAGACTGAAAAGCAAATTACAGCTAGCTTTGGATGGACAAGTTGGCGTATGCACATTAATCACGGTCAGTTTTTTCAAGCACATCAATCATCGAAGGTGGTGGAAATTGATGTCGAAGTGGATTGATTATGTCATCCCGCTACTTTCCACGCTACACCTATATAGGATTAGTTAGTTTCTATTAACCATAATAGGTTAGCTCATAATATCATTGTCTTATAGTTTTTTGTGACTTGAACTTCTGCTTTGATGTTTTACTTTATTAAATAAGAGAATCGTTGATGGATATATGGCTTCTAATTAGGCAAGAATTGTTCTCAGGCTTCAGTACCGACAAGGGTGTCGTCCTTGTTGTTACAGGCTTAGAGTCACTACGTTAAAGCGACTTATTTTACGATCGGAAATAGCCATATTATTTTCCTGCAGGTGGACCTATATGCTCCTTAATCTCTTATACGGTTTCGATAGACCACATTATAATCTGAAATAATTTCCTCCGCTACACTCACATCGATCGGTCTACCCAGTTTCTCACGAATATGTTCACCTTTCCACATAAGCCACAACACCGGCGCAAAGGCGAGGACACTGCCAACGAGGGCAAACATCAGAAAAGCAAACTGATACCCGATTGACTCGCATAGCCGGACAGCATAGAAAGCAATAGTGCAGCTAGTGCTTTGCCGGCAGAAATTGAAGAACTGAGCAACCTCAGAGCCTTCGACACGGTACGAATCAATGCTATATGTGTAGCAAACAGTCGCCACGATCTGGATCCCAAAAATACCAAGGAACATTCCGGCTAGAGGCCCAACCCAGTGGGTTTTGTATTGCATTGTGAAGCCGAAAATCAGTAAGCCTGCTGGCACGAGAATCGCGCCTGTCCAGAGCCCTTTAAATCGCACTTCTGGGGGCGGATTACTAACACCTAGTCGCTTAGACTCGCGTCGAAGTATGTTGTCAATGATCCTGCCTGCAAGAAGCTATCATAGTTACAATATTTTAGCGAATTAACTGCTATTTTGTGGCAAGGACGTGCGTGATACTAACCTCGCCAGCAAGAGAGCCAATAGTCATAGTCCCTCCATATGCTAGACCACTCTGAAATGAGTTCCAACCAAATCGCTTCTTCAAAATTATAGAGTATGTGACAGCAGGAAATATTGCCGCAAAGCAGTATTGTGAGGCATAGTAGAGGCTCGGGAGGAGCACCGAGGGATATAACGCTATTCGGAACGCCGGCAAGACAACGTGCTTGGCCTTGAGACGAACGCCAGGGAACGTGGTCCATGGCCGAAGTAGCTGACGATACTTGGCTCCCGTAAGCCTCGGGGGAAGGGTATTGGTGTCAGAATAGGTTCTAGGTTCGTAGTACATGGTCTCAGGTAAAGCGACAACCAGGATGATCAGGGTGACAAAATTCATGGCGGCAGTAATCCAAAAGACCCAGCGCCAGCCAAGAAACTTAACAACAGGGCCCCCAAATAGAGCGGCAACATGAGAGCCAGATGTTAGCATGACAGTGAATAGACCAAGAGCTCGCCCGCGCTGGTGGTAGAAGAATAGATCGGTCACAGTCGCTGGACCAAGGGCCATGGATACCGGGAAAAGACCATTAATTGCACGAATTCCAATCAGAGCACCAAAACTGTGCACAAATCCACAGCCCAGAGCCGTCACAAATCCAATGAATGTAGTAACAAGGTAGACGAAGCGGCGGCCGAATACATTGGCCAAGGGGATCCAGATGAAAGGACCCACGCCATTGAGAGCCACGGCAATTGTTCTAGAATATATGACTTCGTATTAAAGGAGGCTCATGAAAGCTAATCACAATATCGGATCGGATAGCTACCATACGTTTGATACGAGGCCTTGATCTCTGTGACACCAAGATCTTCAGCGAGTGCAGAATATCCTGGATTAATTGCGGCTGTGTTCCATGTCCCCAGCTAGTAAAGAGTCATTCACGGATTAGCGAAATTTTTCTTCTCTTCTTGCGCGGAGGGCTTCACTCACAAATGCAAGCCAGCATACTTGAATGAGAATCAGCACCTTGAGCTTCATAGGCCAGTTGAGTGGGTCACCCTCATCTTCAGATGGACGGGGAACGAGATTAGCCCTGGGATTGTGGACAATTGACTTGAGCTCGACATCTTCGACTTGCTCAATCATTTGACCGTCCTGGTGAGTTTTGCTTGCCATGAGGGAGAGATCTATTATCAGACGAATAAGCAATGCTTGCCTAAAAACCTGCTACAAAATGACTACCCAACACGGCAAACTTGAGCAATTTAGTAGATTCTCGATTGAGCCTAATTGAGACTGTTTCTCTGTCGTGAAATGGAGTCCGAAATCCAACCGGCACTCTCCCCGAGACTCCGGAGATATAAGTCCATTCCCATGCTATACTCCACACCCCGGATTTGACTATCTGGGGAAATGCATCACCTTAATTCAAGTTTGGGGAAGAAATTTAACGTGGGTTTTATTTTTATTGTTACATACTCAGCGAATACTGAAATATGTGGTAATGCGGTAATTAAAATTAGTTTAGTTTTCAGAAACCAACTGTGCACATGTTGCCCCTGCATCGACGGTAAGAATAGTGCCTGTAATCCACCGTGCCTCATTTCCAGCAAGAAACCTGACAGTCCCTGCACAATCCCACGCGTTACCTTCTGTTTGAAGCAGACTCCGCTTACGCCGAGCTTCCCTAATATCAGAATTCATTCCTCCACCCGCAAGGTACATCATTGGCGTATAGAGCATTCCTGAGCAATTGACAAGTTTAGTTAGCAGTGACTAAGTAATCTTATATTATTATAGGAAATTTGATTACCGGGGCAAACACAATTAACTCTAATTCCTTCGCGGCCATGATGAGCGGCCATGGCTCGAGTCATATTCACTACAGCTCCTTTGCTCGTTGGGTAAAGGAGGCTCGGGGTTCCTCCCTGTAGTCCAGCAACAGAGCCAATGTTCACGATGCTTCCCCTAATATTTCCGTCTCCTGGTTCGTTTCTTCTCATGGCGGAAATCGCATATTTGGCCATAAGCATCATGCTCGTGACATTGATCTCAAGACTGCGCGTCCACTCAGTTACATCCACGTCCGGTGCTTGTCCACGAGCGCCCATAATTCCGACGTTGTTCACTAGAATGTCCAAGCGACCAAAGTGTTCGATAGCTGACTCGACAATGCGCCGACAGTCATCTTCGCTGCTAACGTCTCCATTAACAGCCGTTGCGGCTCCCCTTCCTTCGCCAGTAATCATTTCCGCCGTCCGTTGTGCGGCTGATAACTCACGATCCACGCATAAAACCGATGCACCATCTTCAGCTAACAGAATCGCAATGGCTCTACCATTGCCAATCTCATCGCCGGCACTGCCTGCTCCTGTGACGATGGCAATTTTTCCTGATAGACTGCGCGATGGGCGGAGCGGAACAGAGTTTGAAGAAGACATAATCCTAGTTTTTGAAACTTCAGTTGTGCACTGCACATTTACAGTAGCATGCATCCTTAAAATTCAGTTGCATAGCGGGGTCGCGAGGGGGCCATCGGATACCAATGTCCGGGGCTCGTGCTATAACCGAGGCGCAATCTCGAAATATTCTTTGCATTTCATGCACGTTCTTTTACACTAAGCACCATGGATTTTTCTCGGTATGGAGTCCCAAGCAAGGAATGGCTCAAATTTGCTGCTGAAAATCCGGCTGCAGCTCGAGATGCATCCATCACGATTGGTCACCTCGACCCTGCTCAACTCCGTGCCGCTGTGAACTCAACCCGCGAGACAGAATCTAAAAGGCTAATGGGTCTGTCTAATTTAGGCCACAAAGTCAATATACAGACATTGTCTATCCCGTCTCGAGGTAGCCATTCCATTCCCATTCGTCGGTACTCGCCTAGCGATAGCCGAGAATCAAGACCAGGTCTCGTATACTTTCATGGTGGCGGGTATCTTTTTGGGTCAGAAGGAACCGATGACTATTCTTGCGCAAGGATCGCTGATACTCTGGGTGTAAATGTCTTAAGCGTGATATATAGACATACGCCAGACTGGCAACACTCAGCACAGCATGAAGACGCCCTTGATGCTCTGGAATACATAACAACAAACGCATCAGCTCTCGGGGTTGATGAGGGAGTTGGAGTGATAGGGATATCTGCCGGGGGAGGACTTGCGGCGGCAATTACACTGAATGAAATTGAAATGTCAGAAAATAGGTTCATCAAAGGCGTGGTACTTAGCATTCCATGGCTAATCCATGTTGAAAACTACCCGTTTGAGCTATTTGCAGAGCCCCATTTGTCTTCGCAGCAGCAGTGTCGTGACGCGCCCGTAATTCCCTGGCCTCGGTTGAAGATGTTTAGTGACCTGCTCAATGCAAACAAGAGTGATCCGCAGCTGAACGTGGCACTTGCACCGAACGAGTCACTGCGACACTTGCCTCGCACCGCAATATTAGTAGCAGGAATGGATCCGCTAAGAGATGATGGACTTTTGTTTGCCAAAAAGCTGCAGGCCCTTGGGTAAGTTCGTTCCACCAGAGAAATAAGGCCACACTACTAAAATATGCAGTGTTCCTACCAATCTTTCTGTATTCCCGGGTCTCCCTCACGGCTTCACGAGATGGGCTGATATTCCGGCCGCCAAGGCTTTCAATTCTCGCATAATCGAATGTATTGGATGGGCATTGGGACTAGATGAGTGCCTAAAAGACAACACGGAAGACTGGTATGAGTATAGTGACAATAGATGGAATCCTTAGTATTATATTTGTACATAGAGTTTCCCAGTGTCAAAGACACGCCATCTGGGAAATAAGCAATTCAGGCATTTAAATTCAAGATTCATAAGAAGTCGTAATTATTGACATCTGTACCTTTCGCCTTTCGATTCAATTTCAATTATGGTGAGGTTTTTTAAGTCTATCTTTCCTAACATATTCCAGTACCAACGAGTTTTATGAGAAGGCTCGTAGACCTCAGTTCCAGTAAAACCATTTATTTACCCAAGTCTATTGATCCAACGTAGGGATCGGTGCCTTCCCATATCGAGATTTCACCCCGAGGATGTTTGCCAACCTTAGACACAGATTTTGAAGGTCTTCTAGATCATGCTTTGTAGCACCGTTTATAAGCATTCCCTTCATGTGATGTTGGAGCTGATTCTGGCAATCCATGCCATAAAGCGCCGCAACTATGGCATATCCCGTTGTCAGATCATCGATTACGCCATCAAAGGAGAAGATACGTCCATATAGTACTTCTAAAAAAAGATAATTTACTTCTGTTAGACTTGATGAGTTATCCTGATTGAGAAATAGAGCCGTACCTCTCACGACAAAGGCGTAGTCAGGACTAGCCCTCACTGACGCCTCCGGATCAAATGCTTTATTCCGGGAATAGATTCGTGTCCAGAAAGCTTTCCCCCTTGCTCGAGCTACTTCTTCTGACTCTTTTGATCTTGGAGATTCTTTCTCTCGGAGATGTTCAGGGACGCAATTAGCAAGAGTACGCATCGCGTTACCCGTTCGTGCGGCGCCAACGATACCGGTGGACTTAATTAGACCCTCGCGCAGCCTGCACACATGAGAGAAACGATCCTCTGCGGGTAGTTTAGAGAGAACATTGGTGTCTAGGTGGTCGTAAACCTGGGGAATAACATCGGGGAAATTAAGTGAAGAAAGAGCGACTACCACACACATATACCACCGGAGGCAGTCCAATGAGGAGGATAGAGAGAGAACTGGCTCCCAGAATGAGGCTGGTAGAAGTGGGGTTTCAACGGCCATGCTTTTTGACTTTGAATTTTGGGCGAAAAACGAGGTTTACTTCTCATATTCTATGTTTAGGCCTTTAAACTCTGGGTCATATGTGGAGTTCTGCGGGGTGGGATGATGGACATCATTTTCCGGCTCATCTCCGGAGGCCTCGGCACATTTCTTCAAATACCACCGGGGATTAATTCGGGTATGCTTGCGGCCATTTATTCCTGAGAAATGTCGAAATAACTACTTGCCATGTTTATCATATCACCCCTCTCCAACTGCGCTTCCGTCGGAAAACGCGATAGAGTACGTTAATAAAGAAACGAAACTCATTCCGCCGCCGACTGACCGTCTACTAATCCACAGTTTATTGAATACCTCTCCAAAATTGCTCCA